>JBBPDE010000038.1:13409224-13451497 GCA_037974605.1 Nannopetersius ansorgii | reverse complement strand
AATTCCATAATTCTGAACGTGATGTCTTTCCACCTCGTACTATCACTGCTGTATGGTTCACGTCGTTTAAATGCATCACTCACAGTCGGCTGCTTGAGGGATGGGGATGATGTTGGCTTCGGCTGGTTTAGTTTCAGTTTCATATTCTTTTGTATGGTGTTCCAAGACGCCTAATCATGTTAGTGGTGTTAAAATGCTGTTGCTTGCTTCCACCTCGAGGGATTTAATCACGACATACATTGCAAACGGCTAACTTGACGTCTTTATCGGACACTTTGAAAATTTCCAGACGGGAGAACTCATGTTGCCACTGGTAAGCTCCGCTCTGCTGTTGTCTACCTGTGCGCCGTGCTGCACGTGTGAAATAGTCAAGTGATCTGCGCTTTTGGGGTTCGCTGATCAAGCTATTTTTAGCCAATATCGGCAGATCATGATCGGCGGGCGATCTATCGGAGCATCACTAATATTTTGGTTTGTGTAGCAACAGATTTTAATAAAGGAACTAAATCCAAAATATATTTTCCCTGAGTCTCTTCTTTGTACATTAAAAAAAAATCTATTAAAATATATATATAAAAAATTACAGTATGCTGTTACATAAGAAAACATAAAACATATTCAAAATTCAATAGTGTACACAAATTGATGCTGCTGTGAGAACAGTGGCAATCTTTCATTGAAGCTTAAAAGGCCCATATCATGAAAAATATTTTACATTTTATTTCACTGTAGTATGTAAATATCTCATACATCATTCACAATTATATTATAAGAAGTGTTCCAACCTGAATGGCTTTTTAAATGAGACACAATACTAGCCAATAATAACAGATCATTCATAAGTACCAATCAAAGTTACTGTAATAAAAACAGCTAACCTTACTGTGTTCACTGACCTAAATTCCAACCTAATTTTCCAACCTCACTATGTTATTTAACTAAATCCAACGAACACAGTGAGATTGGAAAATTAAGTAAAAAAGAATTAGTGCTGTTTTTGGGACAAATGAGTGAGAAAAAAAATTAAATAACAAATCTGTAGGATATGGGCCCTTTATTGCAGATCCAATACTGTTTAAAATACTAGATGATTAAATCAGTCAGTCATTCTCCTGTTCCACAAAGTAGTTTTTTGAAAACTGAATCCGTTCTCTGGCACAAAGCAGCTGGGCTGTCAAACTCCACAACCTTCCCTGCATGCATCACCAGAACTCTATCAGAGTCCATAATCGTATTGAGTCTGTTGTATAAAAGAAAGAGATGCGTGATATTTAGTGACAAAGCTGACAAAATGGTTTTTGTTCTTTCATTTTTCAAAGAGTATAAATCAGAGAAGAATGCAGCTCTAACCTGTGGGCAATGGTGAGGACGGTCTTATTCTTGAATCTTTCACGGATAGTTTTCTGAAGTAGCATGTCAGTTTTGTGATCTACACTAGCTGTGGCCTCATCGATACATAAAATCTACAAAAGAAGCAAAAAAATATTGAAAAACATTGTGATATGATCATACTGTTGTCCTTTAAACCTTTTTATGCACAGCTGAATCAGAAGAATATAAAGGCAGCCCATTACATTTGCTTCAGTTAGAAGAGCACGAGCAAGACAGAGTAGCTGCCTTTGACCAACTGAAAGTGATTTCCCTCGCTCTCCCACCTCTGCATCCAACCCTCCTGACAAAGAGTGAAAACAACAAAAAAAATGACAAGAATAAGACAGTATCACTTGGTGTAAACCATCAAATTTTGGACTTCCCTCCTTGGTACTCACCCATTCTCCGGACTACATCTCCCAGGTGGCACTGCTCTAAAGCGTCAAGTAGCCTGTCATCAAGATAACGACCACTAGGGTCAAGGTTCTCTCTTACTGAACTAGAGAACAAAAAGGGATCCTGGGGAATAATGGCTATCTTGGACCTACAAACGACACCAAATTGCATTAATATATCAGAGAGCAGCTTCATCTTTAAAGCAATACAGCTTTAAAGAGGTTTAGTTGTATGTAGCTTAGATTCACAGCATTAGTATAACATCCCAATTTGTCTGAAAGTTTGTTATATATCTATAACTTAAAAAACTGTAATCCTTACCTAAGCTGAGATAGGCCAACCTGACTTATGTCCTCCCCATCCAGCAGTAACTGTCCCTGGTTCAGTTCCACAATACGGAATAGGGCCAAAAACAGCGTGGACTTCCCAGAGCCTGTGCGTCCAACAACACCCACCCTTTCACCTGGCATTACCACTAGACTCACCCCATTCAGAGCATTGGGCAAGCCAGGCCGATAAGCCAGCACAGCTCCATCAAACTCCACTCGACCATGCTCTGGCCAAGAGGCTGGCGGCTAGGAATGAAGCCAAATCAGTTTATTAAATGTTTGTGACACTGTAGTACAAATACAACACAACTATTTATTTTCCCCTACCAATGACGGTCCAGTGGCTGTGTTATACTATAAAGGGCATTTTCTGAATTCACTTAGACCCATAGAGGTAAAGGTCACTGCAAATCAATATGATTATTCTGACTGATCACCTTCATCCTATTATGACACTGTTGAAGAAATATTTTTATTATAGTTTCTCATATATTTAAATGTTATTCATGCATATTCAAACACTATTCCTACATACTCAAATGTTTCATACATATTCAGACACTGTTTTCATTCATGAATTCACATATGTTAGCGAGTTTGAGCACATGTAACCATTGTAATTGAGCACTTGTTAACTGAGCACTTTAACCATTGTTAACTGAGCACTTCCTTGGGAAAAATAGAACACTGTCTTTTGTAAATGCCCAGGGGTTCTGGGAGGATTTCTGCCATTTCTGTTTACAAGAAACTCCAGACGTGAGAAGGGCGAGATGACCCGGCCGAAGCACCTGGGAACGGAGAAGACGAAATCCTCCCCTTTCTATATTAGCTTACTGTTTAACAATTAACCATAAACAAGGATATTACGGAATCACTGTTAGACTTGTTTTTTACTTTATCACGTCTTGTGGTGAGCTTCCTATTAATAGTGTAAATTAAAAGACCCTATTTGGGAGAATTTCTTTAACAGACACCTATGGAAGAATTTGGGCCACCCCATTAGTAAAGTGTCAAACAAGTTACTAATACTTTATTTGTCAGATATCTGTTCGCATTGCTCATGTGACATCTTTACCAGTTCCTGATAAACAAACATGATTTTTTTTTGTTTATGGTTTGGGGACTTGCTGACTTAATGAATGTTGTCCAAACACAACATTTGCTCAAGAAGGACAACATAACTACCTAATAATGTCACTTTGTTGCAGAGAAAAGAAACTACTGTTTATTGTAGGCCTGCCTCAAGAATCTGAGCTGGGAAATGCTGGCTTTTGTCTATGAGCAAAGCTGCCTCTCACCACTTTTCTGCCATGCTGAGGCTCCAATGGAATGCTGGTGGAATACTCCTCAGTGCGCTCCACACAAACTAGCTGCATCTCAGTCTGGGTAAAGCTGAATATCAGCCCTGACAGCAGGTTAGTGATTGATAGTGCGTACGACAGAGCCAGCCCAACCAGACCTGGCAGGGCAAAGCGCGCGCGCACACACACATACACACACACACGCAAACACAACACAGTGACAAACATAGTGACAAATGACTGATTCAAACATCTGCTACAATGGCCTCATTTTAAACAAATTTAAGGCTGTAATATAGATTCAGTTTAAATTTTATTGTGTAAATGAAGAATGTCTTGAGTGCACACCCCAATGACATGCAACATATTAAACACAACAGTTAAGTGTAAGTATTTTAAATAAGACAAATGACAAAGTTAAAGATATATAAGAAGCAAAGGTATAAAATGCTCCAACAAGAGTTGTGCATGACATACAATAGTGAAAATATGTTGTTGTTTTTAGGGCCAATTATTTATTTATTTTATGAGTTATTATATAAAATATATCAGTGTGATTTACAACAGATATAAACCTGTACAGAGATTCAATAATATGGCAGAGATTATATTAGCAAGCTCAGTTCAAGTATTGTTATAATAGATAGGAAAAACAGAAGACCAACCTGGATCAATGGATTTGAACTGGTGCTGGATCACAGCAATTACACTGATGCCCGTCACTACAATGACACCAATCATTTGCAGTCGGATGTCCAGCCACTGCATAGCAGCATTACTGATGAACATGCAGCGCTGGTTCTGATCCAAACGTCTCTCGTTCTCCTCCTCAAACCTGCAAAGACACATGCACCCACATACACACAGGCTAGTGCTAGTCAAGTCATTCTAGATTTATCAATCAAACTTTTATTCAAAAGTCTTTATACAAAAATAGCAAAATAGCAGATATATTGGGAAATATAGCACTGACAGACATACCGTGCAGTATGTCCAGTAGCCCTCACTGTTGCCAGGCCACTGAGGGTCTCTGAGAAGTGTGAGTAGACTGGAGACAGCGTGAGGCTGCACAACCTTTTCAGCTCACGAGATGAGTGGCGATAAAACCGCTGTGTTTGGTAATATAGAGCCCCTAGTGGTACTAGAGGGAGCAGCACCCAGGGAAGCCCATAGCTCATCACCACCAACATCCCCAGCAACCCAAACACATTGGCGAGAAGGATGTTGAGGACAAATGGCAGCGAGTCATCTATGGTGTAGATGTCCGAGGAGAAACGATTTAGAACTCGGCCCAGAGGTGTGGTATCAAAAAAGGTCACTGTGGCCTGGAATTGAGAATTGTAATATGTCTTGCGGTCATTAGAAAAGACAAGTGAAATTCACACCAAAATCTGTTTTAAGGCATTTGAACAAAAGCTATTACGAACAAGCAGAGACTACCTTGAGGACACTATCCAGCAGTCTTTTGTGGATGACCGTGGCAGCATGGATTGCTCCATAAGCAAAGAGGAAAGCACGAGCAGCCGTAAAGATGGTATTGGCTGCAGCTAGAGACCCATACACTGTCATGTAGAACTTCAGCTCAGAACTCATATTGCTAACTGTATTTGCGTATCTCAGTTGTACAGGGAACCTAAAGGAAAATTAACAAATTTGTAGAATAAATAAGTCAAGGATGTCAAGAAATGAGTGATGTTTTCCTAGGTACATTTTTTATTTTATTTATTTATTTTTCTTAGGTATATTTTAAGAATGGTTAAAATGATAAGAATGAATACATCAGACATGGTTGTTTGAATATATGGGTGGTCAGAATCATGTTGGGACTTTGCTTAAGAAGAGGGTATCCGAGTAAGGCTTGTGTAGTTTAGAGAAAAAAAAATGAATAAACTGCCAATTTTCATTAAAAGTAAATATTTTTTTTTACTGAGCATGCAGAGTAGAAATGCCAAAAAAATGATCAAACATTAAGCTAAATGACTAGGCAAAGCTATAAATGTCAGTACAGTGACTTTGTTACTCAACCTGCTTATGCTACCTTCAAATAAATGTGGTTTTGCTAAAAATATGAGCTCCATGTACTTAATGCCCATCCCTCCCTTCTACCACAGATCTAACTTTTAGTGGTTCCCCTTTACAATGTGCCTGCAATTATAAAGGATTTATAAATTGTTTATTAAATGGTTATACATTAGATAATAACCACCTCAATAAGTAAAGACAGTGACATGTTCCTTGCCAAATAGTGATCTCATATTCATCTATATTGTTTGCATCTTGTTTATTACTAATCTTATTCTGTTTTCTCCATTATATTTATCTGATCAGAGGTCACTGTTCATTATTTGTGTTATAATTGAATTTTACCGATTTTAAATTGCTTATGACCTGATTAGTAACTATTATTAAACAAAAAATGTAAACCATTCATAAACCCCAAAATGGCAATCTCATCTCCAGTCTCAACTCTGTATGATCTGAACGAATGAAAATTCAGCTGATATGATTTTTAAGGTAAACTTACACAGGTCTTTCTGGAAAGAGGAGCACCATGGTAGAGAGAGGACCGGCCGTGAGAGACACCAACTCAGACCCGTTAGCTTTTAGGTTGGAGAGCCAGTGAGACAGCCACCAATCAGACACATTCTTAGAGCCTGTGGTAAAAAGTCATGTTAGAGTTTCACTATCTGGTCTGGGTAGAAATGACAACACAAAGGGGTTATGGATGAAATGCATTTTTTCAGTAATACCTTGCATGAGAAACAGGGAAAGAAGAACAGACATAGCCATACAGCCACCCACTGCTCTCCAATAGGAACGGTAGACTGTAAAGGCAAGACCACCCTTCTGCTTCTGTTCCTCTCCTATGGTGGTCAGCCCCTTCTCCAAAACTGGCTCATCTGTCAGTTCTTCATCTTGGTTAGCAGCATCTAAGTAAGCAGATATTTGTTAGGAAAAAAAAGCATCCATTCCTTAAGCCTTATGGGTTAATACATGCTATTTATAGCAGGTAACGAGGTAGAGTAGAATACATACCTTCATCTTTTGCTTTGCTGTCATTCTTAATATCTTGTGGTACAGCTTTCACGAGAGATAACACTTCTTTCGGTGTTCCTTTGCAAATCAAATCAGGAAAATAAATGTGACCAAACCCATTGGTTTTTTACATGTTCAGAGAGTACCAAACCCTCAATAACAATTATTGGAATTTAACAGCATGCATATATATATATATATATATATGTGAAAGTGATTAGGTTCGATAGTACCTGTTTTTACAACAGTTCCATTGTCCATCAATACCACCACATCAGCCTTCTCCACAAACTCTATTCGATGAGTGCAGAGAATTCTGGTCTTGTTCTTGAGAATTCCTAGAATGCACTTTTCCATGAGATGCTGGGCTACATCAGCATCTACTGCCGCTAAAGGATCATCCAGCAGATAGATATCCTTGTCCTGTCATGGAAGTAAATGTTTAGCCACAGTTGTATAGTGTATAGTTTATTGTGGGGTGGGTTTCAGTTTAGCTTGAAGAAGAGTATGCAGCTCGTGCCATTTTACTAATTGTGTCAATAATGTTAGATTAGGAGTGCATATTTCATTAGATGTAAAACACTGTGTTGAAGGCATTCTGTAGTCAAGTTTTCTGTCACCAGATCTTTATTAACTCAATTACTATTGTTTTAATACAAAACTATTTGCAGCAATAATTTATTAATTGCAACAATTATAATGGTGGTATCATTACATGCACTTCAGAATCAAAGTATTAATATAATAAACTTAGTCATCACATGTTTTTCAGAAATAAAATCGAGATGCAAGTATAAGGATAAAAATAACTGATGTATCTAGAACCTGAGAGCATTATTAAACAACTGAAAGTATGTAGTAATATGCCATAATCTACTGTATGTTTTGAAAATGTGATATTTAGATTGAGTCTATTTATATACTGTGCTGGTGAACCAAGTGAACAGTGAAATTTACTAATTTCATTTACCACCTTACAATGACCCTTTGCCTGAAATATAACATTTTAGGTTTAACCAAGTATCAGCCACAAAAATCTGCCAAATCCACAAAATTAGTTAGCTACCTACTGCTAACCAACCAGGCTACAGCATTAGTCATTTTAACACCACAAGAAGGCCGTCTGTTTACTTTATACTTGGACAATCTTGAATGTTACTGTCACAATGTTAAAAACCAGAGTCCAGATATGCTGAGAGCAAATTATTGGAAGGAACATTCACCAGGCGTAACCCCTGCCCTCACCAAATCCTAGTGGTTTAGATCAATGGTTCTCAACCTTTTCAACATTAAAGCCCACCTGTCTATCACAGCATGTTGCCACATTAAATGATATTAAACAACTAATTGTGGACCAATGGCCTGTCTCGATTTTAGATTCACAGCCCAATCAAAAGCCCACCAGTGGTCCACGGCCCAGTGGTTCAGAAACCAGGGTTTAGATAATCAGACTCAGATTCTAAAATTTAGTGTCTGTTTCTAAGGTTGACAAAAAGGCCCTTTGAGAGCAGTTATCATTATGGACGTTTATTACACACAGATTCTCAATAAAAAAAAGTAATATAATTAATTGAAATGGAACTTCCTGATGAATGACCAGCAGATTGCAGGATGATAATGCACTTTTTAATTACTCCTCTTACAGCAAAAAATATACACAGCCAATTCTAGGCTTTTTAGAGCACTGATCTCTCCTTGTCGGTATAGGACCTTTATGTGTATGTGAACATAACGTGGTATCAAAAAAACAAAAACTTCTATGCACTGAGAAAAAGTCAGTCAAAGCAGCCAAATTGTATCTATCCTAAATCTATATTTGTATCTATATTTTTTTTAGTCTGACTGGCTGATATATGTTTGAAGATGTTGATACTTTTGATGCTCAATCCAGAAATATCAAAACCTGCACTGGTTAGTCAACATTATAGAAAAGATCATTTAATCCACACTTGCTCCTCATTAGGGAACTGTAAAGTCAGGTCAGCGTTCAAATGTTCTTTGTTGTGAGGTGATGTTCTGTCATGAACCGTTAAAAGCGTATGTATGGTAAAACAGGCCGGTAAGTATTATTTATGAATGTTAAAATACGATACCACAACAGTGTTAATGTCATTTTAAATCTGGGAAGCATTTTAGGAATCAAAACCATATTTTTAAAGACTTAATCAATTCATAGTCAAAGTAATTAGATTACTAATATCAATAGTGACAGCCCTAATTACCATAAAAACAGCTCGGGCCAGAGCAAGTCGACTCTTCTGCCCTCCACTGAGTGTCACTCCATTCTCTCCCACCTCGGTCTGATCCCCATCAGGCAAAACCTGCACAAGATTCAACATGCAACAGGTAAAGTACTCTCATTAATTTCATTGTTGTATTTTCGTATTTGGTTTCTGTTGTACTGTTTATCTATATACTATGCATCTAATCAACAAATTAAACATACAATAAAATACAGCAAATTAAATGTTATATTTTTTCTGCACATTTTAGTACATATTTTACTGATGGAGTTGGATAGATGACAAAAATAAAACAGAATATAAATACCATTAAAATGTGTAGAAATGTGTTCTCTGTAGGAGATGAGCTTTTTCATACAAAATGTTTGTGTTTTTTCTTTATCTTTCTCACTAAAAAGTAAAGAATGTCTTTAATACAGAGAACTTACATTAAGATCATCAGTGAGAGCGCAAGCTTCAAGCACAGCTTGATAGAAGCCACTGTCAAATTCTTTTCCAAACAGAATGTTGTCTTGCACCGTTGCATGTTGGATCCATGGCTCCTGGGCAGCAAATCCAAAACCCTCCTCTCTGCCCTGGACATACACTACCCCACCACATCTAAAGAACATGCACAGACATTGCATATATACAGAGTACTTTCTTGTAAAGGGTTAATGAGTACCTTCACTGTAAATGATCATGCAAAAACTGCTACAGTCTTGTAATTTACTCTCTGACTGCACCATCTGATTTCATTTTACTTGATGTAGTCTACGCTTTGGTCACTTGTACAGTGTGGTCCAGCAAATCCTGTCTTGGATGCTGGACTGGCTCATTCCACTATATAAATGTATAGTGTTGGGAAAGGTCTTTTTGATCTTTAAAATTGTTTAGGATGGTACCTGCCTTGCTTTCTCTTAGTGAAGGTGCCCACTGTGTTTATAAACACTAATGTATAGTTGTATTGATGTTTGGGTAAGAGATGTTTTTTACTGTAAGGAATTATAAAATTGTACCTGTTGAGCTCTCCAGTGATGGCAGCTAAAAGTGAACTTTTGCCACAGCCAACTTTTCCAACCACAACAACAAGAGAACCCTGCAAATGTATTTAAAATGCCTTAATACGTCGAAGCAGAGGTTTGCAAACCATTTATTTACTTTCAAACAGCTAAATTAGATAAGTCCATAAAAACTATCTCATGAGAAAGATACTCTTCAGTAATTCTGGACATTTACAACAGACAGATTGCTAATTAAATAGAATTTTCAAACCATTAGTCACCTTTTACTTAAACTGAAAACACAATGTAATTGGTTGTTGAGCTATGAGCTAATCTGCAGTCTAACAATCCGCATATGAAAAAATATAATTTGATTGGAAATTATATATGGATATTTTGTTATATACCCCATATATAAATGGGGTCTATGTTCCAATCTCACATACCTTTATGACACTTAAATTAACACTATGAAGGTACAGACTTCCAGATTGAGACCCGTCCTCTGTCTCAGACTCGGGTGGTGAATCTTCTGACCTCTTCCAGGAGAAATTGGCCTGGGTCATCTCAATGGCAGTGAGAGGATCTTCAGGAGTCACTGAATGGAAAAAAACAAATAAGACATTTTCCTTTTACTGTAATTTCACTTAAAAGAACATTAATACTACTGTGGTGTCTCTACACACACAAAAAAACAACACGAATGTACAAATGTTGTATGGTTGTACCCTCAAGGATACATCTTCAGTATCTTGAGTAAAAGAGAAAATGTTAGTTCTCCTTAATGAAAAGTCATCTAATTATCTGCTAATCAAGACTTTTCTCATCTTTAATCACCTTCCTCCTAATTGGCTAATGCAATTTTTAAGAATTTGACATTCTTTCTGTGCACAGACAAACCTAAACCACGCCTGGTACCTTGGCTGTAGTATGCAGCGAAGTCCTGATTATGCAGAAGAAGGAAGTTCTGAATACGATCCAAAGACACTTTAGCCTCCAGTGTGCCATTAAGAACCCAGGGGAACGCATTGAGTGGCAAGATGAGCATGCCCACCAGAGCCAGAGTGGTGAAAACCTGAAAGAGACACATTAAAACTACATAACTGTACAGCAGTGGTTTCCAAACTAGTCCTCAGAGACTCCCAGAATGTCTACATTTTGCCATGTTCACATGTATTTTGAGTTGTTCTGGATTAAAAATGTCCATCTGGAAACTACCATGAAAATTATTTAAAGGTATTTATCTATAAAATAAGTAAGCAAGGAGTGTTTTTGTAGTTTAGGATTCATTTTAAAATACTTTTATTTGCTTTTAAAGCTTTGGCTTTTGACACCTTGTGAAATGTTGGTTTTAGCCAATTGCAGTGTTATTTTATTTATTTTACCTGTTTATTTTTATTTACTTACTATATTCTATTGTCTTTTATTCTTATTTATCTTTTGTACAGCACTTTGGTCCTATATTGGTTTGTAAAGTGCTTTATAAATACAGCTGAGTTGAGTAGTAAAATAATATAATATAAAGGGCTTAATATTACAAATAAATATAAATGCATTAAACAATCATTTATTTACTTATTTTTATTCTATTTTACAATATAGTTTTCTTTCTTTCAAGGCCCAAGAGGTTTAAACACTATTGTATGAAACTAGGTATGAAACAATAACTGCAATGAAGATCTTCCATGCTGTATTCTATCTACCACTAAATTAACCAAATACAGCTTTGAGGTATGAGTTAGGCTTCTCTCTATCCTGCTCACCTTAGCTGCAGTAAGACTGTTTCCAAGCAGCACGTAGGTGATAAAGGTGAGGATGGAGATAACCACTGGAAGAGCAGCCCAGGTGTACACACACACTGCATCCAAGTACTTCAAGGTCTTCAGGTGACTTAACTCTTTTTTGCGGCATTGGTTAATCTTCTGCGTAAAGTTCTGCTCCCAGTTATAAAACTTCAGAACTCGAATCCCAAAAAGGACTTCAGTCATTAGCTTGAAGAGAAAGACAAAAGATTTAAATGAGTTGTCACTGACAGAACCTGTTTTTTTTTTTTCAAAGTAATATTTGTAATCAACGATCGAGGGTATGTTTCACAACACAGGAGTTCTCAGTTTGGCTGTTTACCGAGTTTTACCTTGTTCTTAAATGCCGTTAATAAGCCAAAATATCTTGGTGCTTCAAAAGCTAATGTAGTTAACAAGCAATGAAAGCTTAAATGCCAACTACTAATCACCTTAATCTCACTACACACTTGTTCAAACCTCAACAAGTAGGTATCTCAAAAAGATTTGCTTATGTTGTTTCTGATACAACACATAATACCGTATCTGTAAAAATTGGTAAAACGTGAAAACAATTTTAAAAAGATTTGTTCTCTCCAGTAACAGGCATTTTTTTAACCTCATGGAGCTGTTTTGTGATTCATTTACTCACATAATCAAATCACGGTTGGCAGGCCAAATTGTCCACAAGGGGGCACCATTAGCAGTATAACAGCTTTTAATGCTTTGCACTCGATTTGTATTACTTTTAGCTACACTGATATGTAACTGCAGTGTCAGACACGAATCATGTCAGGGCAAATCAACTATTAAAAGGGGTAAGGGTACATTAGGCCCCAGCCAAATAAGGGCACAGTCATACTGGCCAGAGATGCTCACATCGTATTGCACTAACGTGTTAGTTCACTAGAAAACATTTCAACTGCAACCCTACCTTCACCCTGCTGTCTTTGTGGTTTAGCATGTGCTTGTTGTTCTCAAGGATGCGGGCTGCCAGGAACTTATTGAGTGGCACAAGAAGAATAGCCACACCCAATCCTCCTAAGAAGGCCACACCCACTTGCAGGTAAAGTAGGTAAAGGGCGAGGGCAAACTGGAACGGAAGACTCCACACTTCATGGAAACTGCGGAAAAAATTGACCAATCGGTCCGTGTCGGTGCTCATGAAGTTAACCACCTCACCCATGTTGAAGCGGGCCAGTGCTGAGCCACTGACCTGTAGAGCTTTTGTGTAGATTGTGGACACCACAGCGGCCCGAGCCTCTAGAGCCACCTTCGACACTTCAAACACAAAGATGTTGCGCAGGAACGCTGCCAGGAACGTGCTCAAGAAGAGTCCCATGGCACACCACACACCTTTACTTAGCGGTGCACCCTCAGTTTCCATGAAGCCCACCAACGCACTCAGGAGTAGTGGTCCTGCGAATGCCAGCAGGCTAGCTAAGAGTTTCAGCACACCCAGGAAGTAATAGCGGGAGCCAAATGCCTTGTGTAGGACCCATAACAGCTTTACCTCATGATGGTTCCTTTCTTCAGAGACTTCATTCTGTATCTCACCACACAAAGATTCCTGCTGGTTCCTGCTGGTAGCATTTCTCTGCAAGCTCTGGGGTGCTTTCAATGCTTTTTGAGCCTGGCACTGGGCCCAACAATGGCCGAAGCGATGAGTGATGGCTTTGGTTCGAAGTCTGGAGGGCAACTGGAAAACATCACATGTCCTCTCCAGCTCACCCCGTTGACCTTGATTAAGCTGAGGGTTCAGCCAAAGGTACAATAGCCTGGATAGCCAGCTGCAGCCATCCTCTGCAACTCTTTCTTCTCCACCTGGCTCTGAGACAATAAGAGGAGCCTCATCGTCTGCATTTACATGGAGGGACTCTCCTCGTGCTTTGTAACAAGGAAAGGTAAAGGCCAGCAGATATGCAAGAATCATAGCTGCTCTTGCCACAGTCAAGGATAGACGGATGACCTGTTCAGGGTGTGCAGTACTGAGATGTTCACCATCCTGGATGTAAGAAGCTATGCTGAAAGCTAGATAGGGGATTGGAAAAAGAGCCAAGACCACAAACAGTGGTGGACCTCGAGTCTTTCTGTAGGCAGATCTTTGCAGAGCTAAAACTGCCACAAAGTGGACAAGCCAAGCAATGATACCGCATCCATTGGTCAGGATGTCCAGGTAAATATCCTGTGGCTGGAATACAAGCCCCAGTACCAAATCCCCAATGACGAGAAGCAACAGAAGAAGTGCACAAACAGCCCTGAGGTTCCAACCAACAGCCAGGGAAGGAAGAGTGTAGCCGAATCTGCAAACATTGATAACATGTTATTCAAATGAAGGTAAAGTGGACAAGGGGTAGTGTGAAATTGAAATGTCAGTGTAGTCACTTATTATTAAACAAACTGCTAAAGTGTTTTGAGACTTTAGTGACTGCATGCTGTATGGTTTTGGGGTCAAGTAGCTCACCTTGGCACACTGAGGTAGCAGGCACTGAAGACCGCAGTGAGTGCATGCGCAAGAGATCCACAGACCAGCTGATTAAAACATGGGGTAAGTGTGCCATTCTGCCAGATGGGGAATGACCCGTCAGTGTGACACAGCTCTGATATAATATCAGAGGGTCTTAAAACGGCAAGACTTCCCCCCATGGTCTGGACGTCTGAGGCATATCTGAGACAAAATACAGTTTCAGTTTAAGAAAAGATGACACATTACTCCAATTCTCATGTTTTTGCACTGACTCCCAGTTGAGTATAGCATTTATTCCCAAGTATTACTCAATGTGTGCAAGCCACTCAGCCACTTTCACTTTTCTTTTATTGATGTAAAATGTATTTAAAAAAATTTTTAAATTATATTTTTGCCATTGTTTTTCTATTCCTGTAAACACTACGAAACACAGTGCACTTAAAGTGTGCTTAACCCTGCCTTATTTTACCCCAGAAAATACACCAAACCCCTTCATTTGAATTAAGTGGCCATTAATTTGTGAACTGACCCCTTAATTTTACCCTAAGGCATGAGTGCGAAACCCCTTCATCTCTAAAATAAGCGATTAATTCAGGAGGTTATATTATTTTAGGGGCAATTTTGAAAAAGGGGATAATTCAGTAGTTTTACCCCTTAAGCAGCTTTATTCTGTGCACTTTTCCCTTTATTTTTCCTTAATTGTCTGGAAATGAAGGTCTAAATTAAGGTAGTATAAAGGGGTAAAATTAAGGGTGTGGTTTCGTAGTGAAAACACATTGAATGACATTATGATAATGAGCTATATAAATAAATGTTACTTGACTTTAGGCTTGCTTAAAATAAGACTGGACATGCCAGGATCTTCCTTATCTGTGTGGTGATGCAGTCTTCAACTGCAAACACTACTGTGTCAATGATACTATCGAAATATACCAGCTACGTCCTCTCAAATAACTTAATAATAGGATCTCTTATATGGTTTAAATCTTGCTCACGACTCGACCGATGTTCCCAAACATGATCAATCACCAGTCATGAGGTCAATTTTCGCATAAGCACATATTATCAGAACCTCTAAACGAACTATGGTGTGGCATCAGTGTCAAAAGGTATTTCTGTTGTAAAAGCATTGAAATATAAGCTTTTATTTTATTGAGTACCTGCATCCAGTAGTTTTGACAAAGCCGGGGCTTCCTCACTGCTGCCCGAAAAAGACAAATTTGAAGTTAGAAGCAACGCCTTCATGCCAAACACACTGCACTGGAGATACCCTTCCAAAATACAAGTCCTCTATAATTTAAATATCACAGACATTCCCCACTTACAATTAAATAACACAGGTCAATTTTTTGTGATCATCAGAAACTAAACACAGATTTGAAATCAGAATCAGTGTAATAGTTCTTATTTAAACCCAACAGACAAAAGTATTGGGACACAACTGTTTTTTAGGTTTTGGGCTAGGCCACTTACTTCCAGTGAAGGTGAATGTTAAGGCTTCTGCATACCAAGACATTTTGGACAACTTCACAGACACAGTCTGGAGAATGTCCAGCCGCAAGAACGCGTTTGCAAACTATTTCATACCTGTGCGGCGACCTTGATAATTGCTCAGCTTAAGAAGTACCATGTGTGGCGTGTGAACTTTCTGAAATACGTGAGACTTGAGAAGCCCTGGTACAGAGCAAGGTCCGTAAAGACATCTTTGACTGGCCCGCACAAAGCCCTGACCTTAACCCCATCCAACACCTTCAGGATGAACTGAAACGGTGACTTCAGGCAAGGCCTTCTCGTCCAACATCAGTGCATGACCTCATAAATGCTCCATAAAACTTTCCAAAATCTTGTGTAAAGCCTTCCAAAATTAGTTATTATAAGCTTGTTATTATAGCTGCAAAGGGGGGACCAACTCCATATTAGCCCATTTATTTGAATGCAATGTCATTTAAGTCCTTGTTGGTGTAATGGTCAGGCGTCCCAATACTTTTGTGTAATACCTCTGTGAATGACCCGGTAACCTCTTCCATTGAAACACAGAAAGACAGAGTGATCTGAATCCTTTATTGGGTCAACTGGGGAGAGATGGGCTGACTGTAGAAAAAGTAGCAAGCTCTCTTTGTTTAAGCACCTCAGTACAAGTTATACAGTTACCTATCATTGGCTTTCAAAGACAGAGATTTTTAGATGTGGGATTTATCTAGGAAAGATAGAAAGAGGGTCATTTATTTTCCTTTTCAATTTTGACAAAATAAAGTCATGGTGCATGAACAAAAATACTAAATTTAACCACTCGATTAAAACCCTGAATTTGGTCAGTGCACATAAAATTGGCATTTTTTAATACAAGTTAGACAAAAGATAAAGCAGTTATACAAATGCAATTCCATGTATTTAGACTGAACTCTCTTTAAATAGGGGGTGCAGCTGTCTAAGGCAACATTAAGTCAATAAAAAGGGTCATCTAATAGGCTTGTGTATTACAGGAATGAAACTATACAAGGTTACTTCTTTTCCTCATTTACACTGTACACAGTCCTCGTCTTCAGGTTTGGCTGGAGCAGCCAATGCAGTCGTTTGTGTAACAAATATCCTATGTTTTGTGGTCTCCAAGATACACTTGTACATATTCAGACAGTACAAACATACTTATGCACAGACTTTTCCCCCTTAAAGCACTTTTGAGGACATTAAACATTTACATAAACTTAATTGGAATAAATTCCACAATGCTTGGATCTCTCTTAGGCTGTGTTTCAAAACCACTAACTCCTTTTGATGAGCATTATTTTATGGGTAAGTTGTGAAATGAATCCTTCTCTTTAACATTTTTTTTTGATACCTCAGTCAATGAAGGTAGTATTTGTCATATAATTTTGCTATCTGAATATCAGATTCTATAACTAATATTTTCATAAAAACCATCTAAATACTTACACGACTAAGCTATTTCTGTCTTTCAAATACAGCCATCTTCTGTTTGTACTTGCAGTTTTCAGTAAGTGACTCCATGGTTCCTACAGTGGAAAGAGTTAAGCTGATTTCAGGTTTGTTAATCCAGTCATGACGTGATTGTCCAGTCACAGCAAAATATCTTCTTTCTGAACATCCAGTAAATGTTGCAAAATCATCACTGCTGTAACAAAACTCCGTACCTCAGAAACAGAAACTTTATGGAAGAAGGAAAAAAAACTAATGTACATTAATGTAACAAGATTATTTTCAATAATTCTGGACCATTTTATTGGTCCATTTGTTATGGAACGTTCACATAGCTGGTGATTTAGGTAAAATATAAAAACCTGTAAAATAGGAGTTACAAAGTTTTGATACTGCAGTGATGGGTTTTAAGCAAATAGAGTTAGATCATTTAAAAGAGATCATTTTAGATTCAGAAATGAATTATGGCTGGATTATAGAGAAACTCCAAGCATTTCCATATTCAAACTAGCTCAGGTATGTACAAATGTATGTTTTTTATGCAAGCAAACATTTACACAATAAAAGCTTGTCCATGAGCTGCTACACGCCAGTCAAAATGCTCCAAAATTATATTATGGAGAAAAACAGCTTTTTGGCTGGAGTACTTCTTGGTGCATTTTATGTCAGAGATACTCTTTTACTCACTTTCTTCTTCCTGCTGAGGAAGAACAAACTGACAAAGATTTCCCATACTACACAGCCATGACGTCAGGCTTCTGTATCCTCAAATGAGACCCAGATGATGCCTACATACTGGCCGAGGTAGACTGCCAGCCCTCCTTTGACGAATGGGGTGAGTAGAGAAGGAGACAGAAGGAATCTGGGCTTGTGTGCAGACTACTCCATAGGGCCTGGGTTTAGGACACATCATGTGTGTGATCTGGGTTAGGGGAGGCTGTGTCCTCCATTAAAAAGCCCCACCCCTGTTTCTACCCCAGGGAAGAGTCTTTTTAAAAGTTTTATAAGCTCAGGTTCACAAGTTCTTGGTGTTGATGTGCGTTTTGTAATGCTTTGTTAAGTGGTCACTCCTCATGAAACGTTTCTGACACTTTGAGCACTCAAAGCGTTTGTCCCCTGCAAAAAAAAAAGTTATATAATGATTAACTTGCAAAAACTTAGTGAATTATGTTTTACTTAGATGCAAGCATGCAGACACACAAATCTATGAAGTTTGCACATAAGAGGGTTTTCGTATTTTCAGTATTGCTATAAAAACACATTCAATGTGTTTTATCACAAAGCACAAGAAGCCTTGGTGCACGCAATATACCTGTATGTGTCCTGGCATGTCGCTGCAGCTCATCACTACGTGTGAAGCGTTTCCCACAGAATACCCAGCTGCAGACAAAGGGCCTTTCTCCCGTGTGCAACCGCACATGCGCCCGCAGCAGAGACGTCTTCCGGAAGGTCTTCTCACAACCTGGTATGTGACATATATGCTTCCTCTTCCCTACCTCATCTGGCCTGCAGCAACCAAAACAAACAATCATTAACCTGGTCTGTAGCCTTAAGAGGTCCCTTGATGCAAAGCCCTTCTGATAAAGCACAAGACCAACATTATTACACTGTAGGTAATAATCTGAGACTGATCACTATAATGAGAAATTCCCTTGGAAAGGTGTGTAGTCACTAGTTGCATATTTAAAAGTAGTGGTGGGCATATATTACTTTTTTAAATCTAGATTAATCCTACTGTAATACTGGAATCTAATCTATTAAAATGGCTCATTTGAATTCTGCCAAAGGTCTGAAGCCCCCCTCCCAAAATGATCCCAAGCCACCCTAAATATTTATTCATTGTTCTACTATTTTTAAATTAGATATCCAAGCATTTCATACAAGATATCACTGAGCACAGATACGCACTTTACAAATAGAAACAAGACTATAAATTGAAATGAAAAATAATAAGTCTAGCTATCATTATTGAATTAAAATGATGTCTTGGCTGTTGGAGCTGCTGTAGGTAACAGGCGGGCATTAGGACCCAGGCAAAGCTACACGGCACTGCTTGTTAGCGAGTAGCAACCAGAGCAGCAACTGGAGCCCTTTTAGTAATATTTCTCTGGTAGCGCTGTTTGTACTCAGTTCAACAGAACAATACTGAGTGTCCATAACTGTTCACTGCTTAACTTTACTTGTTTCCTTGAGTGAAAGGAAAGGTTTGGTGAAAAGTTTTCAGCCCTCTGTACACGCCAATTCCTTCCTACAGCCCTGGGGGCTAAGCCCCCCTTGTCTTTCCGCCCTAGAGATGTCCCTGTTTCACAGTAGGCACAGACACAGGTTGGAAGACTTGTTCTTGGCCTCTACAGTGCAATTCGGCTAGGTATACATCCGCGCTAAATTATCAAGGAGAACGTCATCATAGCTTGCGTGTTATAGACCAAGCTCCCAACCCAACTTTGTGAATAGATGTAGCGATATTTTTTTATCGCCTGATAAGAGTCTCACATTAACGCAGCACGTTAACGCCTGTAACGGCCCACCACTAATTAAAAGACAAGCTTTATGTGTAATAAAACCATTGCTGCTATCTTACATAAAGCATGATCTGTCCATTTTAATTGAAAATACACGTATTTTGTGTATTTATGATCATGTACTTCCAAGCAGACAAAAATAGGGGCTGCTCCCTTTACTCTGATTTTTTCTTGCCTTTTCTCTGCATCTTTACAATTGGGGCAGGTGCATGCCATGCGCCGCTTCTTTTCGCCTGGTTGGCTCTGCAGCTCAAGCGCAAGAGTTTGGTCCACCTTCAGTGGCTGTGCCTGTGTCTGCACACTGCCTAGCTGCAGTCCTCCACCCTGGACCGTCAAATGCTGCTGACCTGGGAACCAAAGATACACGTAGAGTCAACGCTTTTAGAGTTTACTTTATACGTATGCTGATCATCTCATAATTCTGTTCAATTCTGTTCATGATACTCGACAAATGTACCTGAAAATCCAAGAAAGCTAAAAGATCAAAGCTAACCTCCCATGGCTCTCTATAGAAACTTTTAGCCATATAGTTACACCTGAGGAAAATTTACAACTCAACATTAAAACCAGATCATATAAGAACTACATGAAACAAAATGCTGACAGAGGAAACAGTTTGCCAGGACAATGTTTATTTGGGGCATAATCCTATTCCACAATCCTATTTATCATGTCTTGTGCTGGAAGTCACTGAAATGCATGTATGCTGTTAGTGTAAACATAAATACAGACACATTTTTAGCCAAATATGCTCAGCCCTGTAAGCTCTAAATCACCCATTACTCCAAATGATGATTTTCTAGATAATGTCTACTCCTGTGATACAAGTCAACTTTATTTCCACTTACCACCAGCATTCGTGATGGTTACAGGCACTCCTTGTACTTGAACCCCGTTGATATTAATGGTTTGAACAGCTGGACCTGCTGAAGCGAGCTGCGCTGCATTAAGCGTTATCGGACCTCCACCAGCAGGGGCAATTTTTGCAAGTGTTCGCTCTTTCCGTGCCCCAGGCTGGGCTTTCTTACTGACAACAGTCAGCGTGGTAGGGGTGGCGGTGGAAACCGGCGTAGTTGGAACTATGGTCTTCTGCAACTGCACTGCCTGCCACTCACCTGCAGCTGTTTTAATCAGCACCTGTGGAAATAAAAATTCAAAGTAAATAAATATGAAAGACAGAGCAATTAACCAAACAAGGACATGTAAAGTGTACAGACAGGTCATAGAAGGCACATATAAGACAAATAAGGACTGCTACACAACTATCACAATATACTGGACAGAAATGAAACAAACAAAATGCTGTTTTTTTGTCTACTCAAAATTGTACAGCATCTTTGGGTATTTTGAAAAGCGCTTTATAAATAAAATGTGTTATTATTAGCTTAGTCAAGTTTCAGTCAACTAAAAGTCTTTCGTCTTATTTTAGTCTGAATTATGACTATTTTAGTCAATGAAAATTCTGATTTGAATTTACATTAATTTCCCCAACTAGACATGTTAGAACTTGGTAGCACATAAATTTAAATAACAAATGAAATAAAATCACATCACTATAGAGTGCAAATAAAATGAAAATTGCCATAAAATTCCTGAACAAATATAGTCTATGCAATCAAATCAGAACAATTTAGGATCAGCTTTTTTTGCATGGATATGGGAAAGGCTGCTTATCAAAATGCTGTGTGTGAGAGACATATTAACTTACTGGAATAATATTTCGTTATAGCTATCATCCCATGACCAGCATCTACATTGTGTCTCTTTTTGTAATGTGATAAATGTTCGTTGACGACAATATTTAGTCCTAATTTCCATTGTGAAAGCAACACTGGCTGAGGGTCTGTGTAAAATTTTGCGGCACCATGTTGTTCCCTTGCCGAGTTACGGGACGATTTCCGGGAACCAGCAGATGCAAAACCAGCATTTAAGTATCGATGCCAGTGCTAATTGATATCGAACGCAATACTAAATTTAAGTATCGATTAGTATCTGAGAATCGATTTTTTTGACAACCCAAGTACAGAAGTATTAATGTGGTAGTAATGAGCTGGGTTGACAAGCAAAACGTATATATATCAATATTTTATTTTTACAAAACCGTGTGTATATTGTAAATACATAGTTCTGAAAACATCTTTCACATCAGAAGCTCTTGGTTGTTTATGGTTGGCACAATTTACACTGTAGATCTTATGGTCTCCTTGCACTGCTTATTTATCTTTCACAGCAAAATGATAAATTCTTCTTGCATTCTCATGCTTGGTTAAAAAAAATCACAATGGCTAGATAATAAACTTTAGTAAAGAGGAGACTGTTTCTGATGTTGCTTTCTCTGTTTGCCAGGACTTCACTCTATGTAAATTGCCACTGGCAAATGTGCTGCATGTTTAAATGTGACAGAGCCGAAACTAAAGTTTCAGATAGTAGACAAGATCACAGAATGCTCCCACACACAAAATGTAAAAAAACAAGGTGATCAATGCTACTGGTTTCTTGGCCATAACAAGTAACATTTAACACGAGACAGCGTTGTAGAGAGAGCACTTCTTTCAGCATTACTGAACAGTGTAGTTCATACATGAATTATACAAGGAATAAGTATGCATTAAAAAGATGAAATAAAATGCTCTATAGCTGACAGGCTATATTCTATGCTGACAAAAGCAGCTAAGATTAGTTTGTGCTATTTTGCTGTTATCTCTTGTTTTGGCTACTATTTGTGACTGTATATACAAACTATATACAAACACTCCAAGGACTAGTGAAGACCATACTGGAAAATTAACAACAGCTTTTACAGGTATCAACTAACGTTTATCCTCCCTGTATATCTGCAGGTCATGTTCATTACCAAAAAAATAATTAAATAAATGAATAAACAAACAGACGACACTGAGGTACCTGTGTGGGTTCAGAGGGAGACATCTGTACACTCTGTGTAGCTGGCTGTCTCTGGGGCACAGGGGGAAGTGTCGCAGAAGCGGCCTGCACCACTTTTAGAGCCTGCTGAGGTATTTGCACCACCTGCTGTTCTGATTTCTGCTGAACCAACTGCACCTGCTGTACTACGGGCTGGTTTCCCCCTGGACTCTGCACAATCAGAAGATTGTTCCCTGCCTAAGATGAAAGGAAATCAGAAGTACTTACAAAAATATTCAAACAGCAGCACAGACAAGGCAAGTTTTAATCTACAGCATTCTAACATTTATAATAATATCTGAACCTGGAATCCAGTTTCCATTCCTGGAATTTGTTTTCACTGGTAGTTAGTGAGACTGAACTGTTAGTGATAAAACCCAGAGCCAGAAACTTATTGAGCTAATTATAATTATTGAGCTTTACATCTTGAGGTTCAGATTTCTGTTTTAAGCTTCCTGTTTTAAACAGCTCAATAATTTCATAAATTCTATTTGTAAAACTTCAGTCCAGATTCAAGCCAGGGCAAAAACTCAATTGTGTTATAATTGTCAAATGCATACAATGTTTAAATTCTAGTAGTTCTGGATGAAAACATCCAACACTACAAACCACACATTTAATTTAAATTTCTACAAGCATTTAATGATTAGTTTGATAAACTGACACTGGAATTAACACCCGTGTTAGCAATCTAACATTGGAAATCCCCGATATATATTAGTTTAGGACAGTTTACAGTAATATACACTGGTACATTTTGAAAGACAACTTAGAATACCCATCCTGCTAATCTCTAAGAATACGTGTGTTCACTAAGGTCTTTTGAAGTAGCCATAAAATCACAATGGCATTCCATATGTATCACAAAGCTCTATTGTACAACCAAAATTCCTCAGTCTGTATTATCTACTGTATCATTTAAGTTACTTATTTGTATTTTAATAATTGTACTTTAAAATACTAAATGTGATTTTAAGTGTCTTGTAGGTATATACTATGGTTTATGTCTGGGGGAAAGTTACTTTCCACAAAGACACATTCAAGCAATACACATACACACATGACACACACATACAGTGATGTGTTAGATATTCATGGGCACAGTCTCATTGGTGGAAAGCACTGCTCCAATAAAGCTTTTTTTTATCGTTAATGGTGCCCTCATGTGGAGAATTGTCAGCCTGCTAAAAGGCTACAAACCAAACTTTGTATCTAAAAATATACATGAGATTAATTAATTATTACCTACCTGAATTATATTATTAGCTGTGGTTTCTATTAGCACCGTCTCCACTTGTTCAGCAGGAGGAGTTGAGGCTGGCTGAGGGGTGGCAACCTGTTTTTTTCGTCCCCTCTTTCCTTTTGCTGGGCGATGTGTAGCAGCTGCCAATTCTGTGACAATCTGAGCTCCACCAACTTCACCCGTAGCAACATTGAGGGGTAGGGTAAGTCCACCAGACAGTCGGACAACATTAGCGTTAGTAGTAGCATTAGCATTATTTTGCCTCCGCTTTTGTGTTGATGGTTTGATTGGTACTGTCTTCTGTGTTGCAGGCACTGTTGCCACAGATGTAGGTGTGGCGGCCTGAACTGTAACTGGTGAGGTGATAATAGCCTGGTTGGTCCCAGGAATGATCTGGATCTGTCCACCTTGAGGCATCATTTGAATGGTCTGGGCTCCCTGGATCTGGGGCACCACCTGGTACTGGATGTTGGCAGCAGATGTGCTTGTGGTGCGTGCCGGAGCCTGGATAGTGAGAAGGATGGGGCTGGCTCCTGAAGAACCTAAGCCTGCAGGCAGCTGGATCACATTTCCCTTAGTTGACAGGAAGGCCATGTTTTTGGGTGGAGCTGGAGCAATAGGAGCAGGTTTGATGGGGTGTAGGCGACGTGTAGTTGGCTGGACCGGTGGAGTGCTTACTGGGGCTTGGGCCGCAGGTGGGCCAATCTTACTGCAAGTTGCAGCCAGGAGGGCCAAAGGTGAGGGCTGGGAATCCTATAGAAAGGAACAGAAAAAATATTACAGTAATTAAGCCAAGTAAGCATGACCACTGGAGGAAAGCAAAAAAAGTTGGTGCATTTAGCAAACCAGCTAACTTGCCAACTATGTATAGTAAAAGACAAAATATAATTATGCCAATGTTATGCTTGCGAGAGCACGGGAAATCAATTTGTTCACTGTAGTGAAAGCCTTTTAAAAATGGATTTTCATTGGTAACACTGATATTAGTGATTAGAATTAGTGCGACATGACAATGTGTTAGCGCAAAAAAAGGCAATGAACCATGAGATTATTTATTGGAAACTTCTGGGGTCTTACTTGTGATGTGGTGGTAGAAGGCTGGAGGTATTCACTGGGACTGACAGCAACAGTGGTGGCCATACTGTCCTTTTGATCTAAGGAAAAAATGAGAAACTACTGATGACTGAAAGGAAAGATGTTTGAAACTGTCTAAGTGCGTTAGATAAATGGCTCAATAGGTGACTAACATTGTGGCACTATGTTAATTCTGCCAAACTGGAAACAATAAGCAAAAAACCCAAATAAACATCAATTAACACATTTAACAGAAGTGTACCAACTACTAATACAAGTATTAACAAAATTAGAACTTGCATGAAGTTTTACAACTAGGCTATATGTACAAAAAATCCTTTAACTGTAACCATCTAGATGAACAGCTGTTCACCTGGAAGTTGTACCACTAAGCAATATAAATGGGTTATATTTTAGATCAATCCTTTTCTAGTCTCCATTATAGGGATAATAACTGTCACGTTCGCTCTTAGACCAATTGTACAGTCTTACATGACCAATCTCATTTGCTTGGAAACACCTCAGCAGAACTGTATTCCTCGTGTTGGAGAAATCAAACACGTTTACATATGTTAATTCTTTTACGCTGGTTGGTAAGGACATGCCCCTGCCTTTACCTTTTAGCCAGTACTTAAAACACGCCTCTAGACTCGGCGGAAGCATGGGTAAACTAAAGACAAGGAGGGCATTTCTGTTTACCATCTGAGACCACGTATCCTAAACAAGCTGGACAGGATCGCGAGAAGCAAGTCAGCTCATCAAAAACACTGCCTGATTCGTTTAAGTTGTATTTAAAACGACGAAAGATCCATCAGTACAGGTTCTGGGACACCCGAATGAGACCCTAACATCTGAACAACTTTATAAATAGGCAAGGAGCTCCCTAAGTGATGAACACTAACTACATAGCTGTATTAATTGGGCACAGTCGAACAATTAGAGAACAGTTGAGATTTGGTTTAAGGTGCCACCCAGTTGTTTAAAGTATTCCTCTGTGAAAACTCAAGTGGCACTAACTTAGTAGCAGCAGCAACTGAACTGGTTACATTTACTGCAACAGTAACAATAGCCTGTTGAGTACTTAGGTAAAACACAACTGCAAAAATAGCCTATGGGTTTAAACTAGACAGTTAAACTCCACAGTGATGAGGAGAAAAAAAATACACCCACAAATTTCGCGCGCGGCCTGACAGCGCCACCTCAAAATAAAACGAGCTAACGTGCTAAAACTGGCCCGTGTGCTAACCAAACAGTAACGACGACGCGTTAGCTCGCTAGGGGCCGAGCTAAAAGCTAGCCAACTGTGTTTACGGGAGCAGCTGTGTAATTTTACAACTTAAATTAAATATTACACTCTCCTTCTGGTGTCTCTAAAGAGTAAATGACGCGAGAGACGAATTAATATGTGCGAACAAAAGCCTTATGGAAAACTCTGAAGGGCTTAACCCAAATCCGTGAGAAGAAGAAGGTAAAACTGCAAGACAAGCTGTGCTCTGCATGCTAGCATGCTAACAAGCACAGATAAACTCTTTGATACGGAAAACCAGCCAGATTCCGGAAGTGTGCAGTCTTGAATTGCCACGTTAAAGTTCATTTTGTAGCATATTTTTCATACTATGCATCTATAATGCATTGCAGCCATCCATGTGTTTAACAAAGTAGATAGTAATATAAACACCAACGTTATAATTCCTACCCACCGCTCATGACGACATTCGCTCTCCGTGAAGCCTTCAAGAGCAAGCCCATACAGGACACCGCCTGCAGCCTTCCACCAATCCGCCCGCACCTCTGCAGCTGACGGACAGCCCTCTTACCCAATCAAAAGAAGCCACAGTCGTGATTGAGACTCCTTCTGACCAATAGAACACGCCGTTTCTTCAGCGACAGTTGACGGGCGGCTGCTCAACCAATTGCTCATCTCGTTTCGGAAAAAATGGGTGGGCATTGTGGGGGAAACGTAGAGCGAGACTGAACCAATCAAACGCGGTCTTCTGTTTCAGTGACGTTGAGCTTACCCAGTTAGAAATGGCCATAACATATCAATCAAAAGTAATTGACATCCATTTTGATCGATCCGCTCAAACCTACTTGCAGTGGCTTGAATTATATTTTTGGAGGATGTGGAGATGCGAACCCATAAGCTTGCGTCTCAAACTTGCTCTCACACCTTCCAGGCTCAGCACCGTGGCTCCATTTGAGCTCTCCTCGCCATGTTGAAGCCCCTATGCCAGAAGTGGAGGGTTGGGGGTTCAAAAAGACCTTCTAAATGAGACAAGGGTTGGTGCTACTACAGCAAACAAAAAGGAAAAAACGTGGCACAGTATGAACGTCTACAGTTTAAAGCCCAGTGGTTGACACATTAAGTAGGTGTCATTGTATCTAATGTTATCACGTGTGCACACAAAGATGGACAGTTAGGCTGTGCTGGAACAAAACTTTTTATAAGTGAAATACTACAATGACACAAAAACGATCCTTCTCAGGGCTCAAGAAATTAACATATGGGGAGGTGGGCGTGTGAAACGGGCGGGGTTTGTTTTTGCTTGGGTGTGGCTTATTGTGGTCAACTGAGTTTGACCTATTGTAACACCCTTTACTATAAAAATATGGCATCTGTGTTTTATGAATGTTGAAATTATTGTGAAGGCAATGCATTCTGTCTCATAGCTACCACCCGCTTATTGGGAGTTCCACATTGTTAAAAAGCCAATGCTGAGTTTATTAGATGGGCCCTTGGAGGGAGCAAGACAAGAACTTACATCATCAGCAGATCTTGCCCAGAAATTACTGTGACCAGATGATTTTTAAACCTGCAAAAAGGTTGACAGAAAGCCAACATAACACTTAATTAGGTAGAAAACTAATCTGGCTGCTACACGTGACTGGTATTGCAATTAATTTACTCAGCTAATGTGAGAGTTAGCTGATAATGCAGATAAAACTGATTTATGCACTTTTTTTGATATTGTTTTGTTACAGAGTTGATGGTTAGCTGATTAGGCCAGCTGAGGGTGTCCATGTTAGAACTTTGTGTTGAGTCGAAGTTGGCGCAGGCATCTTAAGAAAATATTTAAACTGAGACAAGTTTTTGAGGGTGTATGAAGATGTGTAGGCACATCACAAATCGATCCAATTTCAGCTCGTGTTGCCAAGATGCTCTAGTAAAATGTTTTTTTTAGTTCTGTTGCTTATGTTAGGCTTTTCTGCATTTGTACATTGTCACAAGAAGTAGCTTTGTTGAATCTGAACATAGCCTGCAAACAATGCAGTTTCACCATTTTTTAAACACACATATTTATCTTTACCTCACATTGTAGACAATATAGCTTATGTTTATTTTTCATCAAAATGTTGTGAATGTTTAGATTTTTCAACAAAAATTATTTATACCTAAGGTTTTGTAAAAAAAAACCAAAAAAAAAAAAACAATTTGTGCACATAAGCAAAGGAATAGTTTTGCATAAAAGCAAATTTACATACATTTTTGCTTACCTCAGACTTACTGAATCAGCCAAGACAATCAAAATCTCAATTTAGTTCAGCACTGGAGCTATAAGGCTAACTTTACTACAAATACCATTTTAATAATTTATTAAAATACACCGTCACTTTGCCAGCTCAAACTGCATCAAGCTCTTCTATAAGGTGTCACAGACTCATCAGTGTGATTTAGGGCACAGTATAATTCATATGAGCAGTACAAATATGCTAAATACATTTCTGAATGCTGCCAGCACAACAGGGTCCACAAACCACTTCAGGACTAGGACCATCATCAATATGAATGAATCAGATTCTAGATCAGTTCTCTTGATGACTGCTTTGTGAATATCAGACCTGGTGTTGTCTAAAATGGCAGCCTGTAATGAAGTTTTGTTCTCTTGTATAGCTCAAAGTAAGTCCTAAAGAGTCCTAAACTACACTGACGAGTCTGTGCCATCTCCTGTGAAGAACTAGATAGAGGTAGTTTGAGAAAATGCGGATGTGTTTTTACAGGACACAATTTGGATGAGTATTGACTTCTGTTGTTAGTTAGGTACATCAGCTTCATAGATCCAGTGCAGAAGTAAAGAAGAACTGTTAAATGAGAATGAGCATGTACCTCTGGATAATGCTCTTAAACATAAATCTAGGGTAAGTATAAAATTATGTAAATTATTCCTTTACTTTCCCGTCTCAGGTACTTTTGTTTTGTTAATGCTTTTTGCTATTGTTACAGTACCTATAAACAGTTTGGTGGACAGGAGTTGATATGGTATATTGAATGTAAAGATGTATATTGCTGAGCAATAAAAAAGTGTAGATTGCAATACAATGAAATGATCTGCCCCATCAAATGTAACTCTTAAACAGGGATGCCACTCCCCTTGTTAGTTGTTCCCTTCTTTTCTAATTCATTCTCTTGCCTGCAAACAAACGGTCATTGTAAACCTGAGTTAGTGGACCTTTCATCCTCAAGGTATTTAGTGTAATCATTGTGATTAGGAATAAATGAGTGTTTACCCGTAGCCTTTAAGAACCATTCATTTCAGTTTAGAACCGCATTTCTTTAAATAACTATCTTTGTCACTAGCATAAAACATGGGTCCATACAACAATGGTAAACATAGACCTTCAATGAAATACAAAACGTGTTCTTAATTCTGGTTTGTTTGTGCCTTGCTTAAAGGATACAGATGCATATTAAAACATGGTTTTAATGCCCAGTGTTTGGATATCAGCTGTGACCATGATGCAGTTGAAATGAATGAATACTCCCATTTTGCTACACATCTGTTCTGTAGTCTCATACCTGAAAGTGGAAAGTGAGTAAAGTGGAACTCCAAAGCCTTTCTTATTTTCACTTTCTTTTACTGAAACGATGGTTCAAGTGGGCTGCCTTCAGACTGAGGAAGTTAAAGTAGAGTTAATGGAGAAATAAAGGGGGCCGCAAGGTAACTGGGGGAGAAAGAAGAACCAAAACAAAGGAAAGTGATTCACAAATGTGCCCAGGTTAAAAACTCAATAGTTTTTTTCCCATGAGAAAGCTACAGATGGAGGTTTATGTCTTACTCCAGATCACATTAAATGTTCTGTGTTTAGTTTTCAGTCCCGTTTCTGTCCAGACCGATGCCTGCCAGATCAGTCTCTGGATTAAATGGCAGTTTCATATGGACAGTACTCCAGCATTGTACTGCCCCCTTCAGTCTTCTTTGTGATCAAAAATAAGAAGAGGGGCAGTTCTGATGTCGGCCATTGGCTTCTGCTGGAAGACTGATGGGGAGTTAGGGCAGAGCTGTGCACCAGCAGTGTCTATGCACTATCCCATCTGCTATCCTCACACAGAACACCTGAAAAAGACATAAATCCAGTTAAAATCAGTTTGAATTTCCAGTCAATAAACAAGTTTGGTCTTGGTCTTGTATGGTTAACTGTGATTAAACACATTAATCTAATTTCCTCAAAGTTCCTCAAAGACCCCAAGATTTCCCAATTAATTTCCCAATTAATAACAAGTGCATTTTGTTATAGCTATAAAAGTGATATGCTTGATTAGAATGTATGTTATTTACTAATGCAATAACATTACCATTATGTGACTGGACTGTTCGAATAAATTAAATATAAATGGCATGTGAACACAGGGTGACTATTAAAATAAGGTAAGCAATGTTGAGTGAGAGCTACATATATACAGTGAGTGGTTCCAAATCCCCCACATTTATAGCTTCTAACTCTCCTTCCTTCTTGAGGGGAATTTAGCTTTCCGCTTTGTTCTATATTGCTTTTGTTAGTTTGCTGCTCATTTATTTATCCATAGATCTTTTATAAGCATTGGAGTGTAGTCTGCTAAATTATGGATATCGCTGGCATCAGCCATTTACTGGTTTATGATCCTTTAATGTACTTCAGTGACAAACATATTCACTATGACAGTAGCTGAAAATGATGATAATCAAGAGAGACTTTAATGGTCACATTTTTGAACGAAAAGGACTACAGTCTAGAGTCATCAGTACATGAGCTGCTGTGCCACTATGGGTTCAATAAGTAAAAGAAAATCTTAAAGGTTTCGGTGATATTGATGTAACATGTTGACATGGAAATGACTAGTAATTAAGCCAATATTACTTATATACTACTTATTATGTCAATATTTTTATATAATACGTATCTCTACTGTGTGCAATAACATACCACCATTTGTGTTATTAGTAATTCACTTGACTGCAGGTTAGTAATCTATACTATTTATACCCACCACATGTATATAGCAGTGTATTTTATGTCAAGTTTTTATTCCGATTTAATTTCTCAGATGTTTTGGTGGATTTATTTAGACTTTCTATTTTATTTTGTTCTTGCCTCTGTGACTCTTGGTGGCTGTGCAGTCATAACGTAAGCAATTACCTCTGGGATCAATAAAGATTTCTGATTCTGAATTAAACAATTACACGATTAATTACATAGTTACAAAATCAATTGCATTTATATTTATTAATGTTCTGTACAGATTAATTATATTCTATCTGACCTTTATAGGTTTTGATGTCAACACATTTGAATGTCAACAAGTGCACAGAAAGTTACAAGTTTAGAAGCTGTTAAAAATTTGAAAAGAGGGCCTTTCAAGTACAGCACAACTTTTTGATGCATTCTTACAGCGAACATGGCTCTTCCAGCTACGTCTCAGACTCTGGCTCTTGCTCCACACCCGTCATCTGCCGCATGCCTTTGATTGACAGATACATCTCTTCTTCTGGGTCGTAATAGTAGAATTTCCTCAGGTAGACAATGAGAGGTCTGGGGCAAAAGGAAAATAATTACATTTTCAGTGAAGGGCAAGCAGCACAAGTGGCAGAGAGTAGTATGGTTCCAGAGTGAGTGAGTGCAGTACTTTGGGAGCGGGAGTTCCTGGATGTGATCTATGCGGACGAGCTGTCGGATACAGAAGCGGCAGAGGTGCTGCAAGGACTTGACATTACAGAAGCGAGAGACTGGATACAGCAGCTGCACTGGCGTTGGTGGGAGCCCTGAGAGACAGAAACCAGACATTAATCTCGGGGGGAGAAAACAGTACTGCTGGTGTAGTGATAAAAAAAAAAAAAAATGAAATTATGCTCTGAAATCATGAGTTCTGTGTCATGTAAAAGGCAAATAATTGGATTTTTGCAGATTTTTTCCTGATAAGGTAACTGTACACTAAAAGATATAATAAAATATAAAGAGCATAAGAAAGTTACCAGGAACACGTGACCGCAGGAAGTAAAGGAATTTTCCATTCTTAGAATGCATGATGGCACGCTCGATGAACTCCACCACAGAATGGCAACGATCCTCAAACTTTGGATGACACCATAAGCTGAAAGTCCCTGAAAACGAAACGGCAAGAACGTCAATCTAATTCCATGGCTGGATAAGACATCATCCCAATTAAGAAAGTCTATGTATTTGGGTGTATCCTGACTCTGCATGCTTCTCTTTACCTCTATAATGCTCCATCCGTGTGTGGTGTGTGACCCCTTGCGAGCGAAAGCTGAGGCTAAGGATGTATCGGGGGTCTGAACTGTCCCGCACCAAAAAAGAACCATCAGGCTTCCCTTTCAGCTTCAGTTCTGCATCCTCCCAGTTCATTGGCCCCCAGTACCAGCCACACTGTGGAAAAAGAGATGCACACATACAATTTTCCACTGCAAGCCATTCATATTCATTACAAATTCACCACTACTAAAGCCACAGCCATTGTGTATTTGTCAAAATAGTGCTTATTTTTCCAATGTACCAGCAAACTGTTCAGAGAAAACTATTTTCTACATTATGCACTGATGAACTGTATAATAACTGTATAATATGTATGTATTCTATAACATGCATAATATGTATCATTACAGAGGGTATAGAAAAGAATGACATCTTTCAAAATAATCTCACTTCTGAAATGCAATACTTCACTGAGATAAATCATCCCTTTGTGCCAGAACTTTGTGGAATCATGTTTTGCTTTAATTATTCCCTTGAGTCTGTTACTTGGGATACACCCAGACTTTACAATATTTGCCCACTCTTCTTTACAGAACTGTTCAAGCTCAGACAAACTGGATGGTGACCTTTGGTGGATTGCAATTTTCAAGTCATTCCACAGATTTCCAAAAGGGCTTAAGTCTGGGCTATGATTAGGCCACACAAGAACATTCACCTTTTTCTCCTTCAGTCATTGTGTGATCATTGTGCTTTGAATCGTTGTCATTCTGAAAGATGAATATTCTTTCCACTGACAACTTTCTGGCAGGGGACAGAGGGCTTTCCTTGAAAATCTGACAGTATTTTGTCCCATACATTTTTCTTTCTATTCTGACAACCGCTGATAAACACCGTGCCTCGACCACCTTTGTACTGTAGGTACGATGTTCTTTGAATGGTGAGCTGTCCTCCAGATATACCAGATATTTAGTGTTGAGGCCAAATAGTTTGATTTTGGGCTCATGTGAATGTAATACCTTTAACCACTTGGCCTCAGAATCTTCAGGGTGTGTTTTGGCAAAGCTCAACCAAGTTTTAATGAGGCCTTTCCTGAGGAGACTTTTTCTTGCAACTGTCCCATACAAGCCTCATTTGTAGAGTGGTTGTGATATTACATGCACACAACAATCACTCTTTGCTATAAATTCTTGTAATTGCTTCAAAGTTACGATAGTTCTCTGTTCTTTTTTCCTTCCAGTTTTGGAAGGTCAACCTTTTCACATCTTAATTACAGATACTTACTATATCTATTGAGAAAGCGTTTGGATTTTTTTTTCCTTCTGACTTGTAGCTGTCCACAACTTTATCCTTGAGATCTTTTAACAGTGCCTTGCTACCCATAGTTTTGCTTTCCGCTGCACTACCAAGCACAGGAATACTCCAGGAATAGCTGCTTTTATGCTGAACTAATCAAAACAATTACAACAGATCTCAGGTGGAAGCCAATTAGCTTGGTGTGCAGTGAATAGATAGATAGATAGATAGATAGACAGACAGACAGACAGACAGACAGACAGACAGACAGACAGACAGATAGATAGATAGATAGATAGGAAATGTTATCATATCTATCTTTCATATTTATCACACATATCATATGTGTGTTTTCATTTCAGGCTGCAAAGCAAAATGAAAATAACAAAATGAAAATTTTTTTTTCATTTCAGGCTGCAAAGCAAAATGAAAATAACAAAATGAAAATATTTTGAAGGGGGATGAATTCTATTGCAGTGGGAATTCTATTCCCACTGCAGGTTCTTTTAGATGCAAAAGTAAAAGTAAAATTATCCTTTACCAGCACTTTTCACTATATCAAGACAGACCCATATAAGCTGCTTCCTCTACATAGGTTTTTATTCTCACCCTCTCTAGTTCCCTCAGGCTGGCTGTGAAGCTGCTGGAATCAACTCCTCTCAGAGGACAAAGATTTGGTGGTGGGGCCACTCTAGATGGGGGCGGAGTCTCCATTGGTGATGGTGCAGAATGTGGAAGTGCTCGGAAGAAAGCATCTGGAACACAAACAAGCAATATTTACGCATGTGTTAGCTGCTTTTTCCCTTATAATACACTTATTGGTTCTCTTTAGGAAGCATGACCCTGTAATCTTTGGGCTTAATCATAGAAAGACCAACAGTGCAACCCTTGCCAAGTATGTTGCTGCTCAGATGCAGCATCCACTACATTCAGTCTTGAATAATAACATCATAAAAATGTGTGTGCCTGTTACAGGGCATTGTATGTTTTCTTTAATGTCATATGCAAAAGTTTGGAGGCCTCAGGTTAAATACTACACTTTGTTTTAAAACTATAAATAAGTACAAATCCTCATCAGAGAACACATTTCTGTATATTTTAAGGAACAATTGCTGTTTATAAAAAAAAACACAACATGTTGCTTGTGCAAAAGCTAATTGCATGATTGCATTGTTTTTTTAGTGTGTTGAAAATATTGTTACACTGTGCACTTGAAAAAAGCAGTTCTTTATAGAGATTAAAGTCTACATTACTATTACACATTTATCCTTGTCAGTTGTGTTTGCTGCTGTTACACACAAATCACTGTTCATGTTTAAAAGTTTAAAAAAGAATAGAATGTCAAGCCTCATCAAACCAAAATTAGCAGCGGTTCAGGTTCCTATCCCTCGTAACCAAGACCTAGCCTGGGCCCCTGCAAGAAATGGCACAGTGACCTGCTTACCATGTAATGTGAGCCTCAACAAGAGTTACTCCTACTATTGCAGAGCACTCAAAACTATTATTTTATATGTATAAAGACATTGCACAGTATTTAATATTTCAGCATCTCCAATCTAAAAAGCCTTTTGATACTCCAGCATTAATCTGAGACATCATCATGTCTTGCTTCAAGAAGCCAAGGTTTCCTCTAATTTTTGGAAAGCATGTCTACTGAGTTTCCTGTAGGTCTGTGGTTGCATCTACATGCTGATACTACTGGGAGGTTGCTAGCTGTTGTAGGTAAGTCAGGAAGCCTCCCTGTTGCAATTGGAGAGTGCTCATTTGTAGCTCTCCCTGGTGCTCCTATGCTGAGTCACTACTGCCCAACATCAGCTGGTCAACAGTGGAAATCTCAGTGCTGGGAAGTCCCTGGGGAAGTTGATTCCTCTTATCTCCTGGTCTATGCATAGTAAACATTGTCTCTCACATCAACACACTAAAGCTGAAAGCTTCTCTTTTATCCTTCAGCATATCTAGAAGTATAGCCTGTGGCCTCCTTACATATTTATTGGATTCATTATATAGATACCTTTCATCACTGTTGGAAAAATGTATCTTCAAAATGGTAAATTAAACTGGGAATATTTGTGGAAATTGATTTTATTCCCAAGAATTGTATATTTCTATTGATCCACTGACCAATCTGAAAAAAACTTTTTTTTGTTATGCAATTTTACACCTTTGAATCATGGACGAACAGGATAATAGAATATACTCATTTTAATAACCTACGTTATTAAAAGCTTCACTGAGACATAGCAAGAAACAAGCAATTTATATTGTCGTTTTTAATTAATGTAAGTAAATTTCATATTAGACAGACTGATACTTTTATTGCACTGGGGCCCATATGATCCTAGTTACAGCATCTGTTCCTCTTGATCTCATGATCTCTTGTCAGCAGACAGGCTTAAATTGGGCTGACATTCATTTAGGCCTATTCCAGAGTGCTCCTATTCTAGACCAAAAAACATGGTCGGGGGTAAACTGGAAAGCAGGGGTGTATCATGCTTTCCCAAAGTGCAGGTATTCTGGGATGGGGAAGCCGAATTATAAATACAATTTGACCACTGTAGCATCCTTTTAATCTGAAAAAAAGTGTGGGGTGGGGGGGGGGGATTCGGGGTGTTGGAATCACGTTTTAGCAAAGGTGGGGGTGTTGAAACTCCCAACCCCACCCCTGCTACGTCCCTGCTGGATAGGATTTGCTTTCCTTTGCTATATCTTTTTTCCCCAAAAAAGATGTTATATATGCAAAGTAATGATAATAGCCATAATACCAACAATATTTCTTAGCCCAGTGTGATACCTTGCACCCCAATGGTGGTTTTCGTGCGATGGTTTGAAACAGCCTATTTCACTTGATGTATGAGAAGTGAGACATGTTTTACTCAAGTATTTTTCCAGAGACAAGGAGCTATTTTGTGTAAGACCTGACTAGAAGTGAGATTTGGTACCATGCACTGTGCTAATTGATTAGGTGGCTTCTGTCTCAATCGCCCCAAGACATTCAGAGTGGCTCCTTCTGATGGTGAGAGTATGAGACATAACCCTCAGACTGTGCTGCTGTAGCACGGGCTGCTTTGCCCTGATTGCAGATGGACTGTTTATCTGGTGTGTGTTTTGTTGGCCCACTGGATACCCCCACCCAGTTTGCCTTCTGTGTTGCTGGGTGTTGGCAAGATACTTCTCAGCTTGACCTTCCAGCAAAGGGCATGTACCATATTGACCATTAGGCCAATCTGTTTGTTTCAGTATGTTGCATATGCAACCCTTGTTAAGGGAATACAAGTGAACCATCTTTGCATTTCTCTAAATGTGGACTTAATGGGGGAGGAGGGATTTGATACCAAATTCACTGGGCTACTGTGGTTATTCTTAAAAACTAAAACCAGTATTCAAAAATCTTCTCATCTTATATTCACATACGGCTTACATGTACAACCTTTCACTTGTTATTCACCATCTCCACACCTCACAACCAAAAGTTCTCCACTATTCAAAAGCTGCAGTTTTACTTGAGATGATTAGTTAGGTCTAAGCTCAGGGGTGGACATATGGATGGAATATTTTATTGTATAGTGGTCAGTTACATTACATTAAACAATTCTGAGTATGTAATCAGTCCTGACCACCTCCATCTTTTGTTACAAAGACAGCATAATTGGTCATGCTGGAGAGGATGTAATGAAACACAGTATTAAAAATGTTGTTTAGGTCCAAAAACACTAATATTACTGCATTGTGTTTAGATTATACACGCGATCAGTTCTAAACTGTAGCTACCAGATGCTTAGCATCAGAAGTTTCTATTATATTTCTTCATAAAAGACTAAATCACTCACTTAGCAGCAAATAATTATTTCAAATAACATTAATAATAAAGTATAAATTAATCAGTTGTACATACTCCAGTCTTCCAAATGAAGCCAGTATTAGCAACAGGAGGCTTGCATAGTATCTGACAATTATTTTACATTGTGTTTCCAAGGGCAGAGCACATGGAGTTTAGTTTGGCAGTATTAGACGGGGGAGAGGGGTTGGCGTCTGTTCTCAGAATCAAACAGGCTCCTTAAAGGAATAGTTTGTCAAAAAATCTCAACTCTACACAATTACACAAAAATCTAGTTTCCTTTTAAACATTCTTAAAACCTCAATCTACTTAAACAACATTTAACCTTAAGATTAACATTTAACCTATTAAGGTTAAACCTTGCCAATGTGGTTTAGGACACAGTATGACTTACCATGAGCAATAAAAATTATAATGTGTTGCCAAACCTTGTTTAGAAAACGGCCTGTTTTCACAAAACACCTGAAAGATAGAATTGTTTGAACAACCACATACACACAGGAATCTGATCCAAGATCACAAGTCTGCCCCATCTTAAAGAAGAGGCAGATGTGGTTTAAATAGAAAAAATAAGTTTTGGGGGTGTATTTATGGAAAAGTTTAAAAAAGTTCACAGCTCAAAAGTAAAATCTGAACGCCAGATATGTTTTGGCTTATCTGGCATAAGTGGTAAATTGTGTAAATTAGATTTTTTGCTGCGCTATTCCTTTAAAACGGCAGCACACACACAAACACACACCTTGCCGCCACCGCACGCTTACCATTGAGGCTGAGACTGTGCTGGATGGTGGCATGGAGTGGGGGAGGAGGAGGAAGAGGCAGGGGGAGAGACTGCAGGGACGCCCCCATGACACTCACTAGGAAAGGCCCGGGTTGTGGCCCACCTATATCGTCTGGAACAAAGTGGCAAAGTTTTAAAGACTAGGAGGATGCCATTATGGTGGAGTTAGTTATATGCAGAGAGCAAACCTCACTTATGAACCTGCAAAAAGTTCATATAGTTTGGTTTTGCAGGCTTATATATAGAGCCATCACTATTGTCAGTTGCACTCTGTGGTTCAGATCAGGTTTACTGAGAAATACAGCCAGAATACAAGAGTGCAAATACTGGACTTCGTCTAAGAATATATTTAGTACAGTTTTTCACTTCACATGCAAATACGTGCAAAGCAAATGATGTACATGGAACATGTTTTGTTGCAGCTGTCTATACCACAGAAGAACCGGGCAAATCCCTTCAATTAGATGACACAACAAGTCATCCACAGTCTGTCATCTTATCCTCTTACAGCACGTGCAGTAAGACTGACAGGAGACAAATCACTGCAAAAGCATGATGCAGTTTTTGATTTAAACAAACACAGAGATACAGCTGCAACAGTGAGAACACACATGTGATATGTGCACATGGAAGTGTGCATTCAAAGATGCCAGCTGTAACGGAAACAGGATTTATTCTGCACTTCAGCTTGATCTATGTTGGTGTAAAAAAAAGACCTTGTGAAAAAGTTTAATTGTTTTCAAAACAGCTTGACAAACTGGTAAAATTGTCCTTACATGAAAACAGGCAGAGAACATCTAATCATGACCCACAACTAATCCTGTCCCATGTTGACCACGAAGACCATGTCATCACAAAGTGCAATCAACTCTAGGATGCTATCAGTGTGGAGATTATGCCCTTTCCAATCTCAGCAACCACAATGAACTCCAAGCTGATGGACCAACATACTGCATAAGAACATCTTCCGAATGGCATCATTCCACCTGATCCAGTGAAATGGGTTTCGAACATCTTACTACACTAGCAGTCACAGTAAATACTGCATCGTTGTCTAGAATGTTTATTATGGACTCTGCATTTACTCTTGTAGACAAAACTCCGACACACAGACTGATGGAAGAGTGGCATGAAAGTAAGGCGACGATACGTGGGAGAGCTACAGGGAGAGATGGTGTGATACTTGCCAAGCGAGACACTCTGAGAATGTCAACAAAGATAGCAGCTGTTTCTAAAGATGAAGATGTAAGATAAGCAAAGCAGAGACCGTGATACACAGAGAGAAAGAGAAAGATTTCTGATAGGACAGAAGCTAAAGGAGATCAAATGAATAGTTGTTTCTGTGTTTATGTGCATGTTTGTTTGTGTGTCTTTACCTAGTAGACTGAGACTCCTACGTGGAGGGGGCGGGGGTGTTGGAGGGTGAGGAGAGTTTCTTCCTCGCTGGGAAATGTCCACATCCACCAATGACACTGTCTCTCCTTCAACCAGCGAAAAATGACAAACGAGAGGAAAGAGGGGGGAAAAAATATTATATACCATGACCACCATTACTTGCTTAAAGCAACAGTCCTCCCAAAAATGTATTCAGCATGGGTGCTGCGCAAAATTGTGCAAAATTCACATTAAAGAGCCTGCCTCAATATTTATGTTTCTGGAGACAAAACAATTTCATTACAAACTAAAATTATGACTATAATTACAAATGGTTATTACACAATGCTGCACTAAATATAATTAAACAGTACTAATTATGCTTTTTCTGTGATTAAACATGCAGAAATATAATACTGACTATCCACAATATGCTTAGAAAAGCATACTGGGACAGTAATAGAAAGCAAATATGTAAATATCGATTTAGGCTCAAATATTTTGTAAATATGTTAAAGTACTCAATAGATGACACATTAACCTGTGGACATTTTTTGAGTCCCAATGGGTTCTTCTGCTGTGTTTTAGTTTACCTTACTCGCCTTACATATCATTGAGGAAACTTGCTAATTTACAAATGCACATTTTAATGACTATTCTTAAAATTCTTTGAATTCTATGTCAAGTCTTCCCCATCCCCTGCTCTTCAGCATGTTCTCCTTACCAGTGAAGACAGGAGTGAATGCAGCAGCAGAGAAGGCACTTTGGGCCCTTGTTAGTCCAGGTTGGCTAGAGGAAAACAGATGGTGTGAAGAATTACTCCAACACAAAGATGATGTAAGAACATATGGACTAAACTATACTAGAAAACACAACCCCAAAGTCAAACATCCCTGCTGCAGAATACACACAGAATAAATAAAGTGAAAAGTAAACACAGTATCACTATACAGGTTGACACTGTCAACTTACGAAGCAGTTTTTCCCAGACCTCTAAAACATCTGATGATCAGGAATTGCAGAACAACCAGTATAACTGTGCCAGACTCTCACGGGTGAATTGACAATTGTGCTTAAGGAAATAAATCTCACCTGGCTATGTCTTGCTCCACATTGTTGACACCTGACATGTCCACCAAACTGCCGGCTGAAGATATGGAGAACGTAACCGAAGGTCTCTTATCCAGCAGGTTATTGGAGCCACTACAGCTTTTAGTTCTGAAAAGTTTGCTCAGACGAATTTTAAGAGACCCTTTCCTGGATTTGCCTGGCACTTTGAGCGTCTTCTGGCCTCCGCCGCTTGCTCCTCGAGACGAAAGCACCCCGGTTGTCCCCTTAGGACTTGAAGCCGGGGTGTCCCGGCGCGATTCTGGCACTGGGACGTCTGGCGAAAGTCTGTCGGTGTGACTGGCCTGAGCTCTGGGTGCCAAAGAGCCTCTCAGCAGGCAGCACAGCTGTGGGTCGTGACAGGCCGCGGTGCAGAGTGCCCGGTTCACCCCGACAGCCTGTGCCGACAACATTGTGGGCAAACATTTAAGGGTGAAGGCACCTGCCACTTCACCTGCCATCTCCCCCTTGACCTGCTCACCGCCTTCCCCGTCCTGTTGCCCAGGTTGGCTGTTCTGGCCCACGGCCAGGCCGTTCACCTCCTCCTCTGAAGCCAGACCCTCCAGCACCAGAAGGGCGTCGCTGGTCTCTGTGGGGTCCTCGCCCTGTCTGACACCGGCCGCCGCCGCCGCCTGGCCTAGGGCGGTTTGGCAAGAGCAGCGCGGCAGTTCGCCCTCCTTCAGGAGGAAGTCAGGGACGCCAGCGACCCCCAACTGCCCGAACGTTCTCGCGAGCTCCAGAACAGGCCCGTCGGGCACCCATTTGGGTGCGAGCGGGGTGCCAGCGTCCCCCGCCGCTGGCACGGGCCAGTCCGCGCTCTCCGTGACCGCGGAATGCCGGTGGCACAGCTCGGTGCCCTGGCCGTCCAGTTTGATCCGGGGGTGGAGCGCCCACGTCGGGTGTTGTCGCGCGTCCACTGGGCTACCTTCGCGCTCCCCGCTCACCCCGACGCGCGCCACCTGGCCATCTGCACGGCCCGTGGCGCGCTGTCCCTCGGTGTCGTCGCAGCCGTCGGCCTCTCGCGGCATGTTTCGGAACACCAGCAGCTGAGGCCCCGCCATCGCACCTCTGCGCGCGGCCTCGACAGGGTGAAGCGCGGAGGGCGCCGCGGGCCCCGGCGCTGTCACTCGGGCGTCAGGTGGCTCGGAGCCGCCGGGCCGCGCCGCTTTGTTATTCCCCGCCGCCGTGGGGATGAGAGCGGCCGGGGGCGCCAACCGTGCGCTCTCCACCTTGCTCTTGACGCCGCTGTGAGTCAGGAGCGCTCCGCCCGACGGTACGGTGCCGCTCTCCTCGTCCAGGCGGTCCTCTTCGGCCGCGGAGACCAGGCGCATCAAGACGAAATCGGGAGACATATCTCGCGCGTCGTTCATTCTTCGTCCTCGGTGCACTGAATGGGAGCGAGCGAGCGAGCGAGATCAATGCGTTTCACATCGCCCCCCAGTCTCGAGGCATCAGGCTCGGCTAGTGCACCATAATGGAAGCCGTAATAATCCGCTCGCTCGTGCTGTATTAACCCACTATGCCCTCCGCCACAACGAATCACAGCACAACCCGCTCCGGCCGCTCGCTCAGCATCGCAAGTCCCTCTCGGCGGCGCCGGATATTTCCACACAACAACGGCATTTACAGGCCCAACTCTAACAAAAAAACAGAACTGCGGGTCCTCATAGGGTCATCTATAACGCTCCACTGAACCGGCTGCTTGTGCATCTCCTCTCACATTACCGTCTCTACGGCGCGCGCGCGCACAGACACACACACACACACACACACACACACACACACACACACACACACACACACACACACACACA
>JBBPDE010000038.1:13378048-13398492 GCA_037974605.1 Nannopetersius ansorgii | reverse complement strand
TCTCTCTCTCTCTCTCTCTCTCTCTCTCTCTCTCTCTCTCTCTCTCTCTCTCTCTCTCTCTCTCTTTCTCTCTCTCTGCTATCTTCTACCCAGTGTGACCCAATTCCCAGGCAGGGCTTTCGACTGGGGCAATATTGCTGCCGTTGTAAAGAAGGATACTACAGTCCACCACCAGACAACAAATACCAGTGTAAGGCCATTTGTCTGCTCTGCAATATGCAGGACCACTTTTAACACACTTGTTTTTGAACCGTTCCAGGTAACTTGACCAATTCTAATCTCCAGCTACAAGGGCATTCTTTCCTCACAACTCTTTCCTTACAGACTTTTCTTACAGACTGACTCAAAAATCCAGTTCATTCTACTGAGAAATTGTATTTCTGTTTGCATAGATACATTATTTATAATGCTACATTTCCCATTTTAATCTATGCTCCATACCTGGTCTATGTTGTTGAAGCTAATTGAAACTGCAGGTTGGAAACGTGAACAATATGATATGTTGAACATACAGCATTACATTACATTACATTACATCTCATCTGTACTAAGAGTGTTATTTTTGCGTGCAACAATGAAATTCATAGCATACCTACACTGGGGGATTGACCTGAGGCTAAATGAGATTTTTAGTGGCATTCTGTAAAGCAGGGATGTTCAGCTCTTGTCCTAGAGGGTTATTGTCCCATACATTTCGATTATTTCCTTCTATAACAATGACTAGCTTTAGAAGGAAATTAGTCAGCTTTGGTAGACACTGTCAGTCTGACCCTGTAATGGTCAATCTAGCAACAGTTGCTATGAAAGAGTGCATGTGGGTGGAGTAGGAATAAGTTACATTTTACAGGGAATCACTTAAACCTTTTTACAAACTTTTAACCTTTAAAGTATGAACCAGAGTTAGATTTTAAATTGCTGTCATAAACAATGCATTTATATGTATCCTACTTTTTAAAGAGGCACAAAACAGGGCAGAATGAGAACAGGGAGCATTCGTTTAAGGTACAGTGCCATTCGAATTGATATAGAAAGGTAGAAAATTGGCACATAAAAGGGACATATGACTAAAATGGCGCCATGTACTTATTTGATACACAAATCCATATAAACATAAAATGTGAACCATAGTGAGGTTAATTTAAGTACAAAAAAGGTAGGATATGGGCCCTTTTGTAAGGGGATAGCCTGGGTTGGATCTATGGCCACTCCTATGCTTCCCACCAGGGTAAGGTCCAGGACTCTTATCTCTGCTCTGGCCACAAGGGTGCCTCCCCTTTTGTAATATATTCTCATCAGCAGCACAAGACACTAGCAAGTCGCAGCTGCATCTTTGCATCCAACACTGGTGCGAAAGTGTGGTTTTGAGTCGACTCTTATGCCAACCTTTCAAACAGTTCGTTAGACGTGCCAAGTCCATTCGAAGGCAGATGAAAACCTGGACCTCCAGGAGCCATCTCCACTCTTCCGGACTGTTTTGAGTACACTGACTGGGACATGTTTAGCAATCTACAGTGGAGGTACCAACTTGGAGGAGTATACAACATTGGTAATTGGCTACATCAGGAAGTGCATTTATTGAGGTTACTGTCTCCAAGACTATCATCACATGCCCCATGTGGTGGATAACTGCAGCGATGCACGTACTTCTAAGACCCAGAGACACTGTCTTCAGATCAAGTGATAAGACTGCTCTGAGTGCCAACCTGTGCTGGGTCATCATAGCAATGCAAACATGCACAGAAAATCCACAATCACTTACAGGCCTGATGTGAGTCAACCCAGGGAAGGCTGCTGGTCTAGACAACATCCTTGGTTATGTGCTCAGAGTATGTGCAAAGCAGTGGGCAGATGCTTTTTCAGAGACATCTTCAATATCTCTCTGAGCACCATCATCATTCCAACGAGCTTCAAAGCCCCCACAATTTTTCCTGTGTCCTGCCTCAGTGTCTATAGTTCCGTCACACTCACACCCCTCATTATGAAGTGCTTCAATAGGCATTTCACGAGACACATAAAATCACAGCTGCGTCCCTCACTACCTGCATATTGCTCTAACCACTCAATGGATGATGCCATCGCCACCATCTTTCACCTGACCCTCAGCCCTGGACATGAAAGGCATTTTTTTTATGTTAGAATGATGTTCATAGACCTCAGTTCAGCATCCTGGACTTCCTGACTGGGGGACCTCAGTCCGTTAGGATAGGGACATCTCCCGCACCACCACACTGATCACAGGTACCCCCAGGGCTGTGTGCTTAGCCACTTGCTGTTCACTATGCAGCAGTGCGAGTTTGCAGATGCCATGACTGTGGTGGGTTTGCTCAGCAGGATGGACAAGATGGTTTACAGCAAGAATCACCAACCTTTTTGAAACTGAGAGCTACTTCACAGGTACTGAGCCAAACGAAGAGCTTCCAGTTTGATACACTAGAACAGAGTTTACCAAAACTCATCTAAGCTTCATGTATAATAAACATATTTTTAATTTTTTTTTTAGATATTGTCATTTTTAATTCTGCATAAATGCAAATGTGATTAAAGAAAAATAGCAACAGAGTCACGCAGCTCACTGGTGAGTGGTATTTTTAGAACAGGTCCACAGGCTACTCATGTTATCCTTGGGGGCACCCCGGTGCCCGTGGTGTACAGAGAACAGTTGCAACAGCTAATGAACTGGTGCAGAATGTCTCTGAATGTGGAGTTGGTTGTCGTGCTGTTCACACTGTGTGCTGTGGTGTGTTCACGTATGACAAATGGTCACTTTCACTTCACTTAACTAAATACTTGGTTACAAGACGGATCGACTCAAAAACAATACATTCCACTGATTTTCAGCTCTTTTTACTGTTTTTTCCTCCATTCTGTAGTTTGTTAATAGTGATATAATAGTTTTTTAAATTACAGTTATCTGCTACATGATATAAGGACCTAATATAATTATCTACATTTACAGCATTTAACAAGTGCCTTTATCAGAATAAGTTTCATCATTAGTTACATGGACAGTCCATGGAGCTGAGGGTCTTGCTTAAACACACAATGGTTGAAAGTGGTGTTTGAACCTGCAACTTTGTGGTCATCAGGTTCACAGGCTACTATCCACTAGGCTACTACAACCACTCTGATGCTAGTGCCTAATGTTGGTACCTGTATAAGCATTTATACTTACAATTATGAAATATCTTGCCCTAAATACACTGATAACTTTTGGATGCCATAATCGTCATGACAGTTTCTAAATGTGTGACGATAATAAATGCTCATGATATACCACAATGACTTTAATTGAAGACTCTTAAAATGTTACTATTCTGGGTTGACATTTTGTTGTCATTACAATACTAATCCAAGTTTATCCTCTGTGATTCTGTTTGGTGAAACAGTGAATGAAGGTGAGAATGGTAGCCGTGTTTGTTACCCTAACCTACCCGTGTGCCTGCCCTGCTCGCCTGGTTGCAAGCAGTGCAAGGACGGCTCCCCATGTTGGGTGCAGGAAGACTGGCTCCTGAGAGCAGGGGTCCTGGCTGTACAGGGGCTCTTTATGGCCCTAGTGCTCATCAGCATGCTTAGGACATACCAGTGCCGCAGGACCAGGGTGAGTCCTCCTGGGTGGGGGTTATTGACTCAATCTCTGGTTTTACTATGTGAGGCATATAACATTGCCATGTTTTGTCTAGCAAATTTACATCAAAACCTTTCAAATGGCAGAGCTGTAGAGTTACTTGTTGTTTCATCATCCTAAAGCAGCACTTAATAATGTGTGGGAATTTGGAGACCTCTCTGGTGGAAATCTGTAGTAACAGGATCTACTTCTGAGCCTTAAATTCTGATGCCAGTCAACAAAAAGACATGCCAGAGTCCAAAAAAGCTCTTAATTTGACCTGCCAGAATACCTATCTGAGATTTTTTTAACCAGGTTTCTTACTCTTCTTACTTAATATTGCTACTTCTGTATTTGTTTTTTTGTTTTGTTTTTTTTTTTAACCAAAAATGCCTAAATGTACATGTACCACTAATAATCTTATAGGACATTTGGACAACTACTACCTTTTACTGCAAGACACTACACAAGTAGTAGATAAATATAGTAGGCTACAAAAGGACTATTTCAGCAAACTATTACAGATTAGTTGTATATAGGATTCTATACAGTCATATAGCTCCTTGAAAAAATATTATAGATCTTTCTCTTTTTTAAAGGATACACCTGCAGTTTGATTATATTGATCTTTATTAAACTGCCTGCAGAAAACCAAGGGTTACATTTCCTAACCTTTGGACAGATGTCTTCATTATATCTACATTTCAGTATTTATGTCAGACTGCTTGTATTAGTGTAATCTTATCTTATCAGGGTAATGCTCTTGTTGTCATTATAGTATAGTGTCCTGCAATCTCAGAACATCCCACAGTCCATATAGTCAACTAAGCTGTTTAGCTCAAAATATATTGAGTTCAAAATAGACTGACCATTAAGAGGTAAAGGCTCTCTATAGACCCACTATGGTTTTTGTTCTGGCAGGCAGAAGCATTGGATTACATCCCTAGATTTGCTTGTTATTATAATATAATTCCAACAGTTCTCTTTATGACACACTGTTGAGTATTTTACATTTTATAGATACAATAATGTCATACAATACAGTACTCCTTTCATTTATATTTTAATTAAAACATGCCTAGTTTTTTTGCTCAGGCAGTGTAGGGATTATTAATATTACATTGCTGCATTCAATATGCCTAAATTATATTATGTGGCATTTACAATTTTACAAATGTAATGTAGACGTCTGCCCTAGGACTCTTACTGGTGTAACATGATGTATTTATCCAGGTCAGGAATAAACCCCTAGTCTGCAAATTCAGCAAGATTTCCCACTAATTATCCCATTTTTAAAGTTCAACCCCAATGAGCAGAATGTTCAGAAATAGGAATTATCCTGGACAAGCACCCATGAACGAGATTAACTTTTCCATATTTTTGTTTCATTAAAAGCAGAAAAATAACAATAACAAGTACAATAACTTGTCTGTCTTTGTCTCCTTTCACCTACATCAATATTCCCCTCATTAACCCCCATCGACGACTCCTCTGTTCCACTTCTGTTTGTTAGCGAATACGAGCTTCGGGCCTGTTGCTGCTGGAGATGATTCTGTTTGGGTCTCTGCTCCTTTACTTCCCTGTGAGTGTGAGATTAAAAACTGGTCCTTCTTTCCAGATTACAGCCCTGCATTTGGGATTATTTCATAATGGGAGCAGGGGCAGGATTGGTAGAGAAGAGAATGAATGAGGCATTGCATAACCTAAGGTTACTCAAACTTACTTTATTGATGACAGTCCACCTCCTCAATCAACTGTAATATGCACTGGGATGTTTGACGTCAATGGTCAAATTTTGAATTATTTTAATCAAGTTTTATTATGGCAAAAGCCTGGTGCATACTGTAAATTACACGCTGGAAATCATAATAGGTCAGAAAGCAAAAAAATAGCATGAAATATTACAACTTTTAAGGCTGTATTCTGTACATCACCAATAGAGACACTAGTATTTCTAGCCTGACTGTGCTTAATCCTGCCCTAGCTGTGTGGACCTAATAACTGCACAAGAATTTAATTGGTATCTAAATTATCTGAACTCAGGCCTTGTGATTCATCAGAGTAGGTAACCACTGCACTGAAACTCTGAGTTGATTTTCCAGGCCTATCCACACTGAGTATGATGCAATTTGTAATGTTTCTTATTGTTTAAAGGATAAAAATTGATTTCTTGGGTAGTGGAGGTGATTCATAATTGTGCCTTTAAGCACTGCAACTAAAAGACATACATTTGATACATGCTATCATACAAAACATCCAGTTTAAACAGGCTACTATGTAACGACTCTATGAATAGTCACTGTTTTTTACAAAAGTAGCTGACGTCGTTTCTTCCACATCCGTCATATGCTCTTCCACATATTAGCTGCATTTTCATAGTCAATGTGTTGCTTGTCATTTAAGCTTTTGTGCTCTGCCATGAACAAGATGAGCTGTTCTGCCGCTTCGGCCGTAACAATGAAGCTCTGACTGGCCAGCCTGATCATAAATGCTGAAGATCAAGCTGACTCCATTCACACATTTTACACAGCAGCATAGTTTGTCAGATTAGACTCGATGTCAAATTCTTTATTAATATGCATGCTTTTTTTTTGGTCCGGAAATTTCACGTGTGAATAGGCCTTTATTAAAGCCAATCCATTGAATAGTTCCAGATAGATTGATCATTACTTGTTTTAGATTTTGACATATTTCTCTGTTTGCAGGTCTTCATCTTATATTTCAAACCCAGCACGTTCCGCTGCATCCTGCTCCGCTGGGTCCGTCTGCTTGGCTTTGCCATTGTTTACGGAACTGTGACACTGAAAATGTACCGGTATGTACAGCTTATGCTATCTCTAATCTTTTCAAACTAACCTGATGCTCACCCATCCCATCCAGATGTGTACTGCAGAATGAGTGTACATTGACAAGGATCCACAGCAATACCTTTAAAAAGGTATAATACATAAAAAAACATTTGTAAATCAGATTATACAATTGTTGTTACAGGCCAAGGTTTAGGAGTTTCGTTGGGATGTGGCCAAATTAATCATTCAAACTTTAAACCCTGCCTGATTTAGAGATTAGGCTAAACGTTATTTTTGACTATAAACTTGATAAACCTGTTTCTGACCCCTGTTATTCATGTCCTCAGGGTGCTGAGGGTATTTCTTTCACGCACTGCCCAGAGAGTCCCTTACATGTCTAGCACTACTGTACTGAGGATGCTGGGAGTGATGGTGCTCACTGTGAGTTGGTTTCTTTGTGCTTGGACTGCGGGAGTCTTACAAAATCGAGACCGCAACATTCCTCTACTGATCACATCAACCACCTCAGATGGGCAGGGCTTCAGTGTGTGCGACCTGGACCGTTGGGATTACATGATGGCTGTGGGTGGGTACATTTTGCAGGATCACAGCCAAGCATAACTTCCTTATGGTCTTATTTCTTGACTAGTAACAGTGGTTCACAGAACCCCATGTATCTGGTAACCATAATGTTTTTTTCCCTGAGAGGAGCCATCAGCAGATTGAATAAATAACTGATGAAGACTAATCCAGTGGATTTTCAGGCTTATTTTGAAACTGTTATTTGAAATCATTAGAAATGAGTAGCAAACTATTTAGTCCATGGCCTAAAGTACCCAAATACCATCCAATAAATGGTGCTGACTTCTTTTGATTTCTCGTTCTCAGCCGAGTTGCTGTTTTTGTGCTGGGGGAGCGTCCTCTGCAATGCAGTGAAGGCAGTGCCGTCTGCCTTCCATGAGCCCCGCTATATGGGCATAGCCATTCACAATGAGCTTCTCCTCTCTGCCATGTTTCATCTTCTCAGGTGAGTAGTCAAAGTCATGATCCTGACTGAGTAAAAACAATAAGCTAATATAATGCCTTGTTTTGAATATAGGGCTAATTTCTGACACTCTTAGGTTTGTAAAACCATCTCTTCATCCTGACTGGATGCTCTTGTTGTTCTTCACCCATACTCACGTCACAATCACTGTAACTCTTGGTCTGCTGTTCATTCCTAAGGTACAAAAAAATGTATATATGTTATAGTTCTAAAAATGTATTAAGAGATTAGGATACTTCAAGTAAATATAAATTTTTGTTGTTATAGTTCCTCCATATGTCTCGACCTGTGAAAGAGGAGATTGCAGCCGAGGTATATGAGGATGAGGTGGACCTACGGCGTTCATGCTCGTATCTCAATAGCAGCTTTACATCTGCCTGCTGGAGTGACCACAGCCTGGATCCTGATGACATCCGGGTAAACTCCTTAATCTCCATGCAGCCTTACTAGTAACCCCCACACCCTATCTAATGATCACTGTATGATAATGTCTTCATATAGGCCACAATTCTAAATTATGAGTGCCAATAATTATGGAGGTTTTAAAAATATCGTGTCAAAAATGGGAAATTTAGCACCAACACTAGGATGCTATGGGCAGTATATAACTGGCAAAAATGTAGATGTTATTATACAGTGCCTTATGAATAAATTAACCATGAATTAAGTCTAAAACTTTCTTATTAAATAATGACTAATACACTTTTGATTTTAACCAAATAAGATTCATTATAATAAGATGATAAAAATATGCTAACTTTCTGTAATGACTTCTATAGTTCAGTTTACCACTACAATAGCCATTGTATGACCTCCCCTTTCCCCCAATTTCGTCCTCTCCCTGTTTCTCCCTGAATCTTTGAGTGTTTTTCTTTCTCTCAACTACAATGATCATGAACACCATTTCTGTGTTCCCTCAAAATCATTCTTATTTGAATCCCCTCTCTCTGCACCATTTACTTTGGCACTAGGATGAGTTGAAGAAACTCTATGCACAGTTGGAAGTCCACAAGACCAAAAAGATGGCAAACAACAACCCACACTTGCAGAAGAAGCGCAGCTCTCGGCTCACACTTGGACGATCTCTTATCAAGCGCATTGCTGAGATCCCAGAGAGCCTGAGTCGACAATGTAGTCGAGAAGACAAGGACATTTCAGGGCCAGGAGGAACACGAAAGTGGTCTGGATCTTACATGGCAACTCCTGACAGCGCCAGTATAAAGAATGAAGCAGTAAAGCTGCCCTCTCCAAAGATGCGAAAATCCCTTAGTGCCTATGAGTATGTCCCAGAAAAGGATAGCTCACGGAAATCCTCGATGAGAAACTCAATGGACAAAAGGTCCTCGCATATCTCTGAGGCAGAGTCCATAGACACAGCACTACTTATTTGCAAGTCAGCCAGTGCCCACAATCTTGCAGTAGATAATAACCTTTTGCAACCTGTCTCAACGCGGTTCCAGAAGTCTCTTAGTTTTACAGAAAAGCATAGAGATCATTTTCCTCTTTGTCCTACTAGAAGCATGGAGGATGCATCACTTGTGGCCAAAGCAAGTCCAGGAGAAAAGGTTCAGCGACCGCAGGGCTCTATTAAGGAGCAAACCTCAAATGCCTTGCTTTGCCTGTCCTTTGACAAAGCTGAGGTCTGCCCTTGGGAGGTTGAAGAGGAGCAGCCTGCAGGCAAAAATCTGCCAAACCAAAAACATGTCACCTATTCTCTCTCTCAGGAACAAACACCAGAACCTGAGACTGCATCATCACCCACACGACTTTATGTCTGCCCCTGGGAAGCTTCGCCTCCCCCCCCTCCTCCTCCTGTCGCAGAGGCAGGGCATGTTGCGGACGCAGATGTTGACTCTCCAAGACCAAAACCCCCAATCTCCTCCAGTGCCCCAGGATCACCACATGGATTTGCCAAACCAAAGGATCACCGTGGTTTCTCTTTCCGTTCAGCTACTCAGAGCCTTCTCTTAGCTAAGGGCTTGGTGCATGGAAAAGGAAGTGGCAAAGATAGAAGTAGAAATGAAAATAGCAGTAAAGAAGAAACACCACAACAGCCCAGAGCTACATCAATGAAACTGACTCCAGGCAGTGCAGCAAGTTTAGGAAGGAAGACACCACAAACACCACGACGAGCCATGACCGCTATCGATATAAAACCTTGTCTTGTGAAACAGGAGGCAATAAGATTATCATCATACGATTCCCCTGAGAGGAGCCCCAAAACCAATGCGCCAACTCATATCTGTCCATGGGAGTCCGAGGAGATAATAATGGAAGTAAGAAAGCAAAATCCCTATGAACATATAATACAAAAGCAGAGCAGTAAGCACAGACTGTCACTTACCCCTAGTATTGACAGTAACAAATCATCATTGTACCAGAAAAGACCTTCAATATCTGTTCCAAAGGCAGAAGTGTGCCCATGGGATGTTCCAAACCAGATTCAGCCAGTGCATGGACAAAGCAGCAATGTTGACGTTTGCCCCTGGGACACAGAGGAACCAGATCAATTAGAAGCCAAAGGTGCACGTGCTGATGTTTGTCCTTGGGAAGTAGACAGCCAAAAAACACAAATACCAACAGAGAAAAAAGACCTATTAAATATTTGTCCATGGGAAGCACCAGAAGAAGCAGGCAGAAATCCTCAAAACTCAGGACCAGAACAACGTCGGAGCAGTAAGGCTGAAGTGTGCCCTTGGGATGTGTCAGATACCAATGCCTCTCAGGTCAAACAAGATTCTGCCAAATTACCTCCTGAAGCATCAAAACCAACTGAAAGAGTTATCTATGTAAGCACCCATCAGGAAGAGACAGCATCAAAAGGGAAAAGTCCAGTACAACAAGAGACTATTCATACTGACGTTTGTCCATGGGAAACAAGTGAAGCAGATAAACATGAGCAAAGTATTCATAGTAAAGTGTGCCCTTGGGAATCAGAAGGTGAAACAGGGAAAGACTCAGAAACAGTAAGGAAATCTGACTCAACTACAACACATTTATTAACTAAACAACCTACTAGTGCTGCAGAAAAATGCCCATGGGACTTCCCTCAGTCTTCTCAATCAGATGTCAGAGATGCCCAAGGTCAAGAAGGTGTTCGTTCTACTGTTTGTCCATGGGAACCGGTGGCTGAAGAGCAATCAAGAGAAGCTGTGAAAACTGCAGAAACTCGGCATACATTGACCAAACAGCTGACAAGTTCGGCTGAAACTTGTCCCTGGGATTTCCCTGAATCTACACCTGCAGAGACTGAGTCTGAGAGACCATCTTCTAATCCAAATCAAGATACTGCAGGATTAACTTCACAGGTTTCTGCATCTACAAAAGCAACTATATGTCCTTGGGAGACAGATGAGTCTGAGAGCAGCGCCATAACCAAGGAGCCAGAAAAAAAGAGCAGTTCTATAACTAAGGAGCCAGAGAAATCCCTCCTGAAACAAGAAAGCATACATGCAGAAGTTTGTCCTTGGGAATCTTGTGCGCCAGCCACAAAAAAAGACACAGTTGTCGCAGAAATCTGTCCTTGGGAAACTAGTGGGACAGAAACCAACCAAACAGTGAAATCATACCAAAAACAAGGAAGTCTTCATGCTGATGTATGTCCATGGGAAGCAAGTGAGCCAGAAAAGCCAATCCAGAATCAAGAGAGTGTTTGTTCTGACATTTGCCCAAAGGAATCAGAACAGTCAGCACAGCCAACTCAAAGCCAAGACAGCACTCCAGCAGACATATGTCCTCGACTACCCAAGGACTCAGTAATCCCAATAATACAAGAAAGTATTTGTACGGATGTTCATAATTGGGAAGCAGCCCCCGGAACACCAGCAACAGTAGAGGACACCACTGAGCAAAGTGTCATGGAGATTAGGAAAACAGATGTATTTCTATCTGTAGACACTAGTCCACATACTTCACACGGCGCAAGAGCTATTCGGCCTCTGACTCGATGTGATGCAATGTGTCCGTGGGAAATGGAAGGAGAATCACAAGTATCCATTATTGAGCATGATAATAACTCTGATGTTTTTACATGGGAGGAACCAATACCAGAGGAGGAAGAAGGTGATGCAGAAACCGCTGCAGAGGCCTTTATTTTCCCTCCTGACTTATAAACTGTGAGCAACTTGTGAGCACTGTGCTTTGTTCTTTTAACTTCAAAGATGCAAATGAAATAACAAAAAAATTGGGCAACTGACAAACTGCAACGGCCGCTAAAGATGTTTACCATAGTGAATGTGCACTTCAGTTTTCAGATCATCATGCAGAATGGCAAGACTGAAAATCATTGTGATGGACTGCTCTCCCCACCTAAGTGCATATCCCCATTTGGTCCTAAATTATTGTCAACCCCTCTTTGAACTTGATATTGTTTTGTGTGTATTTGTGTTTGTTTGTATGGCAGTGCAGTCTCTTCAATCGCCAGTCCCATCTCTGCATCACCTTCAAATCCGAGACTGATCCCAAACAAAGGATCAACAATCTAAGAGCGCACATTTGTCAGAGGAGCTTTTATTAAGTTTCTAATTTATTTTACTGATACAAGTAGTGGAAATGCGTTAGGTCAGAATATTAATTCTACATCCATTTATGCTGAATGCACATGTTTTCTGTGATATAATCAACTCTGGATTTGCAATGCATTTATTAAACAACTGATGTGGCAGTGAATTATGTCTGGGGACAGTGTTCAGGAATGTCCAAGGCCATTTGCAAGATATCATGAGCTATTTATAAAAGCCATTATGTTTACATTACATTTGATATGTAAGTATGCATTTATTAACAGAACTGTTTTGTTTGTAAACAATGTAAATATAAACTATTTTGAACTTTCAAAGAGCCTTTGTGTCATTGACCTTTTACTAAAATTCAGGGCTCAGCCTGTCCCCATTTATGCTGAGGAATATAAGAAATAAGTGAATGATAACACAAGAAATGCCAGCTAGGTTGTATATGCTAGTTCAATATAAAATAGTTCCATTTATTCAAACTTAGTCCCACCATCTCAGGAAACCATGAGTAGACAAAATATCATTAAAAAAATCACATTTAGTACTTTGCAGCAAAAACTGAAGTGCTACCATAAACATCAGTAGGTATCTTCTCTGGCAGGCCTATAAGGCAATCATTTTCTGTTCCACTTCTTTTGGCCTGTAGTACTGCCCTCTGAAAGTGAGATGCAGGTTAAGCAGGACTCATTTATTAATGTGTCTGGAATAGTGTTTCATCCTGCCAAAATAGTTTTTTCTAGTATTTGCTGACCTTGAGATCTATTTGCATACAACAGACTTAAGAATCAGCTCTTATCCTTAAGTTTGTTTTCTTCTGCATTATGTAAAAAAAAAAAAAAAAGATAGCTAAGACAACTAATGAAAAACTGCTCAATTACATTTGAGCGCCTAATCTAGAGGGACTATGTATAAAACAGCCATGGTTTTTGTGTGGGACCTCAGTTTACACATAAAACTCCTTAAGGTTATGTGCTTATCCTTCTTCGTATTTGTGTGCAGAGGTAAAATGACTAAAATGGTCACCTTCAACAACCTTTTCATTTAAATCCACTAAATATAATTGTTGTAAAATAGTGCACCGACTTTGACGTGAGCTTTCCTGATTTATTTCAATGAAGCATGTTTTTGTATGGCAAATATTAGACATTAAATGCAGATTTTGGAGAGCCAAAAGTTACATTAGATTTTCTGGACAACTGTATGTTGACCAAAGCTATACAAACCATCCCTATTCAGTGACGATGCAGGACAGGTTTTCAGTGAAAGCAGTTTATTTCAAAAGTCAACACAGTCTGTACAAACGGGATGGAGGCCTCTAGTTTACTTGTACCACTGCACTGGCTTGGGCTTCGGTACCTCATAATTGAGGCCCTCAAACTCCTCATCTGGCTTGAGCTTGGGACCTGGAATCATAACAGTCTAAGAAAGGGGAAAAGTATATGTTAATGAACAGAAACATGGGAAGGAGCGGGAATATAACTCGAGTCGGCACAGAGAATTTTGTTAAATCATCACCAGTTCAGTACACAATTTATCTGCAATAAGAAATCTATAAGAGCAACAAGTTCTCTAAGAAACACTAAATAAATAGTGCACTGGCCATGAATCTAGCTCTGCTACCAAACAATACCTTCTATTAAACTCACAAACCTTAATGATGGGGTCTTTAGGTGGAGCCCAGGCTGGGACAATTTTGCCATGTAGCCTCCAACGACCATAGGGGTTGACTAGGTGCCTCTCCATCACCAGGTACTCCAAGACATCCCTGGGCTCCTCTTCATCGCCCACCATCAGCCGACCAAATCGGTCATAGATTGCCAATGTCTGAATGCCAAAAAAAGTACAAATAGACAGATGGATGGATAGATAGATAAATAGCGTTCTATAAAAAGCAGTGTGTCCTTCAACTTCACAAGTAGACTGCAGTACATATCACTTATGTAGCCAATATGGTGCTTCCCTGACCTGTCTAGAGTGCATCCGGACTGTCACTTGACCGTACAGATTGCCCTTGCTGATCATATCTTGGCATCGGGCATGAACCACCCGCGGTGGCTCCAATGACTCAATGAAGCGCCAACTCAATGTTTTATACCGGTTCCCTCTGACCATCTCCTACAACACAAAACCATGAACCAAAATTAGCTTCCTTGTGTCTATTTATGTATAATCATAGTCTTCTCAACACTTCAATAAGCTTTGATATTCTGGAAGTTTAATAACCAAGGAGTGGTTTACTTACGGGGTAACATCTTTCAGTCACCAAAGAATGGAGCTTCTCTTTGTTGAACCTAAACAGTTGGAGGTAATTAACTTTGTTTAGAGCTGCACTAAAATAAAAACAACTAAAAGACAAATCATCCCGGAAGACACACTGCAACATTGTAATGTAACCCACAACCTTTTGACTGCAGGAGCAACACTCTACTAGGCCACCAGCTGCACCCCCCACACCAAAAAAACTTTAAAACTGTGAAAACATAAATGCTAAAATGTAGTTAAATATTTTGCTTCAAATATTTGATGCAGCTCATTTAATGTAAAAGGGAATATATCATGGCAATATTCACAGATGTTTTGTGCAAGTGACCAAAGGACACTAAGGGTTCATTTTGGCCTCAAATTGCTTTTAATCTGGACCACATCCGTAGATTTAATTTCCATTTTCTTGATTATGAGGCTGGTCCATAGTCCAAGTAGATGCTAAAAATAAACATTGTGGCACACACAGAACAGTATTTACTAACTAAAGCTGCTGCAAAGCACCATTTGCAGATCCTGCAGCATGAACATAGCAACCATTTTTAAGTGCTGGCACTGACAGAAGAGTAAAGAACAACAAAACAAAAAACATCTTTCTTACTGAGCCAGAGACATATGGGCCTCAATGAACATTTCCTGAGCTTGAACAGCAAACTCTTTAGAAGAAAAATATGAGTCATGGTCCTTTATTTTACGCACCCTACAAAAAACAAATTTCAACAAGAAAATGAGAAATGTTAATACAATACTCTTACGAGGCAGTTTTCTTTTTAATGGCAAAGGATCACAAACTAGTATCAGATCACATGCAAGTTTATCAGGTACACCTACAACATAGCTATTATTACTGAATAACTGCATAACTGTACCATCAAAGGACAACTACAGGATCATCACAGAACATATACGGCACGTCAGTATAGACAAAAGGTAAATGTACTTAATACACTGATAACTCCGTGCACATATTTTAGATATGGTATTGGAGGCACACATGAAACGTAGAGACTCTTACGCTAGCTGTGAGGCAGCACTCTGTCGCAGCTGCTCTGTGCGTTGTTTCAGACCCTCTTTCGACAAAGTGGAAAGGCGAGCATCACCCTCAGGAGGGATGTACGGATCAATGATCCCGGCTATCAATTATATAAATCAGGAAAAAAACCCACAGAATATCAAGCACAAAACAAAGTGTAAGCTGAAACTGAGATGATGAGAAACACTGATGTGACTTCAAAACTGGTGTACCTGTGCAGGAAATGTTAATGGGTCTCTCCATGTACTCCTGCCTGATAACAACACCTGCAGCCCGTGCCTTTGCCTCCTGCTCTGCATTAGTCCTATTTTTAAGGCCCACTGAAGGAGGAATGAAGTATCGCTTCTTTGTCCGGACAGGAATCACCACAGGCTGGGATAAACGCACCTCCAACAGGGGCCCAATGCACTGGATCCAAAGATACAGAATATTCAGCTGGTGCTTTTTAATGGGTGCAAAAATTCATCCATGGTCCAATGACCCTATCATGACATCAGGCATCAATATGTTATTTGTTTTATTGTGTTTATTTGTTGGCTATTTTATTTGTCTGCTTTTTCATTATTAATTTTATGATCTGGTTTACTTGTCTGTAAGGTGTCCTTGAGTGCCTTTAAATAAAATGAAAAATAATAATACAAATTGGAATGCTGGTATAGCTTCTAATCCACTACAACAGTGCTCAATAAGTGGTTGTGTGCTTAGATTTAACTGATTAAAACATGGCACTCTTGTAAACATAAAACTTGGTGCAGTCTACAACGATCATCTGCCCAACATTGAGTAACCAAAGCTGCTCGGACCAATCAAGGCAAGACCTTAGAAGGTGGATGTTGTCTGGCACCAAGATGTTAGCAGCAGATCCTTTAAGCACTGTGAGGTGGGGCCTCAATGTATCAGAATCATTTGTCAAGCATCTGTACAATTGCTCAATCCGGATGAGATATGGGAAATTTGGAGGCCAAGTCAACGTCATTTACCCTGTCATGTTCCTCAAAGCATCCCTGAACAAGTTAGCTAAAGTAACATGAATACCAGGACACAAAGCTTCCCAGAACATTGTATTCTCAAGGTAAATGTATGACCATGCACCTGGCTATTCACATTATTAAAAAACACATGGCACAACAGACCAGGTCAACTTATTGAATTGCTTCATGGTCCAGTTTATAGACAAAATATAAATAAAAGTATTGGGAAGCTTGACCATTACACCAACCGACTTTGATGACATTGCAATCAAATACATAGACTGACATATGTATGCTGTTTACTTGCACACTAAAAAGAATCAGGGTGCATTTACTATCAAGACAGAACACATAAAATGAAATGTTTCTTCCTCCAGGCTGACTTATTATAAACGTGCTGAGCACAGTGTCGCTTTTCTTCATGTCTCCTGTTTGTCTGTTAGCCGAGACAGCCAGGCAGTGCAGCATATCAATATTACTGATTTATTAATATGTTCGCTTTAATAATCACGTAATTCCATACCTTCACATTGTGGCATGCCGTCAGCTTAAGAAATTTGAACGTCCTACAAACGGACGCAGCCATGTTTGTCCCAGTCTTCTTCAGTGATAACAAATGAAAAACATCCTTAGCGCCACTTAGAGGAAAGGAGGATGTGCATCAAAATACACTATATGGACAAATGTACTGGGAAGCTTGACCATTACACAAACAAGGACTTTAATGACATTGCATTCAAATACATAGACGTTAATATGTGGGTGCTCCCACATTTGCAGCTTTAACAGCTTCCACTTTAACAGCCCAAACCCTGGAAAACAGGTGTGTCCATATAGTGTGAATTTGATTTCAAGTGTTGTAACACAGCCCCAGTACATTTACATTTTCCTCAACGAAACATTGTGAGAAATATTTGCTATGTAAGATAGAAAGGAATTTGAAGAGTGCTGTGTATCTGTTTGTTTGTCCAATACATCAAATATGCTAAGAAGTGTCAGAAAACCAGAGCCGCAAAATGAACATGCAACTGGCTCCACATGATACATAAGAAATACCCTATTTCATACACACTTATCACGAGGTGCAGGTTTAGGGAACTCCAGCTGATTAAAATCCTTACCTGTTATGATGAAAGACACACACACTGACCAGGACAAAGGTTTTTGCTCCATAAAACATTGCAGTGAAACAACATATTGCTATTTCCTTATTTCATTTTGAATATATTTTGTGGTAAACTCAGACCAGGCAGGAAGTTTAGGAAATAAATAAATTATGAATGGGACACAGCCTTTTCAGAATGAATGCATTCATGCTACAAAAGGCTCCAGCTGAGTCAAGTCTAAACACACAATAATACTCAGTAACAGACAACATAGTACATGATTATAGGCAACTAAGGTTTGATAACACATCTTATAGCCATATCATAGTCTGTGGCACTGCAGACAGTAAGTGTTAAACTCTCAAAAGAAAAATGTCTCTTTTTGAACGTTCAGTGTCAGTGTGACATAGTTTGTGGAAAGCTGGACTTTATAAATTGAATTAGGAGGAAGCATCTCAGGAGTGCAGTTGTAAATGTAATTAAAAACAGTTGCAAAAAGACTAGTTTTCTGCATGTATTTAGAACTTCGGTGCATTAGGAAACACTCTGTGAGGGTCTTTCTTAACACCCAACACCTCCAACACAATGTTATCCCAATACTTTAGCTCAAGTGGGACTTTAGCTCAAGGGGCTAAACATGAAACTATGCCATTTTAGTGGACTACAGGAATGAGGATATGAAACACTAATGATAAAATAGGACGAAGTGAAACAGAAACCCAACACAATACATTGATTCACATAATTATGTTGCTGCGGCCTCTGTAGGTCCAGCTCTTTGGTGCAAAAGTGTAGTTTAGTCAGTTTTCACTCACATTTGCAGCCATGTCTTTTTAACATTTTTTAATGTTTTATTTAAAATACTAAATGTTGTCCTGTTTTTTTGTTGCTCTCGCACTCTGCTTTCTGTATATTTTGTCCTGTCTGCACTTATGCCGTTTTGACTTGTAACATCATCTTGGAGGAACGTTTCGTTTTACTGTGTACTGTGTATATGGCTTAAAAAACAATAAACCTACTTGACATTAGATTACTGCACCGCTCACATGACTGAATAATACCACATTAGTGGGGTCTTCACATTCTCTTGTAATAAGTGTGGCAATAGAGATTAAAAATTTGCAGCAAGCAAATTTGAAGCAAATAAACTTGTCTACATACACATTTTAAAATTAAATCTCCATTGTGACTTGAAATGGAACCTACGCCAGGATATAAAGTGGTAAAAAATGCTGAGCCTCAGTTGTAGAGACCCAACTTTTGTGCACTGAAAAAGTCCACTAAATAGGTAAATGTTTTGGGACTCATGACCTTAACAGCAACAAAAACTTTAATGAGAGTACTTTCAAATACTTCAATCGCCCCAAGAACTAAGGGGCCTAGCATAAACACTGAAAAACAAGCCTGTCCCAATAGTTTTGTTCATTTAGTATTTCTTCACTTAGCTAAGAAGTCCCGCATGGTCGATTGCTCCCCCTGCTGGTCGTAATGGGACCAGTCGCCAGCACCGGACAGAGGCATGCTAGCAAGAGCTGTAACCCAGAAGTCTTAAAGCCGTTTGTTTTCTGTTTCTTTAAACTAAGTTTCAGTAGTTAATTCTTTAGTAGCTGGTTTGATCACAGGGGGTTGCCTGGAAAAGCAGTAGCTAGAGCCAAAAAGCACGCTTCCAGTGTACCACTTTTCAAATGTCTATACTCTTACCATGATCGGAAGCAACTCTGATCACAGTAAACTGAACTACTGTTAGTGACATCCCACCAGCTCACTAAGGTGTAAGAACGCGACACACTTGTTTTTCATGTTTTGGGCTAGGCCCCTTACTTCCAGAGAAGGGTAGTCTTAATGCTTCAGCATACAAAGACATTTTGGATTCCAATGTAAATTTAACTGAATTGCTATTAGTCAAAATGTTCACACCATTGCTCTAAAGATTTTTTTCCTACTTGGTCTATTAAGCACATTTTAAGGCAATGTGGCTCTCAGATTGTTCCCCAGGGACCCCCCTGATGGTCTATGTTTGTTAAAACCTAACATACAACACATAGTGATAAAATAAAAATATCTGCAGGCCTCAGGTTTGAGAACCATTGGTTCAGAGATGTGTATTAATCATCAGCATGAATGTAAAAAAAGGGTTCTCATATTTGAATTACACAAATAGGGTAAATAGAGCACTAGGTGGTCAAACAGGGTCTATATGGAAAACGTATATTACTCTCCCAATTATTTACAGTCACTTCAACCTTTTAGTTGTTTTAACATTATAGAATTGTTCAACTTTAGCACATTTCAAATATTTTGTCTTCTTATAACACACTGATTATCTTTTGTATTCCTAAAGGTGGAGAACCTCTGTGTTTATCATGGCTGTAAGAAAACAAAAAAAGTGTAGTATATATGTATAGGCGGTGTTGAAGGACGAAACAGTTCCTTGTGAGACTCAACTCTGTTTACAGTTCCTTGTGAGATCTGCTTTTACACGTTCGGGCTGTTTAAACAGTATGACCTAAAAGACAACACAACCCTGTTTCAAACTGTATATGTTCATTAACTGTACTGCAATAATTATATTGTAATTCATACAAAGGCAAAATAATGCAACCAGATGTAAATGCTCACAAATAAATTATAACCAAAAGCAAGTAGTACTAGCTCGGCCAGGGATTATTTTATCACAGATACCATCAATGTTTACTGTACACCCAGCTATGTAGGCTCAACCATTTGCTTACTTTAAACTCATGTCCACAATGAAGCAAAGTTTCCATCTCGTGGACGTAATCATGAGCAAATCACCTGATGAATTTAGAATTATGTGATATAAGTAATATCATTATTATAAACTGCCTTGTCTAAAGGCCACCTCTGGGACAGGTGCATTGTTAAACAACACTCAAATCTTCTACTTGCATATCAAGTGATGACGTTGAGCTATTGTGTTGACATTTATTTACAATTTGCCTCTGAATCATTACTTTTCTTTAAATTAATAATATAGACTAGCATGATCAATTCAACTGCAGTATTTTAAAAAATTGAAACAATATTTTAAGCATACAAATAGACATGTCACTCATGAAATGGTTTTACTACTTCAGAGTATGTTTTTCTTTTCATTTCTTT
>JBBPDE010000038.1:13359517-13372919 GCA_037974605.1 Nannopetersius ansorgii | reverse complement strand
GAAAGCCCCATGAGGCTGCATTTACAAGACGCGCCTTGTTGATGCTTGGCAGTAGGCGTGTCTTCCACGCCGGGAGCAGAACAGCGGCAACCAATTGCTGTTGAGCAGATTTGAATGGGGGGTGCTCACAGAGAAACGCCTCCGTTCACGTGAACGCACCCTGAATGCGTGTGTCTGTGCTGCAAGTAAAGCGCATGCGCAAGATTGGTTTGAAACCGGCAATACGTGTGAGTGATCGGCCGATCACCGATTAGGCCGATCAGGCCAAAAATCGTCCGTTTCCGATCGGTGGTCGATCAATCTGTGCATCCCTAATATAAACATTATGCCACTACAGCATGGAGCAACTTTACTATTAGATATATTTGCACAATTATTTATTTGCTGAATTACACTGGAGAAAAACAGTGTGGGGTGTACATATATTTAGGCCCCTTTCAAACAGTACTTTGGCTGAAATCACAGGCTTCAAAAGAGATGAGAAGTAGGTATGAAAGGACCCCACACACACCGAAAAAAAAAAAAAAAAGATTTGGTGGAAACACAGGCTAAATTACAGATGAATCACTGCTTTCACACTGATGGGTCACTTGCTGAGTAACATATCCCACCCCTCACTTTACTCCCAAATCACCTTCACCAGGCTTGCTGTCCCAGCCCAGCTTGAGGCCAATGGGGGTGAAGAGGTCTCTGATGAACTCCTGAATCTCTTCATGGAAATCAGTGTAGGACAGCAAAGAGGAAAGCACACCCAGGTTACAGCTCAGGTCGCTCCACACAGTGTAGTTAGGCTCATTCACAAATGCCTCCATCACCTTGAGCACCTCCACTGTGCTGATCATACCAGCACGGGACTGACAGAAAGAAAAACAACAATCAATCGAAGTCTTAACACTGCTTTGGCAATACTGAAATTAGGCCTGGTGATAATGACAATTATTGAATTAATTTTGTTGCACATGCATAAAATATTCCATTCTCTTCTTCAAATTGATAATAGGTTTGAAATTGCAGCAGTAAATGTGGGTAGAAAGAGATACTGAGTAGTGGACAGGTTATGGTAATGTATAATGCACTGCACCCGTCTTACCAAGGAGAAAAGGTCGTTCTGAAGGCCCAGGCGGTCCACGGGGAGCAAGGTGAGGTCTCTGATGCCTGGCAGCAGACTCTCCAGCATGGCAGAGCTGTACTGGATCCTGTAGAAACCCACTGTACCAGGATTTATCTACAGAAGTAAAATGCATTTCACACCGGGATGAGTACTAGGTATAATCAATTAGAAATCTCCAAACAAGTAGTTTGTTGTGTTGTTCATCATGAATATCACAAACCTGCACCTTTTTGTTAAGGTTTACAAGTTCAACATTAACACATGGAGAAGAAGAGAAAGAGCTAACCTTGACCCACTTATCTTGTCCTAGGTTGGGGATGGTGACAGCACTTTCTGGTTGGTCCAATAGAACCTTTATCTTGGAGCAGCTGGGGTCCTCACTAGTGCAGATGCTAATGGGGACCATCCAGCTAGGGCAATCCTCCCCTAACGCACGCGCACGCACACGCACACGCACACGCGCACACACACACACACACACACACACACACACAGGAATCACAACCTGGACCACTGCCATTCATCATCTTTGTGAAGAACACATTAATGGTGACAAAATATGATGCATTATTAATGTGAAGCCTTCATTTAATTGAAGACCAGGACCCATTCTGGACTGAAAAAAGAAGATTCAAGTGTAGAAGTAAAACTAAATCTCCTCACTAACTGCAAAGCACATAAGTGAGTACTTGTTTTTCACAGTTGTTTTTTTACTGTCCCTGCCAGCAGTGGACTAGAAAATAAAGACATGTCAGGATGATATAAAACCTACACTGACCACAGAACTTGCTAAATGAAAGGAAACACTTGTGTCCATGAAATCCTCAAAGAAACAGAGAACCTCAGGCAAAATAACCAGTGTGAGAAAACACTTCGTGCTTCGAGTTTTGGTGGTGTACCAGATGTGGATACACGCATGGGGCAGTGCAAAACGAGTTCAATATTTGCCTGTAATATGGAATTTAACACTTAATTTATTACAACTGCAGTATATTTCAAAAACTAGTTTAATCTGTGTCATTCTTTCAGCGCACGTTCAAGGCTCACTCTGTCCAACAACTTCTGTCTAACAACAATCTGCTGGCATTGTTAAAGGAGGACTTTTGAGATCCAGACAACAAACAGAAAACAAGCCAGCCGTGAGCTGCTGAAACATTAGTAAATCGATAAGGATCTTAAATCAGCCACACTCCACCTACTTTCTATGTGATCCCACACAGAGAAACTTCCCTAAATGCATATGCATGAGGAAGAACACTGCACATAAACTGCAGACTAGTGTGGATATGAATACACGTGGCCCTCTCTGTTCATGCTGATGCACCTTTTAAAAATGAATGATGTGGTCTAAATTATAGATTTGCCTCAATTTGCAAATTTTCCAAAATATTACTGCCAGATATGCTTTAACAAGGTGCAACTTTATCAAACATATTTCCAAGTCAAAAAGCACTCAGATTTTCCTTTCAGATACTGAAGACTTCTTACACATAGAATCTGGGATCCCCATAAACAATAAGGGATCTTACCATTGTGTGGTCCACTAGCGCAGAACTTCCTCTGAGAGATCTTCAGCACCCGATTATCTCCTTGCTAAAAAAAAAACCCAAAAACTATTATCAACAAATACTACGCCAGAAAAGTGATTTCATGAGCATCTTGGTTTTAGGCATGTGTCCTGTACACAGTTAAACGGGGCCCATAAATATGGTTTAAAAAAGTGTCACTTATTGTTCATTTATTGATTTATTTCATGCAAACCATAGCATGACACTAATATTACCACAATATCATTGAACTTTTAAATGTTACATACTGTGATATATTAACACATCATTCTTTGTACCTTAATGATGGTATTTTTCCAACTGTTGAGCACAGCTGGTTTAATGAACTGGGGGTGGGGCTTATGGTATGTTATACCCTGCTGAAACACAAGTCTAGACAGGAAGCCTTTGTACCTGCTCTTGGTCCACTACAATAATAGGGAATCCCATCTGTTTGGTCCAAGAGTTCATCACTGCAGCAATGGGTTTCCCACTAGCCTGCTCCAAACAGTCCCACAGGTCCTCTGGTAGGTGGAAATTGCAAGAAAAGACAAAGAACAAATAAAATAGTGGGGTGCCATAGATAAAACATTTAAGACAGAGAAGCCATGACAAACTCACACAGAATGGGACAGAAAGGTTGGAGGGGGTGGTTATGACTGACACTACCCCTAGCAGGAACCTAATAAAAAAAGTTAGCACATAAACAATAAAATAAGGGAATCAAAGTCAGGGAGTCACAGGTCCAGACCTGCACACCTCGTTATTATTTTTAATCCAGCATACATTGCATTCTTAAGATATGCATTTTCACATGAAGGAGAAAAAAACAATGACATCTTCTTGTGCTTTTGACCACACAGTCCCAACATACCTCATGGTGTTATGTCATGACAAAACCCATTCGTACAATACTAAACACCATAAACTTCACATTTTTTGTTTATAAAGGTGAAAAACCTAAAATGCCTAAAACACTAGAAGGAGAATATATACAACCCGAATTACCTTTACTTTGCAATGTACTGTAATTTGAGTGATTTAACGAGGCAGATTATTTTAACCCAGTATGAACCTGCAATGCCTGTAGTTTTTACGAGTTTACGATTCTGGAGCGAATAGCATTCTTTAAATCGCTGGCTCCAGAACTCCCACAGTAACAGCAGTTTTGCTCAAATCGATATGTGCTGTGTTGTTAAGGTCAATGAGCCTGTCACCTAATGCCTATTTTGCCTGCATATGTATATTTAGGCCATAACATTTCAGTCTGGGCATTTTTTTCCTCCACTCTGTAAAAAAATAGCCCATCAAATCTCAAACATTTTATAGTAAAACTAATCAGCAGTTCTCAATTTTTTGTTGTCTTATAAAAACTATGTCGCTGACGTTCCCATAAATAGGGACATAGCACTGCTATACAACTTTATCAGCTTTTAGAAATGTCCAAATCAAATTTAACAAACTAACATTTTAATAACAATTTAGGTAGCTATGGATAGACCATGTGAACAGACTGAATGGGGCCATTTACCTGTTGATGCATTTTTGTGCTGAAATTTCAAAAGGTAAGCGTTCATTCCCTTCCTAAAATCCTAAAAGATAAAGCAGAATTTTGGCATCTAATACATGTAAGACAAGAGTAAGTGTATTCAGACAAGAGTAAGTGTAGTCAGACAAGAGTATTTCATACAACAAAAACTGATTTGCAGATCACAGAGGTCTAAGGTGTTTATATTACAAGGGCAGCCAACACAGCCCTGCAGATTATTGGCTGAGTAATAAGTAGGTCAGTTAGCATAATAGTCATGCATCCTGTCGAAGGATATACATGGACACCGCCTCTTATTAATCTTAACACTGCCAATTTCAGAGCCCAAAGTGAATGGTTCCTATATTAATAATGTGTGGATCCCCTTATGTTAGCTTCATTCGCTTACCTCATCTCCTATGTAGTTGTGCAGCATGCGTATAACAGAGGCGCCTTTGCTGTATGATATGGCATCAAAGATTTCATCTACTTCTGAGGGGTGTCCTACATTAACCTGCCAAACACACATACACACACACTCATATTTCATCAAGCTACATCAAGGCTTGGAACGAAATTGCAGTAACTGACACTTGAGTGTAGACAGGAGTATACTTCATAGCTGTGTAGCTCTGAAGTAAACAAGATGAAACTTTACACTTCCTAAACAGAAACATTTGGAATAGGTTTACCAACACACCTGAATATCATCATTCAGAAAGTTCTGCAGAAATGTTTCTGAGCAAGAAGAAAGGAAAGATTAAGATTATTAAGAAAAAAAAGGGGTAAGTTGGGGGCAGAGACAGGGAAAAATACAAGTTTTTGCCCACCTCAATGGGGTGACTGTTATCAAGAGCATCCAGATCCAGAGCCCTGGTGTAGTCAGCAGACACAAACTGCGTCCAGATGTCATACTCAGGGAAACAGTGGTCCACACAGAGGTACTCGATCCATGATGCAAAGCCCTCATTAAGCCATAAATGGGTCCACCACTCCTGTAGGCAGAGTGACTCAGTTTGCAGGAGATACAAGCTTATACAAGTCAGCAAGTATAAATCATCACCATGGTTAATATAAATAAACTACATATATTAAAACCCTGCATTGTAAAAGTAAAAACACAGCCTAACAAGAAACTCAGTTTTGTCTACTATATTAATAACTGTACTTTAAAGCAGACAGTGAGTTCACACACTCACCATAGTAACCAAATTCCCAAACCACTGGTGTGCCAGCTCATGCCCTACCACCAGGGCCACCCACTGTCGTGAGGACGCGCACGAGTTCTTTGGGTCAATCAGCAGAGCTGTCTCCCTAAAATTAATTTGATGTGGAGGGGCATCACATCATTGCAGTCATTATGAAGGGTTGAATATTATTAAAATGCCTTCACAATGTAAGCTCTAAAATGTTTTACCACCAAGTCTCTTAACAGTCCATTTATACTATTAGCTTTTCATTGTACCTGTAAGTTACAAGGCCCCAGTTTTCCATGGCACCTAAACAGACATAGAAATAAAATGTTATATATAATCACAAACAGTGGAAAGAGTTCAGAAGAATTTCTGAAGCAGGGAAACATTTAGTACATACCAGCAGCAAAATCAGCAATAGCTATTAGATCAATTTTAGGCAGTGGATAAGGAACACTGAAATAGTCTTTGTAGAACGGTAAGGTCTTTGTAGCCACCTAGAACAGAGTGTGAAAAGAAAAAACAAAAAACAATGAAAGATTTCACATTAATCAGACACTAAAAGAACACAGTGCTACTTTCTCCCAGCATGAAACTGCTACAGAGAGTTTTTACAATAAACCAAAACAGGCAGGCAGCCAATGAGCAGTTCTGCTTGGCTCCTTGGGGTCATGCTAAATTGTAATTATGGCCTATGGGAGTCTGTGTGCATTGTTGCATCAGAAGGCTCAGGCTCAACTTCGTTTAGAGGCCTGAACTACAGTGTTTCTTTAATATGCTGTATGCTAGGGTAAAACTGATAGGAAATGTTTGTTACCTCAAGTGCAAACTTTCCTTGCTCTGCTTTTCCCACAGGCGTATACACACGGACTGTCACGCCATCAGACGACTGGCTCTCCACAAAATCGTATTCACCAATGACAAAAGCCACCAGATACGTGGACATGATGGGTGTCGTGCCGAACTTCACCTCCACCAGACTGTCATCTTCTGGGTATGGCTTACGATCAATGACATTCTGCAATACGGGAACACAGGTCTGACAGTCAGATAAGAGTCTTGTTCTCCACAGTGGTACAAAGAAGCTTTTAAATTGCTTAATTGGTTAACAGACTTGCAGGAACATTAGCTTTCAGATATGTCTGCCTGTTCCTGCATGCATCTTCCCTCCATTAGCTGCTGTAATTAGCATCCTATCATAAAAATCAATAGCGAAACTGGAGCTGCACTGACATGACACTCCCATCCTTATTCAGCTCGGAACCAAGATTTTTAGACAGAAGGCACTGAACTGTGGTTTAGCATATAATAAAAACAACTGTCTGGCAAACTAAGGACATTTTTTCCCCTCAAAACTAAAGACACAACAATATTTTAACCATAGAAAATGTTAGGCTGAAAATAGCCAAAAGAGCTACTTTGGATTTTTGGTTGAAAGAGAAAGAGAAAGAGGATTAGAATTTCTGGGGGATTAAACAAAAATAAAAACATGTACAAGATTTACAAACAATTCGAATCAAAAGGAGAAAGCACTAAAAACTTCACTCTCTCGTCGACTTTAAATCCTCATTGCTGTTTCTTGTTGGCCAGTTTTGCCCCCATTAAAAATGCTGTGAGATCTGAGCATGTACAAATTATTTATTTATACAACTGATTAAAATCAAATTAGCCCTCACTAGTCGTCTTTTCTAAAATTACCTGTGTAGCATAATCAGAATCCTTACATCCACATAACTAACCTGGCTTTGTTTGATCTGAATTTTGGTTTCAGTTAAGAGTTTTCTGTGCATTACTACTTGAAAACAGTCTACAGGTAAAATGCCTGTAAAATGTACTCTCCCTCAGTGCTTGACCTGGCAGAATGAACATCTTTATCCATAAATGAAAGGAAATGCTGCTTTATATGATGTTGCTGCAACAATGATGTCCCTAATGTTAATAGGTCACTACTGGAAAATGTTTACAACTGGAAAAAACAAACTAAGACTGGCTCAACAAAATACCACACAGACAATGTTATACTCATGATTAGTATATTAAATAAACCGTGTTCTGTAAAATTTAAATTGCAATAAAGCATTCTAATTAAGATGTTGTTTAGCATATTTCCAAAGTGCACCTGTGTTTGCAATGCCTTTGAATTTTAGCCAGTTAAAGCAAAAAAGCCCTCTTAAATAAATTTCTACCCTAATTTGAAGCTCTTTCATTCAATACAGGCAGCAAATCTGTATTTAAATTGTTACTGATGAAGAAACAGAACTAAATAAGGTTTAAAACAATGGAGACGACATTAAAGATGTCCTCAGTGCTGCAGAGTGACAGCTGGGCCGCATCAGCTGGAGGAAGTACAATGCCTCTGAGCCTCTGTTACATAACACACACTCACAGTCTGCTAGGGAACACAAAGCCCTCGCTGAGTAATGTGAATCAAGCCGTTTGGGGTCTAGTGTTTCCACGGGGGCAGAGAGAGGCTTGACACATACCATATTTGACAAGGCTACTCGGTCCTTGGGGACAATGAGGGTGATGTCAAAGGTGGCTTTGATAGCTGGCTCATCCCAGCAGGGGAAAGCTCGGCGAGCATCCGTGGCCTGGGGAGGGGCAGAGAAACAGTGTGGATGAGGGTCAGTAAAAGAGAAAAGGGAAAGGGGAGCAAAAAAAAAGAGAGGTCATAAAGAGCTAGTCATGTGACTGTGGTTCAGAGCCCATGCATAGACAGTACTAAACATGACTTACAGACGCATACAGAGATACCACACACACTTAAATGCCACTATTAGTTAAACAACCATGTTAAGTCTTAGCATTACAATGAAAAGCTGAGATGAACAATATAGCCGTGGCACAAATAATAATGAGGGAGAAACAGAAACACTCCACACAATGCAAGAGAAGTGAACAAGGGCACAGAAATTTCCTCTTCCCATAGTCGCTTCTGACTTCAGACTAAAACAAGCGCTGATCATTCAATATGAAGCTAGAACGTAAAAACAAGGTCTATAACAACAAGTTTGATATATACTGAAGAGATGAAGAGACTAAAGCCACACAGGAATTGGATTTCTATGTAATTACCTCAAACTGTGTGACAGCAGCATAGCGTATTTCTCCTGAAGGAGTTGCATATTTACTTCGGTAGAATCCTTTCATTTTGTCGTTCAGCTCTCCAACAAAGTCAATCTTCAACATACCCGACCCTAAAAATCAGACAGAAAACTTTTGTTTGATTTCAAACAGTGACTAAAATAATGCTGTGACTGGTTTACAAGCAGCTATGTAGAAATTATAACTTGTGTGATACATAAAAATGACTCATTTATCCTTGGAAGGCATGTTGATTAAACATGTTCTAAGGTGTCAAAAGAAGAACTATAGCAACTAATCAAAAAGTGACTGTTCGCTCAGCCAGAGTTGAGCCTTTAATAGAGCCTGCTAGTTGTGCTGTGGTGTTTACCTTTCTGAAGAGCACTGGGAAATGACAAAGTGACCTTCTCATCCTCATTTTGATAGTTGAATCCTGTAGCGTTAATTTCTAAGTGAAGAAGCAAACAATTAATTTCACAATTGTACATATTACAAAAGCTAAGCGAATAAGACAAAACTGTACCGTGTTTTACTAAACTCAACTGATTTAACAATTATGGGAAGTGTTTGATGTGTGACAGTAGCCATTACTGCCTCATACATACATTTAATGCAACACTGAGAATATGAAATGGCATCACATCTCTAGCATTTTAAATAGGTCATTAATAACAGTGCAGTCTTTGAGCTGGTGCACATATTTGCTTTATAAATGGCTCTTTTGTAGCGTGGTCATTTTATTTCTGATTTCTTATTACTGATTAGTTAGAATCCTATTTGCATACTGCCATATGTCATATTCCTACTGAAAATAATAAGCAGCCCTGTTTAGTTTTAACTTTCCCTGGTTACTAAACGACTAAAATGATGCTTTTACAGAGTGCAAAAGGCACAATGTAAAGAAACATGCTATCGGCCAAATGAACTCAAATATAGTCTTATACAAACAAAGAATACACTTTACATGTGCAAAGTAATGCCCTGAAACTGTGGTTGTAATAAGAATGACACACTCACCCTCCCCCCCTTCTGGTGCAAAGGATGCAGTAATAATGTCTATATCAGCACAGTTCATCACTATCTGGTTTGTCGCTTGTGTAACCTGAAATAATAATAAAACACAAAAAAAGGTATATACCATACAATATGAACAATAATTCATGAAACATTCACATTCACTGAAAACATTTTCCAGGCAAGTCACCCCTTTAACCCCAGAACAAAGAGGATACACTTGTTTTGCCAAAATGTGATTTACCTTGAGTTCTATTTGAGTACCTGTATACATGGTTAGTCTATTTCTGCAGATGTTTTTTTAGTGAATAATGGTGGCTATGCACACATTAAGCTAAATAATCACACTTAAGGTTTAAATATAACAGGATGATAAGAGGAAATAAGGTGTTGTTTTACGTGCACGTGAACAGTGGTTCTAAGGTACAGAACAGTAAGGAGCAGCACAGTCTCCATGCTACCTGATCATAGCCCACTTCTGACTGAGGGTGATGGTCACAGTATGTGGCATTGTGGGGCATGTAGTTAATCTCATGCTTCAGTAAGACTTGGCACAGAGGCTACATTGAGCTAGCAGGGGGAATTTCACAATGGGGTTACAGTAGAGTGAGACACAAAGCGACTTAACAGGTGATTGTGGTGACCTACAAAAAATGCTTATATCACCTACTCTTTGAAACATAAATGCAGTCAGAAAGTAAACTTGTTCAAACCTATTTTGTCAGTGAAACTCTGGCCAAAGAATAAAAATAAAAACAAGGCGGTACAAGAGGTGCAGAAGTGAATAAGGTACAGGGGGAAAAAACAACAATCTTTTAGCACCTACGATCAAACTAAAATCGTAGGTGCTAAAAACACACCCCACATACACTTAATAATAACGAGCTGGAAAGTATAAAAGCCATAACTGGACGTTTCCCTACTTTTTCAGAAATGTGCACAGAGGATTTGTAGAACGATGGTGTTGAGCTGCAGTCATACGGATAGTCAACATCAGATTCCTGGGAATTATTTGTTGTGCAGTGTCATAGTCCATCAACTATCTATTTAATCCAGTCACTGGCTTACAAATAGCTAGTGAATAAAGCATACTCACCTAACAATATTTTAGGGTAACTAACTGACATGATTTGAAAAGCATGCAGTCCGGAGACCACCCTGTGCTTAAGCCAAACATAAAGCCCAGCAAACGATCCCAAAGCAGAGCTGGAGTTTGCTCTGGCTCCTTTACCCTCGTTTTGTAGCCTTTAATCGAGGGGAGGGGCCCAAAGTAAACTTAAGTGGGCAAACGCGAGTTAATAGTTTTAATTATGAACGCAACTGATTTACTCTCAGTTATGCACTCACATAAAGCCAATGATTCCTACTACCCAGGTGAGGGTCAACAGTCAACAGCTAGATCTTCGAATTAGATCATATCTGCTTGCGTTGCATGCAAGCTAACGTGGTGAACACTGGACTTTGCAAAGAAAGCAAGTCGAGCAGGTTGTTCTGGTTGACGAGCAAGGGGTGGCTGAGCTCAGAGATGTTCTTTTAACCTCCAACTCTTAAAGGAGAGCATTGTTGAGATGGCAGTTAGTTAACTCGCTGGGTGACAGCTTAAAGCTTCAGCAGTTGCTTATCTGTCTCTCTGTCCCGCTCGCCCTCGTCATGTTGAAGGTTTCAGGCAGCCGCTAGGCTAAATCATTTAGCCAAACAGCTAACATAGCGGTCTGGCTAGTTAGCTTAGCAGTGACTGTCACTAAACGGTTAACAGACGTGAACGCTTCTTGCCTTGTAACGGCTACAGTGTTTACGTCTGCAAACACAAGACATCTTATAATCAACTTACCTCCACGGCCGCCTCCAGTTTGCCCTCGAATGTGAAGTCGACGAGGTCTGGCTTCAGACACAACCCGTAGTTGACGGGGTAGACGTCAGTGGGCAGCCGTACGAAGGGCCTCCTCTCGGGCATGGTGACTGACTGTGGGCTGGTTGCGCTAGCAGAGACCGTGCAGTGTCTGATGCTGAATGTACTCGCTCTTAGAGACAAGGAAGCGGGCTTCGGCAGCGAAACAAGTCTTCGGGTTGTGACCTGTCCAACGAGTAACACAGACACTCGACGGCTCAAAAGCAGCAACATAAAACCCGTGGGATGTGTTGCTAACTCGCTCCCGTCCTGCCCCTCTCACTTTGCAACGGACCGAAATAACTGGCCGTGTGAACGTGCGCGCTCCCGTCTCGAAATGACGTCATCGCGTAGAAGGGGTCCCAGAAGGAAGAGCATCACTACATGGACAAAAGTATTGGGAAACACCTCGTATTCCAGCTTCAGTGCAGTCTTAATACTACTTCTGCATACCAAGATATTTTGGACAACGGCAGGCTTCCAACTTTGTGGACACAGTAGTGTGGGAAATTACCCTTTTCTATTCCACAGTGACTGTGCCCGATAAAAACATGGTTGGAAGAGTTCTGTGTGGAAGAACTTAACTGGCCTGGATAGAGCCCTGACCTCAACCCCATCCAACACATTTGGAATGAACTGGAGATTGCGAGTCGGGCCTTCTCTCTTCAGTGCCTGACCGCATAAATACTCTACTGAGTGAAGAGGCACAAATTCCCACTCCAAAATCTGTTGGAGAGCAACAGTGGATGCTGTTGTAGCTGCAGTCCCTGCTGATTTTGTCCATATAGTGAATTTTGATTGTATATAAATATTTTTCATAAGTGTCTAACATTGAAATAATTTAAAACAATTTCTTTGAACAAAAAACCTTGGATGTGAATATGTTACAAAAAATAATGTGAAACAAAAAGTGTTCTAGTCTCTCCTTCACTTTTAGTGCTATCGACCACTGTGTGTGAGTGAATTAAGCAGATTATTCCTAGAAACAGTTTTGCACAGAATAAAAATGGGTCAGGTTCAGATAATTATTGTTATTGCTTTAAATTGGGTTGGGCAGGGTCATATAGAACAAAAGCTTAATCTGCTGTTCAAGACAATATGAGCACATCATTAATGTTTAACTACAATAATTTCCTGTCTTATCGTGTTTACACATAATGCAGTAAAGCATGAAACATCTAACATAGTTTAGTAGCAGTCCTTGGAAACCTCAGGAATAGTTTAATATTTCCTTTGTTTTGACATTAACCTCATTAACTTATAATGTCATTACCAAGCCTTGATGCACAGAATGACATGTACTAGAGTAAAGTAGACACTGCACTGCTCATAATGCTTTAAAGGGCCCATGCCTTACATTTTTTGCAGGGAACTTTTTCACCTTAGGTTCACCCTAAGTGTTTGAGTGGATGAGTGAGTGGTATGCTTTAAAAGTGTTTGCATACTGCATAGTATAATAATTCCATTTTACATAATGTTACTAAATGGGTCCTGTCATGTATTTTAACAATGCATTGAAAAAACATAACAATCCATCATACAGGGGTGTGCCCTCAACATAAGAAACCTGTCAATGAGTGCTTATACAAAGAGTGACTGATATATTAGATTATATGGCCTTTATGTTGCGGGGACACAAATACAGCTTCATAATGTAGAAATGCGGTGTAATGTAATGGAGGAAAATCTGCGCCAATAGTGCCTCCTACTGGCCACAACTCTATTTATTTGGAATTTGAATTGTAATTGTCATCATTTACCAATAGGAGGCAGTGCATAGCGGGTAATTACCAAGCTTTCAAAACGGGCAATAAACACAAAAACATGGTAAATGGTGCTTCTTAGTGTCAAAAAGGTTCAAGTTATAGCCAGCTATGAAATAAGCACATAAAAAGACAGAATATAATGTAAGTAATCGTCCTCAAGTCACACAAACTGATCAAGAAGGCAGGCTCTGTGATAGGTGGGGAACTTGACACCTTAGAGACTGTGGCAGAAAGAAGAACATTGTCCAGACTTCAGGTCATCATGGACAAC
>JBBPDE010000038.1:13326864-13356687 GCA_037974605.1 Nannopetersius ansorgii | reverse complement strand
GGACACCCGATCGGCATAGTCCACTGCAGCCCAGAACCCCTGAGCTCAAACGGTCCGCCAGCCTCAGCCTCCCAGTAGCTTGGATTACAGGCGCGCGCCACCACGCCCGGCGAGAGCAGAGCGGATCTGAGAGCTTATAACCAGAAGACAGAGTCCTCCACAGCCCTTGGTGGACATAAGAGGAACTGCAGAAGAGTAAAGAGCATCTCACTTACCCTCTGGTGTTTGAAAACAGAATTGCACATGAGTAGTCCACTACAGTGGCCTACTGTATATGGCAAGCAGTTTTGGGTTCTAGTCCACAATGTTACGTGAATAATCATGTTAAATATCACTACTTATGTTATATACTCTTATATACATACTTATTTATATTTATTTAATTTATATATTTTTGTTTTTATTTTGTGAAAAACTCTTAACCTAACCCCGGCATTTGTGAGTGGACACCAAAGAAAGAATTTCATTCCTTATATAAATGTAATTTCTTCTGTGCATATGATAATAAACGTTCTGAATCTACTACTAATCTCTTCTACGTACAATAACGGACACCTAACCACCATCTGGGTTGTTAGAAATTCACTTAACTAAGTTACTCGTTTATAGTATCTATATCCACCATTTGTGAACACAGTGTATTTTTATATTGAGGTTTTACGTGTGTTTATTTTTATTGGACTTTTACTTTTACTGGACTTTTAATTTTACTAAGCCCCTCTGCTGTTAGAAAACAGAATTGCACATGACTGTATAGAAAAGTTTTAACTTTTAATCCATTTATATGTGAAATTATGTCCAAGCAAGTAGGAATGTTATGCAATTAATAATACAAATAATAAAGTTTAATCACACTAATAAAATTGTTATAATAAATAATTATAAAGTGGCATTTGGCAAGCGTTTTAACCACCCTCTATTGTTCCTTCTAATGAAATACGTTAGGGGTGAAAAGCCATATATTGTTGCTATTTTACATACTGAATATATATGTCCTATTAGTAAAAGGTAGAATATTACATTATTATGCAAGTATGTGTCATAAAAATGTTTTGAAAAACTTTGAATGGAAATCTAAAACGGTTTGCCACATTTGTCGCCCTATAGTGGACAAAAGAGGTATTACAGACACTGAGATAGCGACTTGCAATTAATGTAAGGGAATTTGTAGAATAAATTACGTAACAGCATCTGACATTTGGTTACCATAAATCAGTGAAGACTCCAAAAAATCTCTCTACGTAGATGGGACCCGCATTCAGTCACAGACACAGGGGCTCTTCCTTTAGAAACAGAGACTCTCTGGACTGGACCAATGAGGCGTCTCACCGGTGAGAGCTGTAACCAATGGGGGAAGCATCTGCGCTCATCGAGCTGAATAAAAAGTGAGGAAAAAGAAAGAGATGTGTGTAACGGGATTCATCTCTACGGAAGATAAGTGTCTAACGGTTTTATTCACAGCATAATAATTAAGGTAAGGAGATAATTGCTGTTAATTTGAGGATGTGTTTGTGGAGAGTCTACTGTGTTTGCCTGTTTGCTACTCTCTTTACTAAATGAAAGAGAACTGGACGGTTAACTTAGCTAGCTGAATGCTGGGTGAATGCAAATCTAAATTGTTGGTTTTTAGACGTTATCTGGACAAAATGTTGTTTAGTTAGTTCACAAAATGTTTAGTGTGTATTTCCAGCTGCCTGGCTAACATTAAATACCTATTCGATGCTAACTGTAGAAAAGAAAAAAAGTCCCGAGGCCAGTCACAGTTAGCCTGTGTGGATATTGCAGCAGATGCTGGGAGGGGCTGAATTACACTAAATATCTTGAAAGTATCCTGATAAACGCATTAATGCTTTGCTCTATTTCTACTGGATTTCTATAAGAATCGTATTATTATGGTATCTCATGGTATCTTATTAGTCCTACCCTGTACAATAGTTTTACCATGTGTAGTTTTCTAAATTTATTATTATTATTATTATTGTTATTATTATTATTATTATTATTATTATTATTATTATTATTATTATTATTATATTTTTAAGTATGGGCTTACCATGTGAAATTTTCTAAATCGGGGTTCCATCATTGCATTATGTCCAATGTCTTATGTGTAATATTCTCACCATGTGAAAATCACTACTTATTTAAAAAAAATGATCCTAACCACCATCTGTGTTAATAGTAATTCACTCGTTTTTCTATAGTATTTATATGTGATTATAGTCTAGGGTATTTCCTAGTTAATTTATTTACACTTGATATGTTATATTGATCTTGTCTCTGTGCAGTTCCAATGAGGCCATGCAATGCTTTTATAATATGCTACACTATAGTGGAGCATACTTTACTGTACTATACCATACCCCATCCTTGATCATATTATTTTTATGTGAGGACAAAAAATATCTAGACCAACAATGCTCTTTCCCCCACCAACAAATGCTATTGGGTAAAAAAAAAGCTATTGCTATCATATAGTTGCTTTATATAATTTCTTTATATGTTTTTTTTTTTTCGGAAGGCCCATGCTGATTTTGGTTTTTATATCCCACAGATGCGGTTCATGCTGCTCTTCAGTCGCCAGGGCAAGCTGCGTCTGCAGAAATGGTACGTGCCCCTGTCTGACACCCAGAAAAAGAAGATTTCCCGAGAGGTCATTCAGATGGTGTTGGCTCGCAAGCCCAAGATGTGTAGTTTCCTGGAGTGGAGGGACTTGAAAATCGTCTACAAGAGGTTAATATCGTTTGCTGTGACAGTAATTTTGCACTGAGGTCTGGGATACACCCCACCATATAGACCAATTATGAACTGTATTGGAAACTCCTCCTTCCTTTCACTGACTACTTTGAGGTTCACCTACTTTACAGGTGTGCAGTTACAGACTACATTCTCTACCAGGTTTTTTATTGGTCCGACCACATGACTATTGTCAATCAGATGTCACTTTAGTGATGTGCCATTCTCAACACAGCAGTGACACTGTTATGGCATTGTGTGTTTTTGTGTTTGCCTGTGTTACTATGTTGCTGGGGATTGTACATCAAAGCCAGTACGGGATTGCCTATCAGCCAAAGGTGATTCCTGTGTCAGAAGTTCACACTAGGCTGTATTTTTACTGATGCTAACTGTTTTTTTGTTGCTAACAATGAGCAGTGGCCATTTTGATTCTCTTGCTCTTGCCCAGTACTGGATGTTGACGTAAAATGATAACCACATTGTGTTCTGTTCAGAGTCTGCTCAAGGTCAAGAAAGACGTGTGCCTAGTATCATATATCTGATACTGGTTATATTGTATTACATTATACAGTTTCATGTTCGGACCAAATAAGTAAAACCAGACAAGTATAAAGAAAGCATTTTACATTGAACTGAATGCAATTTTTTATATGGTTCATAATCTTGCATTTGTGCCAGTTCATTGCATCCTTTTTGTTTTAGATATGCCAGCCTGTATTTCTGCTGTGCTGTGGAAGACCAGGAGAATGAACTGATAACACTTGAGATCATCCACAGATATGTAGAGCTGTTGGACAAGTATTTTGGCAGTGTGGGTTTTATGGTTTATTATGAAGTCCAATTCATGTCAGTTATTGGCTAGCCATACATTTTAACCCCTGCTGGCTGATAATACCACCCCCCCCCCTTATGCTTGTGCTGCCTTTCAGGTTTGTGAACTGGACATCATCTTCAACTTTGAGAAGGCATATTACATTTTGGACGAGTTTATATTGGGTGGAGAAGCTCAGGAGACTTCAAAGAAGATTGTGTTAAAGGCTATCGAACAAGCAGATATGTTGCAAGAGGTGAGGGATTGTTGGACCTTGTATGTAAATGCATTCAGTTCAGAAGAGAAGGCCCGACTCGCAATCTCCAGTTCATTCCAGTTCAGCTTTTGAATTTAGATGTTATGTATTATGTGTCCAGATATATTTAGACACACTTTCTAATTAGTGAATTAATCTTTGTAACCCAGTTATGACATGTGTTCAATCTCACACACACACAGCTTGTCTAATCTTCATAGAAAAGATTTTTGCAAATAGAATGGGACACTCTGGTGGGCACAAGCCTACAGTCAACATGCCCATTGTTAAGTGCTAGCAAGAGGGGGCCCCCAGCATTGGGCTGTGGAGCAGTAGAACTGCACTCTCTGAAATGATGAGGCTCCAGTAAATATCTCTGGTATTAGTTGAGGTTTGGGATCCAGTAGAAATCATGCCACATCAGTATTTCATTACATTAATTTGCTGGTTCCTGAATGCATTGTTTCAACAATCACTGTAGAGACTTCTCAAACAGCCAGAGGCTGTTAAAGGTGCACCAATCAACAATATGGCCAGTTCAGATTTCTTCATAGCCAAGTCGGCTAAAGAATACTTTTTTGGTTTGTCATTCTTTAAATACACAATGTAAATCTTTCAACATAAATATAATAAACTGGCCGTTTTATATTGGCCATGGTGGCCCTAGCTGTTACATTTACATTTACAGCATTTGGCTGACTCTCTTATCCAGAGTGACAGAAAAGGTTTAACAAACTATGTTTTAATGAACAGTATTTCAGAAGGAACATTAGATGAGCAGGTATCTGCAATGTTTTTATATAGTGAAAAGGGAAATATCAGCATTTTCATCTGTTTTGTATAATGACCGCTGGGGAACAGTGTTGTTTAAAATATACATTATAGAAAAATAAGCAAGGATCTAACCATGTTCTGCCCTTAGGAAAGGCCATTCTAAGAAGCTTTTCTCATTTTGCATGTTTATGTCCGGTGTGCTAACACATTTCAAAATAATGTTCATGGCCAATTTTTCAAAAGAATTTTCAAAGCCATATTCGAATTGTCCCAACACCAAAGAAGCTGTCTCGTTGCTGTAACTCTCCCCATTACAATAACAAAGTTCTTGTATTGATGTAAGAAATATCACTTTGGTCTCTTTGTAAATCTTGAGCTTGGAAGTTCAGAACAAAGTAAGTGTCTAATAGATTTTACCACCAGAAAGGCCCACCATTTTGTAGTTCTCCTTTTCATTTTACTGTCTTTTTTTTTTTTTTTGCACATGAGCATGTGTGGTTGCCTGGATGTTTGCCAAGTGTGAGTTTTGCCCTTTCTTCCTTCAGGAAGCAGAAGCACCACGCAGTGTACTGGAAGAGATTGGACTCACATAGAACTCAAGATGTCCCATTTGCCCAACAGGAAACTTTCTTCTTGTTTTACGCTTAGATCGGCCTCTATCACAATATTTGTATGTATGTCACTGAACAGGTGTGTTTATCTTCTTGTATTGAACTCATAATGACGACAGTGCCTGGATTTAGCCAAATGTCCAAGGGAAATTTCCATATTAATGTGTTTCTCCAAGCCTTCTCTGGAGTAATGTTTTTATTCCATTCTGTAGGTTTCTTTGATCACTATCTGAAAATGTAGTTGTTACTGTTCAGAGTCAGTATGTGTGTAACTGTGAACCATGACCATTTTGGTAGTCCAGAACAAATCTGCTTCTAAATTGACCATTGTTCATTATCATGAAATATTACCTCACTTTGTGCCCTCCACTGCCTTAAGAATCACTTTCACAGTTGGTGTATTTGGCCAGCATCTTATGCAATGTGGTGGAGGTGTTACTAAAAGTTTTACTAAAGACTAAATGCATCTGTTATTGAGAAATGGAAACAAGTGTTTGGGACCAAAAATTCTTACACTGAATAGGAAAAAAGGGAACAATATAAACTGAATACAAAGAACAAGGCAGGCTTAATTGTAAAATATGAGACAATAAACCCTCAGTTATCAATCAGTATTAAGCAAGGCATTATAGATAAGACTAAATATTTACCATTTATTATAAGGATTACAAATGTGTACATGAATTGTATTATCAGGAAAGTATTTCATGAAGGATTTCTCAGTTGGGTGATCTAAAAGCAGTGCATAGTCACCAACATTCCAAGTATAGCTCTTTAAGCTTTTGGAAAGAGTATTCCGATAAATGAGGATATAATGCATATTCTGGTCATTTTCCTGCATTGTAATTGTGCACTTATATAGCTCAAGTATACTCTGACCTTTAAAGCCATAATACTGGATTGTCCAATAGTAGAAGAGATGAGCAGTATGGGACAGGTTTAATTTTTGTCACGTGTTAAATTTGTAATAGCTAACCACGAATTATCCTCCAGGTTTCAGTTTCATTTAAATGCCAAAGAACCTACGTTTCGCTTCCGTCATTGGTTTTCAGATCACACTGTGATTCACTATGTAGCCTCTATATCTCTTTGAAGTAACAAGGTCCCTCAAAAATAAAAAAAATGTTATCAAGTATGGTAACCCTTCTTTCTTTTTTCCTGTTAACGTTATTACAGATTTTCTCAATATTTATCCCCATGCATGGTGTATTAGACAGTGATAAATGTTGTTGTGGCTCTGGACCTCAGCTAACTGGATTTGAAACTAAATAATTAGGTTAAAGGACAGGCAGTCACCTTTAACTTCAGCATACATCCATACTGAGTGGACTATGTAGGAGTTACAGGAGTTACAGTAGGAGTTTGTGCTTATTCCTTTCTAAGTAAAACAGGGAACTTGCAGCTCAGTTGTATCCAGTCTAGCTGTGTGTTACAGTCCAGGTGCATAAGTTTATTTTAATTCACATAGAGTGCTTTGCTTATGTCTCTCAACATGAGAACAAAAGCAGATATCAGCCAGTGATGGCTAAAACATCAGGCCTGTCAAAAACAACTGCTCAGTACCTTAAGGTGGAAAAGGAGGAATGTGAGTTTAGCAATGGAAAACAACCTAGCAGTCTATAAGACCACAATAATAGATGACAGGTGATTGCTTTCTGTTATGAATAAACAATCATAATTACCATCAACAAGACTCCTAGAAAATACAAGATAGTTTACAACTATTAGTCTACAATCAAGGAAAGAAAGTGGAAAGTGTGCCACAAAATTTAGGTTGTAATGAAAGTGTTTCACTCACTAAAAAAGATGATAACTGGAAGACAACCACCTAATAACTGGAAATAGCTGATATACCGGCCTGGAAGAGTGTCACCTAGTATTTGGAGATGTCAAACAAACTCTTCATTTCATTCCCAATAATTATTTCCATGTCCAATTATACTTCTGGTTCCCTCTAAACTGAATAAAAAGGACTGCAGTGTCATTCACCCAGCAGTTATAAATATTCAGTGGGATGTTCTGCAATTAACCTCATTCAACACTTGCTGAGAGCCAGAGCAAGAAAACAAATGGCATTTTCATTAACTGATTCATAGACTGCATTGTAAATAAATCATTTCTAAAACGGGACATCTAGCATCCATCTAGTTACTTAATGATCACCCGGCAAAATTAATAAGACACTTAACATTGCAATAAAATGTAACATAAAATAAAACATTTATTTTCACATCTGTAGATACACAAAGCAGTGTCTGTTCCAAACGGAAAGGTAAACCAAATGATGAAACCAAATGATCAGTATCTGCAACAGAAACGAACTGGCGTCTTTTCATATACAATCATCAGGGAACGCTCATGTCTGTTCCATTATCCTTGTTGCTAGATGTGACATCAGGTGCTGACAGGCTTCCATCTTCTTGTTGATTTGAGTTACTTGAATTATTTTCTTGAAGTACTGAGAGGGGATCAGTTTTGCTATCCTCTGAAGGCATTTCTGTACTCTGTTCATCTTGGTCATTTACATCCTCCTCCTCCTCTGATTCTTTACCAGAGCATGCAGAGGAGCTCCCGCTATGGGACCTGCTTTTCTTTCGCTTTTGTTTCTTCTTGCTCTTCTTCTTTTTCTTGCTCTTTTTTGATCGTTTGTGGTGATGTGAGGGGGTAACTGCAGGATCAGTAGAAGCATTTGGGCTTAAGCTCCGATTCTTCCTGCTCTTTTTCTTTACAGATCCTGTTTTGGACTCTTCTCCAGGGCTGTTTGATTCGGACCTCCTAGAAGTTCTCTTTCTTGAGTTTGCAAGTGAAATATGACCACTGTCTTTGTCTTTGCTATGAGACTCGAGTCTCTCACGGCTCCTACTTCTCCTATAACGCTCACTGAAAGATCCTTGCCACCTTCTCTGTGAACGCTGGGACCTCCGACTCTCTCTGCTTCTGCTTCGACTCCGCCTCTCTCTACTATAACTTCTTCTTCTGTGAGTGTATTTCTCACGACTGTGACTCCTCCTATCGTTTCTTCTATAGCGAGATCGTTCAGGGCTGTAGCTACGCTGAGAGAACATCCTGTCCCTGCGCTCTGAATGCCGTCCAGTGAAGCCTCCTCCACGGTCAGGGGACAAATGTAGATCACGGTCTGCCTCCCAGAATTCATTGCCCGGATTTCGAAATACATGGAGGAAGTTGCAGTGTTTACCTTTTGGACACCTCTGTCTGTCAAAAAGTCCTGAGAGAAAGGTTGTAAACTAGCGTGAGGAGATATTCAAAACTATTTATATAACCAAAGAATATACAATACTGTTCAAAGCAGAGGTGTAGCAAAGTCAGTATGCATTTTGAAAATGCATACTTCAGTCAGTGTAGTTCCCAAATCACACTTCACACACTTCACACAGTTGACTTGAAAAAATGTATTTAAAGTCAAACACATACAGGAAAAGTAGAACTGCGGTCAACTATAAGTGCTGTAACTGTAATCTAACCATTTAAGAGCAATAAACACTCAACCATGTAGTTGTAGAACATGTAAACATGTGTTGTTGATTTAAGTTAGGTGTTCTTAATGAAGTGTCGAGTGAGTGTACACCGAATAAATAACATTACATTACAATACAATCATTTGACACTTTCTCACAAACTGACTAACAATATGAATAAATAATTAAATGGAATATTATCTCAAAAACCTCAATCTGAATTTAGATCTCTCAAACATCTTACCACATATTGCTGTTTTCCATCTGGTTACCGGAGAGAACTCGCACTGTAGCTGTTTTCCAGCATACCACCGCCCATTAAACATAACAAAGGCTTCCTTGCACTGATCTTCCCTAAACAAACACAAGAAAATAATCAGTCATAAAAGTAAGCAATAGGCATGGTTGTATTAAATTCATCAGGCATGGGTCTATTTATTCATCCAACTGTCTGCAAAAACCTACAAACACTGTTCTTACTTACGTGTCATACTGTACATAAACATTTCCTCTCAAGTGAGGTTCAAAGTTGCAGCTCACCTAGAACAGTGTAAGAAATAGTTAATGTCTTTTCCCCCAATACAGTTCAGCCTTTCACTGAATCCTTGCAGGCTGTGTTACCTTGAACTGCACAATTTTCCCCGCGTTCCTGAACTCTGGTAGTACATCTTCATAGAAGTCCATAAACTGCTGGTAAACTTCCTCCTCACTGTATTCTAGACTAGCATCTGTGTCATAGTCATCACGTTTGCTCTGCTCCATCCCAAATGTTACAAACATACCCCGGATCATCAAAGTGCTGCTTGATACTGGGTGATCATGCTTCCGCGAGCACCTGTCCACAACAATCACAAATGGTCAAGGTAAAATAAAACAAACAACATTACAACATAAGATGTATATCTTACCTCTCTCCAAATCTGCAAGCTCCAGTTTTAAGGAAGAAGGGGCAGTTTGCCTTGTCTTTTTCTGTCCCATAATCCACTGGGGCATCAGGATTTTTCCAGGAACCTCCATTTTCCAGCTGCCAAAAAGAGCACCCAGTTAAAACTAAGCATAATGATTGAACAGTAAATAAAATAACTCTGCATTCACATTTACACTATATTCCAAAAGAATAGAATACCTGGCTTTCTGCTAGGTCCAACATTTTCTGTACAGCTTCCTATAAATGGTGCAAACATACAGTGTGTCTGATGAAAACCTGCAATGAGCTAGCACATATCTGTCAGCATCGGTTAAGACCACAAAGTAAAGAATGACTTTTTAATTCAAAAATGCCCCCACAGAAATAATTTAAGGAGCCATGCCAATGTTTTTAAGAACACAATCTTGCTTCATCAGAACTGCATTTTATCTAATACTTGTACTGTTTGTACACTGGGGGGAAAAAAGAATTAAAATGTTAATCGTTATCAAAAGATACGTTTTCTTCTGTAGGCCTGTGACCCTTTCTTTTGTGTGCATCTTAGTTAAGGAATGCAATGAAGCGACCATCATGTAAAACAATCAAGACAAATTAACAGACAGCAAAATGTTTGGTGACTTACAGTATATTCTAATAATAATTACCAAATGGCTCAATTAAATGACAGGTTTAATGTAATGACAGTTTTAATATTTCTTTTGAATTTGAGGTCAAGATCTGATTTGTATTTTTGCTATTTTATGTATTACTGTCATGACACTACAGATCTCTACTTACAAACTACACTGTCTGATTAAGGTCAGACAAATGATTTTTCAACTTCTGCCACACCAGCTCTACCAAAATATGTCCCATAATAGCATGTGCAACAATTTATAAATGCCTTTAGAAAAAAGGCTTTTGGAGTGGATGCAGGGAGTGAGAGGATATATGGATAATGGCCTCTTTCAATTTATCCTCCGACAGCAGGGATCACCTCTCTGTCTCTCTTCTCCTGCTGCTTCTGCTCCCGTTCCTCTCTTTCTTTTCTCTCGTGTTCTTCCCATTCTTGCCGGATTCTTTTCTGCAATCAGTGAAACAAAATTTATTACAGATCTTAGAAATTTGAAATAAAATAAAATGATGGAATTACGCTGATCAGGACATGCTTCATTACCTCCTCTTCTTCCTTTTTCTTTCGAGCAGCCTCCTCTACCTCTTTCTTTAGCCTGAACTCCTCCTGAAAGACCCTTTCTCTCTCCAGCCACTCCTGGTGTAAACGCTGTCTGGATTGATGAAACAGAATACTTCACTAATACACTGGGTATACAAACACTTGATTGCTGAAGTCAATGGTCACACACAGCTTACCGTTCTTCAGCCTCCTTGTCATCTTCATCCCCATCTTCTTGTTCAGTTTCAGGCTGATCAACTGTACAAGAATGGTTACATAAATGTTGATCAAACAGTTATCTTTAGTAAGCAGTCAACATACTAATACAGACCATTTCTATAAAAACATTTAGATTTTGGGCGTTTAGACGGGTTGCATAGTTTAAGTGAACAAAAGTATTGGGACGCATCTCTAAATTATCGAATTCAGGTGGCCACTTACTATGAGTGAAGGGCAATCTTAATTCTTCAGAAGTTCAAGACATTTTAGACAACACCATGCTTTGCCAAGTTTGTAGACACAGTTTGAATAAGACCTTTTTCTATTCTACCATGACTGTGGTCCATAAAGACATGGCTGGATGACTTCAGTGTGGAAGAACATGCCTGGCCCACACAGAGCCATAACCTCAACCTCATCCAACACCTTTGGAATGAACTGGAACGGAGACAGCGAGCCAGGCCTTCTCGTCCCAACATCCGGTGTCTGATCTTATAAAAGCTTAACAGAATGAATGGGCACAAAGAAACACTCAAACGTGTGGAAAATCTTCCAAGAAGAGTGCAAGCTGTTACAACAGGAAAAGGAGGAGGCAGGTTTATTTTAAACTATATTAAACTATATGTGTTTGAATGCAATGTAATTAATGCAATGTCAATTTTTGTGTAATGGTCAGGCGTCCCAGTAGTTTTGCTCATATAATGCAAGTAACGCGTAAGTAACAGAAACGTTAACCTACGTGATCTGAGTTTAGCAAGAGCTTGCCGTTTCCTTTTCCTTCGTTCTTTCTTCAACAAGGCCCGTCGTTGTTTTCCACTAAGCAGAGAAGACAGTGTTTAAAATAAAATAAAAACACAAACAATATTTTCAACTCTCTTTCTGTTTTTTTCCTAGTTCCATTTCAAACCCTGAAAAAAGAGTTTCTCTCTTTCCAAAGAGAAACAATATTTTCAACTCTCTATAATGTTATTTTGGATATATGTAGAGTCAAACGTTGAAACTTGATGAAAAAGCCCAGACAATATTGAAATTTGGATTTTAACTCTATATCTGGATATTTTTTCAAGTATAGAGTCAAACGCTGTAAATTGATAAAACTGATGAGACAATAATAAAAAAGTACATTTAAAAAAGCATTTCGAAACAGAAGCTAGCTTAACCAGACAGTTTTCAAAAACAAACCTCAGTGTTGCAGCTTGAGCGAGTAGGTTTAAAGTCTCAAATTCAGGCTCTTCTTGTTGATTTTCCTTTGCTTGGGACAAAACGTGGCATTGTTCGACTGATAACATTTTACCACATGATTTAAGGAATTCGCCGGCGGTCTGCTTTTATGCTTTATTTGTTTGTTTAACGAAGTACAGACAGACGGGCTACGGTCGCATTGGGGTGGTGTCGCAGAGTGATGATGAAGGACAGCCCACGTTCTGTCGCTCTGTAGTGATGTAGGCGATTTCTGTTCTCGAATGGAACAGGTCCGGAAAGAGCTCCACGGGACAGGAGTTCAAAAGATTATTTCACTCTGGGTCGCGGTTCACTGGCGTTAAGGCATTGTATCTGAGAGTTTTGAGACTGTACATTTTTCTGAGGATACTTGGAAATGGCAGACAAGGAAGGTAAAGGAGTTGAGAGCATGTTTGCTTTGTTTGCTTGGAGGCTAACTGGATTAGCTCTCCAGTTTTGGCGCCTCGTTTGTTAGCATTAGCGAACAACGTTACTCACATGGAGATAAAACATATTCGCTTTCATACTGTACTCTTTAACAATTAAATGTCACAGAGCTTCAGCATTGAACCCGAAAAAGTGTGTAAACGTGGGGTTTCTGAAAGCTACATTGACAAGCCTTCAGCTGGATATTGGGGTTTAGTCCATTCAGCCTAATTAAACTATACTGCCTTCTTCATCTCTCTTTAGTTGTTACTTTGTACTTGTTACAGTTGTTACTTACTCTCCCACCCTTTTAGATTGTTGTGTGCAACAGTCTAAAAGAACGGGAGATGTCAATGTATTTTCATCTCACTTTTTTAACTTTAGCTATGCACGAGATGCATCATGCATGCTTTATGCTGATGTTTTATTAGTGGGGACCGATGGAAAATAATAATAATGCTATATTAAATGCTCAACATCCCGCACTGCACTAAAAACAATTCAACGTGATAGTCGTTTTGTAGCAAAACATTCACTTCAAAAGTGTTCAGGTACTGATAAAATTCACTATATGTTCAAAAAACCTAGTTTATAATAACCAATATTTGATGTTATTCATGATATGTTGTTAACATATAAAACAATATTTGTGCAGTCTTATGGGTGTGTCTAAGCTATAGTTCTTTTTCCTTTCCAGATGAACAGAGGAAACAAACCTGTCCTTGTGAAATTGTAGGACAGAATTAACTTTTAGTTGCAGCATGGAGTTATATAAATCAAACGAGAAAAAGTCTTTGTTTTTTATTTTAAGTGTGTCATTAAATCTGTCTATTAACAATGAATCGAATCAAACACAAACAGCTCTATGTATTAAAAAAAACCCAAAATGACATTCCAAATTGACAATATTAAATCAAACGGACCCAGATGTATGCTATACAACATTAATATTAATTTTTAAATATTAAAAAATAAATTAATTATTTAATTTTTAATAGATTTTTTTTGCAATAACATAACCTGCTTTTGAGTCTCCTTCATCTTTGGCTCCATCACGTTTTCGTTTCAGGTGTTCTCTCATTACTGTAGTGCTGCCGTGCCACACAAGATCAGTTTCACATAGTTTTCATTTGAACACACTTCCCAACTGTCTTTGTAACAAGTTTTGTTTATTTTTGTGGCTTAATGTTTGGTCCTATCCTATTATGTAACACTATATGGTGTACACTGTTAGCACATACTTGGCTGATGATAAAATAGCTGAATTGTTAATGCACTTTGTCTCATTTTGACACTTTATGGCAATTACACCCCAAAAAGCTTGTGATCTGCAGCATTGTCAAAACTAGATCTTGTTTTTTTGTCTTTCTTTGTAGTATATGACGATGCAGTAGAGGAACGGGTAATAAACGAAGAATATAAAATATGGAAGAAAAATACCCCTTTTCTCTATGATTTGGTCATGACACACGCACTTGAATGGCCAAGTTTAACAGTGCAGTGGTTACCCGATGTGAACAGGTAACCAGCCCACTGCCTTCTTTGTTGAATGACTTTCACAGTTAACATCTTTCAGTTGCTGTCTATTAATCTTTCTTTCAAAAGCAAGCTCTGGTATAATTTCACTCTACATCTCTTGTGTAGACCAGAGGGAAAGGACTATGTGGTACACAGACTGGTGTTGGGAACACACACTTCAGATGAACAGAATCACCTTGTCATTGCCAGCGTTCAGATCCCCAATGACGATGCTCAGTTTGATGCATCACATTACGACAGCGAAAAAGGAGGTTTGCCATTTAAACAGCCTAAACATTTTTTTTATTTTGCTTGTCATATGGTTTAAATTTTGAAGTGCTTTGTTTGTTTTATTTCAGCAGGTATGTGTATTTGATGTCTGGAAGACACAGAAAGGCAAGAGATCAATCTGTGCTGGTGGCAGTAGTAACAAAGGATGGCATTGTCCCAGTGCTGAATGCACATGTTAAGAAAAAAGTCACTTTTCTTATTATCAGCTTGTTCTATGTACAGGATATACACATTCATGCAATTACCACACTTTGTGGTACTCTGTCTTTCTTCAGAGTTTGGAGGATTTGGGTCAGTGAGTGGCAAGATTGAAATTGAGATAAAGATCAATCATGAGGGAGAAGTGAACCGAGCTAGGTATATGCCACAGAACCCTTGCATCATCGCCACAAAGACCCCTACATCAGATGTGCTGGTCTTTGACTACACTAAACATCCATCCAAACCAGGTCAGTGTTATTCATTATTATTATTATTATTATTATTATTGGAGCGCCTCATTTTCCCTGCTTTATGAGTAACAGAATAAGGCCAAAAATACAAAATATAATTAAATCCTGCTCATAAAATTACCAAACACTGCCGCTAAATTAATAATCTGTTTTTTCTTTTTTGACCGATCTTTTTGGCGTTAACATGACGTAAATAGCAAGATACAAGCAATTTGTTTCTGCTTTAATTTTCGCTGTTGAAGGACACTTGGCTGGAAGAAGCTAAGTTTATCCTAAGTCAGTTTAGCTGAGGCACTGAGAGTGGAAAACAGAGATACCAGGCTAGCTAATTCATTTAGCTTATTCTTGTTGGCTTAACACTGAAATAACTTAATAAGTCATCAGTACTGAACAAGATTTGTGTTATTTCACTCCTAGTGAAGAACTTTGCTCTGTGTTTAGTAAACTTACTTAATGAATGATAAACACATGGCTCAACAAAGATTTTAAAAGGATTAGCTTTGTAACCTATGACATATTTTAAGAATTTAACTTATTGACACATTAGTAGCAGTTATTACCAAAACTACTATTGGGGCAACCAGCATCTTCCTTCCTGTTCAGAAGTATTTCTTTTTCACCTATAGACCCTAGTGGTGAGTGCAGTCCAGACCTGAGACTGAGGGGGCATCAGAAGGAAGGCTACGGTTTGTCCTGGAACCCCAACTTAAGCGGAAACCTGCTAAGCGCTTCCGATGACCATGTGAGTTCAGAGTCCCGAAAGCTTACATTAAGGGCAGTGTAGCCCAGACGTCTGAATAATCGTTTCAAACCCACTCTTTCTACAGACAATCTGTCTATGGGACATCAGTGGATCTCCCAAAGAAGGAAAGATTGTAGATGCCAAGACTATTTTCACAGGCCACACTGCAGTGGTAGAGGATGTGTCTTGGCACCTTCTCCATGAATCACTTTTTGGATCAGTAGCTGATGACCAGAAACTAATGATGTGAGTAAGGCTGTAAAAATAATCGAATGTTAACCAAGGGCCAAGTCTGGCCCTTAAGTACTAATTATTTTCAGCAATAATAAAACATTGAGTTTTTTTTTGAGAACACATGTGAGCTATATGGGCTTATGCAAACTGGCAAACGAAAGACTGCACTGTGAATGTGTAAACATAGTCTTTATTACAATTAATTATTGCAGTGATAATTCACAAGTCACCATTTTGTTATACAGTCTGAAATGAGACCAGAGAGCATTATTTTACATAATAGCCACATTTGTTGTATAAATATAAGGGGGCTGGCACCCATCAGTTAGCATTTATCAAGCTGAATACTATGTCCATAAGAGCTAATAAAGGAAATTATGCATTTTTCAAATAGTTGGGACACAAGATCAAACAACACATCTAAGGCCAGCCACGCAGTGGATGCCCACACTGCAGAGGTGAACTGCTTGTCTTTCAACCCCTACAGTGAATTCATCTTAGCTACTGGCTCTGCAGATAAGGTCTGTACAGCACTAATATTCCCACACACTTACACACACATTTCTTTAAACTGTCATTCACAAAGCACTGATTTTATGTCCAAATTCTGTATCAAATAGTCTTATTGGCATTTTTGTCACAAAAAACATAATTCATGGAATGAAAATCTTCATGTCATTTTCTCTATAGACTGTGGCCCTTTGGGATCTGCGTAATCTGAAGCTGAAGCTTCACTCGTTTGAGTCACACAAAGATGAAATCTTCCAGGTAATACTCACAAATAGTATGTGGCAAACTATTTTCCCAATTGACAGATTTCAGTGCCAGGGTAGATCTGTTCGTATCAAATATGTAATATGTCCTCAGTTTTTTTTAAACTTGTACAGGGAGATTTTGTTTTTCTTTTAAATGAATTTTTTTATCATTGTCACTTTTAACCATATTTACTAAATATTATTTTAGCTTAAGTGAGTTCTGAATGAGAAGCCAGAGTATGCAAATGAATGATGGAAGCAAAAAATAAAAAAAACATTTGTTTTTTTTAGCAGATTTATGTCTCAGCTTAGTTATGAACGATGGTCTAAGAGATGATATGAGTGGCTATAACAATCCTCAAAGTTCTCGGGCATTAAACATGGTCTCATGCTGGATCTTAGAAGTGTATAATAAAGTTGCAATATTGAGTGTCTTGAATCATTTCTGTATTGAGGCAGATCTGGAGACTTATTTAATAAAATGTTTGTTTTCTTTCTGTGGGACAGGATCTTAAATGGTTTGTGATTGTATGATGAAAAAGTTGCATTACTGAAAAGACCATAGGAATAAAAGACTTGACCATAAATATGCAGTTCACCCTATTTATAGCGCGCTCAATTATATCCACTGATGAATCTTAGTGGCCCTGTCTTTGTAGAAAATTCATTGTTTTAAGAGTATTTATGGCTTTAAGGTTTGTTTTTAACATACAATGAATTACTTGTGGCAGGTTCAGTGGTCACCCCATAATGAGACCATTTTGGCTTCTAGTGGTACAGACCGGCGACTTAACGTCTGGGACTTAAGGTAACTCATTACGTTTCTGTTTCAATGTATGAAGTTAAGAGAGCCAAGAGACATGATCCCTTATAAATAGCTTTCTGAAGAACTCTGGGCGCTTTGTCTGCCTGTTTACCTTTTTATCTAGCCGTATGTCTTTGAAGCAGTTATTAGGTGCTTTGGCAGTGTACTATTAGTAACGCACATGGTTTGTGTTTGACATGCGTGCAGTAAAATCGGAGAGGAACAGTCTGCTGAAGATGCTGAGGACGGACCTCCTGAATTGCTGGTGAGTCCACAAATCTGTGTTGAGACTTCTGTATATGTGAAATGTGTCCAATTGTTCCAGTTGCTTTTTTTTTTTGCACATTTTTAAAATTGTGTATCTTTAATGGCAACAGTTCATTCATGGTGGACACACAGCAAAAATCTCTGATTTCTCGTGGAATCCTAATGAACCCTGGGTGATCTGCTCTGTGTCTGAGGACAACATTATGCAAGTTTGGCAAATGGTCAGTACTGATTGTATTCTTCTTAGAAACTAGTTAGGCATCCTAACCTGACATTTAACAGTTGATTCTGAGCTGATTTATAAAATATTTGGATCCATCATGTAGGCAGAGAACATATACAACGATGAGGAACCAGACACTCCTGCCTCTGAGCTTGAGAGCCAGGCATCGTAACCTCATTGTTCAACATGTAACAACAGGGTTCAACACCCAGTACCACCAACCAAGACTCAGCCTAAAGATGGATTAAATCAAACAAAGGAACAGCTGTATTTCAGGACTTCACCCAATGACCAAAGTTCAATCATACTGGTTACTGGATTCCATCGTTTTACTTTATTCAAGAAGTATTATTCAGTATCCTTTCCTTCTCTACCCGCTCTTCAGATCTGTGTAAACTTTCCTTTAGAAACATTATAGCATTGTGTTGAACGGACATTTTTTAGAAGAGCAGTTTCCATCATATGTTTATAGGCTGTTTTGGACGCTTTTGTTATGAAAGGTATGTTTGGGAAAGGTTTCAATATTGTAGAAGGTCTGGCGCTTTCAGAAAATGCACTTGATAAATGGACACTGCTGTTAAATCTTTTTTTCTCCAACTTGGAGCCAAGGCAAGCAGTTTTCATACACATGTTAAGTTTTTGCATAAACCTGATGTCAACTGCAATAAATGTTTTGTAATACCTTTTCAAATTTTTGCTCTTTTTGTATGCATACAATGTTGATAATGGTGACCATTAAGTAGTTCCACACAGGAATAAAGTAAAAATTAAACTACACACGTCTGGTCTTTATATTTTCTACGTAAACATTACTTTCCCAAACAAGTATGTATGCACTATAGTGTACATATTTAGTTCAGCATGATGAGCTATACATTGCATGAGGTGAATAAAAGGAAATACCACTGAGTAATAAAGAAAAACCTACAAAACATTTTTATTGAAAAGCAAGACAGGACTACAGTAACGTACAATCTCAGAGAAGACAGGATCAGTTAAGGGAGAAAGCGTTTTCAAAGCATTGCTGACTTTAGCCTCTTTCACAGTTAGTCTTACCTGCAGAGGTAGATTTCTTGCATAACCTGAGAATCAACCTGGGACACTGCTAAAGCAATCAAAAGCAATAACCACCAAAATCCCAAACATTTTTTCCATTAGTTGCAAATCGAACAAAAGACAATTCAAGTGTTCAAAAGATACAAAATTTGAGGGGGGAAAAGCATTTTTGAGGTCTCAGGGTATAATGAGTTGAGAAGGCTGTATGCACACATTAGGTATGCCATTACTTAAGCTTGAGATAATTACTGTTCAAATTATAAATTCAGACAATGGCTGCACTGCATCAAATGTGACATGTGGTTGAGAGGCTGGTGAGTATCTACCTTCTTTTCATTTAAGATTTTTTAGCAGACAACCATATTCCCTCATTATGTTAGTTGAAATTGAATCAAAACTCATGGTTTGGCTGACCATGCACTTCTGCTTGCAAAGCCAGGTGTGATCCAACAAATTTGACTTAAACCACTTTTAAGCCATAATGGCACTGGAGTTGTGTTTATATCCAGCAAGAGCATAAGCATACTACAATGCACTTGCTTAAGTGGAATAAGAATGCTGGGATGCTGCTGCTGGTCAGCTTTGAACACGTACAGACCTGTGGATTGGTCTACATTAACCTGAAGGAACGTGTTCCAAACACCCTGATTTCCCGGTTCATGCTAGCCAAGAGAATTTTAGGTCTGAAAGGCTATGTGCCCTATAAAGTCTGCATAATTAGGCATAGCACTGATAACAAGGGTAAACGTTTCTACATTCATCGGTTCAGCGCTCAACACATTTTCACATTGTCAGCAACAACTAAAACACTCATAGCTACAGAACATTAGCAATGGCATTGAGCGTAATGCTTGAAGTACATTTTATTCTTGATCATCTCACAGTTCAATTGTTTTTTTTGTTTTGTTTTTTAAAGAAAGCAAAGAAGTAGGGAATAAATCACATTCAGCATTTCCAGTAAAGATGTCAAGGCCCCTTATGAACTTCGGGTGAATTTCAGTCAGTTTTGCTTCCAAGTTGTGGAAACCATTGCAGTATTAGCAGTGCATTAGTCTGGTTAAACCAATCACTGCCTCTATTAAAAGGTAGTAATGTGTAGTTTTGTTGAAATAATACAAATATTTGAATCCAGCTCATGTAATCAATTGCATGTAGTGAAAGTACTAAAAGATTGTTTAGTAACCAGGTCCAAAAAAAAAAAATTCACTAAGTGCTTTCTGTCAGAGCATGGGGGGGAAAAAAACTCAATTCACTTGATTAATAATGTAAGATTGATTCAGAGGCCATTTCTGAAGTCATATTCAACCTTCTATTTGGCCAAGACAGTAGAGTTTCTGAAATCTGAGTTTAGCATGGCTTGCTTTGATCTGGTTAAGTTGAACACAAAGTTATTCGCACAATTCTGGCTCATTATTCACAAGGCAGACTGCATGAGTAAACAAAGGAATGTGCAATTTCCAGTGTTGTCTTGAGTTCTGTCTTTTTTTCTTTAAAAAAAAAAACAAAAAAAAAACATTACCCAAGTCATTTCACAAACAACTGTGACCCTTTGCTTCTTCTTCATGTGTAGTTTTCTTCTACTGATCTTTCACGTTTTATAGGAATGTTTTGCCTAATGTAGCTTGAAGCACACTAACCTTTTAACTAAGAGCCTGTTTTTTTTTTTAACACAAAACAAAATATTCTTAATAAAATTTAGTGGTAATATTCTCAAAGACTAACTCCACAAATCATTTAAATGCCCCTCCTTAAGCACTTTTAATTGCTTAAGGGAAAAAAATCTGCAGTCACATTTAAAAATAACCTTGCAAAGACAATAGGCTCTGACACTGTTTGACATTATGTGTCAAAGTATGCCTCATATTTTCACAATCTGTTAATAGCAGCCTTGTTAAGTCAAACTAGCCCTTAATTCCAAGAACTCCTTGTTGAAAGAAAAGATAGACAACATGGTCTCAGAAGAAAATAAACCTATGCAATTATACCTCTAGATAGTATATTTAAGACTCGTCCTCCATAAACATTTATTTCAGAAAAATGAGATCCTTCTTAATTTGGACTTTAAAGCCCAAAAAGATCTCTTAAGCTCTTCCACTGTAATGAATGCCCTGTTGTTGCATTGTTTCTTGGACACAGTTGGTTAGTTAACTGCACATGGCTATGTCAAATTATCAGTATCCGTACATGCATCCGAGTCCATTTATTTCAATCCTAGAAGCCAAATCCAAGAGCTACATTACCATAAAAAAATCAAATCTGCAATCAGCAAGAGAGGGAAAACAGAACAAAATTAAGCTTTGAACACTAAAGCTGTAGCCTCCTTGGACTACATGACCATTTCCTAAGAAAATACAGATGTGGTAGAAAAAAGCAAGTAAAAAGTGCTCATCACAAAGCCAATCACCAATGTACAGAGCAGTTATCATACATGTTTTTTAGTATTAATTATGATATCTATTACACAAAAATATATACCTCCACAAAAAAGTCCCTCACCACGTGCCTCAATTGTCATCAAACTGCTTTGTGTTTGACTCTTTCTCTAGCAACCCCAGCCTCTCCGTTTCAGGAGCCAAACATTCCATCTCTCCCTCTACCTCTCCATCTATCCCTTCATTTACAGACTGGCTGAAAGACTCCTCTGGCTGGGGGTCAGGAGGTCCTGTCCCTTCCTCTTCAGGATTCTTTGCTGGACCCTGGAGGGCTCCCAGTTTCTGGTCGAGGTCATTGCGTTCCCTTTGCAAGGCTCTGCACAGCTTCTCCAGACGATCCAGTTTACCTTGGAGGGCCTTGTAATAATTGTCCCGTACAGTTTTCTACAAACAAAAGTTTAAGGGGAAAAAAGATCAGTTATTTACTGGTTCATAGTCAATTTACACATCAAACCATTTTTAGTTTTGTAGAAAATACTAAGAGTAGAAAATGTATGTTATGTTAATTACCAGTAGCTAACTTCTCTGGAAGGAAACTCTGCATGGTATCCAGTTTAATCAGGCCAATTTATAGACAGGTCTCCTGATATCAAGGTGATTTTAAATGATTATCTTTCTAGACTATCCTATAATGTAGGATGTCAGTTACCCAATCTATTGCCAATCTACTGCCAGTCATCAAATATGTTCCAATATTAAAGGCTCAATGTCCTGTAGTGTTGGGACACATGAAACATGACGCTGACATCATATGCAGTGCTGGACAGTTCAGTCAATGGCAAACATTGGGCAGATGGTAAATTTGCGCTGGCGCAGAATCCCTTCAGCACACCCGCCCCTACCCCTGGAGGAACGACAGTGATAGGGGCCCCGGAGGGCGTGGAATATAATAAAAACCAAATAGTGTTCAAACCTCCTCAGCCATCTGCAGCAAAGTTTGGTTGTTGGTCTCCCATTTGGTCCTCCAAAGAGTAGTCTCCTTCTCCAACTTCTTGATTTTCTTGGTCATCTGTGTACAACAGAGAAATCAGAGGAGAATTATGCAGTTGCTTCAGTCGAGGAACGTCCCACAACTCCCAAAGATTAGAACATCATTACTCTTTTTCATGCTAAAATAATATCCAGCAGCTACACACCTTTTCCATCTCCTGTCTGAAAGAAGTGAACACTTCATTGCTCTTAGCAAGGGTTGTTTGGAATTCTTCAAATTTGTCCATGTAAAGAGTAAGCTGCTGCTTCAGCTGCAGCTCCTGCTCCCGCATCAGCTCACATTTATGTCTGGATTCTGTTGCATCTTTCAGAAGCTAAATAATGACAGGAGATCAAGTAACACATTGTTGGCTTACAATGTTGTGGCATATTTAAAGAATTGATGGGAAAGTCATCACCGTCGTACTTATCGAAAGGTACCTCAGCTATTTAACTGCAATAAAACATTACCACTGAAACCAGCTCACCAGCATATACTTCAGATCATGTCTAGTTCCCTACGATCATCTATTCTAAAAATGTAATTGTTCTTAGAACATACAGAAGTTAGAAAAAGGTTTGCTCCAAGTTAGTAAAGTAAAAAAAACTTGCATTTTTACAGAAATTAATTACTTACAAGTTCTCTCTCCCGTTGCTGCTTCTCCTCTACCTCTCTCATCAGCTCAGCTGTCCTCTGGAGTTTTGCATCGACCAGCTGTTGCTGTAGCTCCTTGTGCTTGAACACCTTGTCTATGTGCTGAGGAGAAATTCATTTTTCATTATTCAGACCACAAAACACCCATGTGTCTATCCATTTGTCAAGAAAGGACCTTAATGTGCATCACAAAGAGCAACTTTACCTCCTGGCCTGAACGTTACAAAGGAACAATCATGAAACATGGCTGTCAATGGTGTATGCGCATCACCTTACTATTACAATGGAACCAAATACAGTGGAATTTTCCCTCGGCCTTGGACATCCCAAGCTAAGTAAGAATAAGCAAGTAGCCAATATTTGCATAATCTTGGGAGCAGAACAACAGGTAATAATGTCCAGGTCAACTGGTGTCAGGTGTAATACATTTCTATTAGTGCTCCTACTTGCCTACTAGCTTTCTTACCTCCTCCCTCAGTTCGTACTGCTCAATAAGTTTCTTGAGTTTCTCAGCCAGCTCCATATTCTCCTGTCTCAACTTGGTGTTATGAGTGTTGTGCTGCTCCATCTGGGCTTCAATCTCATTGAGTGTCATCTGGAAGTGAAGTGTGGCCTCTTTACGTCTCTCTTCATATTCTCTGAACCTTTGCGCGTTCTCCTCCTACCAAACAAAACAAGAACATTATACATGAAGAATCCTTCTATGAATACCAACACTAATCAGACAGCTTTGCCAATATTGACGCGGCCAGAAAAGAAGTGTTTACGTCTTCACAAATAACAAGCTGTGCAAATCAGTCAAGTGAAGCAAAACTAGCAATCTAGCGGGACAGAAAAACACTGCAGGGTTACCTTCAGGGTCTTGTTGTGCCTCTGTAGCTCCCTGCAAAGGCTTTCCAGCTTGCTGCGAGCCAGAATGGCTTTGCTGTGTTCACTCTGCAAATGAATCTTTTCTTTGAGGACTTGCGTCTGCTTCTTCTGCAACACCTTCACTTGCTTCTGCATATTGCGACTCTCTTCCAGCTGTTAAAAAAATAAGATCCCATTATGTTCTGAAGAATAGTAAGTAGATCACTGGCAAGTGCTATTATAGTAATTAGTAAATCATATCATCTTGCCTGCAGCCAAGGAACACTGCTACACAAACACTCCTACCTTATCCACTAGCACTTACTGGCACCATTGGTAAACCTTTTTGGTTTTAATAAAACCAAAGCCTTTTTAACAAAACCACATATCCCAATTATTTGCTTAATTGTTTATTACTGTCCTATTCTGTACTTTTACACACCACAGGTTAAATTAACGATATTATTTCAAATGTCTACCAAACTCAATGTTGTCTCGTCCTACATGGTTGTGTGCTTTTCTTGCACTCTGTATTTTGTCCTGTCTGCATATATGTAGTCTTTTGTTGTTCCTGTTTTTGTTCCTTGTATTGCACCATTGTCTTGGGGTAATGTTGTTTAATTTCCCTGTGTACATAGGTGAAATGACAACAAATATACTTGACCTAACTATTACTACGCTTACGTGTATTACTTCCTGAAACCTTAATTTGTCACCATAAACACAATCAGTCATCTGCTATAATATCTTATGAGATTTGAGAACCCAGAGCAAGCAATCTAAGCCCACTTCTCAAAACAGAATCTCTTCAAATTCTTAACAGTCCTCTTTTAGACTCTTCAGCTTACTCCATTTGGGTGTATGTTTTGTATTGTCCTGTTGGAAGACTCAACCGCAACCCGGTTTTTGCTTTTCAGAAGCATCAAAACATATTTTCCATTTCAAATCTCCAGGCCAGAAAACATCACAGATCCTCCAAAATGTTTAACAGTGTGGATATCTATGGTGCATCATCATCATCCTTCTTTTCACATCAGAGCTACGGCAAGTGTTTACAAAAAGCTGTATTTTTGTATCATCAGACCATAGAAGCTAGTTACAGTCAAAGTTCCACTAGTGTCTAGCAAGCTGCAGATGTTGATTTTTGTGATTTCCTGTAAGTTTCTTCCAGATTCTGCCAGAACACAACTGAGTTTATAAGAAACTTTCTCTTTATCCATCCTCCTCACTGCACATGGGGGCAAAATAAACACAGGTCCTCATTCAGGCATGTTTACCACAACTCTGGCCTATTCAGGTATTTTTTTTAATCCTTCACCTGATTTATGAACACCAACACAACTGTTTACTCTCTAATCTGATCCATGTTGATGAGTGACCAAGAGAATTTTGATTGTATCACAAGATGAAACAAGAACCCCAGTGAAACAGGTTATGGACAAACTGGTACTTTTCGTTCATAAAAATCTCAATGTGTGTTGATAGCTGTGAAAAAATAAAAAGACAAATATTGTTCTTTTTACTTCACTACATTTCTATCAAGGGTCTGGTTCCTCATTTAATTCTGAAAGTGGACCCCCCCCCTATTTTTTGAAACGTTAGTTTTTGCAAGCCAACACATACACACAGCCAGGACATGTAATGCCTCTTTAGTCCGTTTGTGTGTGCGAGTGTGTTGGTGTGTGTGTGTGGGGGGGGTACGGGTATAAGTACTCACGCAAGGCTCAACTTCCCTCTCAACTTATATCAGAACCCCTACCATTTGACAGTATGATTTGCACTTGTAATGGAGTAACATTTGACCTGTAGTATCAGTACTTTCACTTAAGTAATGAATGTGAGTACTTTGTCCACCTCTGCTTACTAACTAGACGATTATTCTTATCTTTTTTACCAATGGTGCCAAAAATATGAAGTCCAAAAAGAATAGCTTAGCATGTAGTTATATACACCTCCACAACACACAGTTAAACTGTAGGAGTATTTTAAAGCAACACATTCTTACCAGGTCAGCATACTTCTTGCAAAGTGCAGCAAGTTTCTCCTCTGGAGTGTCTAAGGTGTGAAGGGCTTGCATCAGAAGCAGTACCTCTTTCCCTATTGTAAAAGAACAGTGGTACTACATGAAGTCTTTTACGCAGATCACAAGACTCAGCAAACCACATTGCACAAATGAAAAGACTTACACCCACATGACTGCAAAGCTTTTCTAGCTATTTCTATCTCAAACCAGTTAAACATCCCATGAGCATGTCTAAATACACCGTGTTAAAAAAACAGACTATTTGACATCAGTTTATTTACTGAAAGCCCATCAACTAAGTCTCCTGAAAATGCAAATGGCTTAGCATCCAGAATTTTAAATCATAGCACGCACCAAACATGTTTTGCTCCTGGGTCTGATCAACGCTTGGCTCCATTTCTCCTTCAAGCGGGTCAATTTGGCAATCTTCTCTCCCAGGTGTCTCCCCTCTAACCTCTTCATTGCAGCAGGTCTTAACCAGCCCCTCAAAGTCCTCAAGATTATCTTGTGAAGTAGGGGAACTGCTCCCTTCCACGAGTCCACGTGTGGCAGCCTCTATTCCACACACGCCAGTGGTCTCCATGGTATGTACCCCGAACTGTTGAGGAAAGTCATATTCAGCAATCAGCTATAGTAACACCCAATGAAAATTAACTATACATCACATATCTAGACTAAAGTTTGTTTTAGTCATTACAGGCACTGTGTAACTCGAAGGTCTAAGATAACCAGGTTTAGAAAAACAAACCTATGTCTGGAGTTAGGCTTAAGGAGCCGATGGCTTGTGGAACATTGATTTAGTTTAAACCCCATCCAACACCTTTGGCATGAACTAGAACGGAGACTGCGATCCAGGCCCTCTCGTCCAAAATCAGTGCCTGACCTCAAAAATGCTCTAGAATGAATGGGCACAAATTCCCATAGAAACACTGCAAAATCCTTCAAAAAAAGGGGACACGGTTACAGCTAACAAAAGGGGGGGGGTGCAACTCTGTATTAAAGTCTGTGTGATGTCATTAATGTCCCTATGGGTCTCAATATTGTACATATACTGAATATATTGGCGCCGTTCTGCTGCCGGTCGTTTGAATGGGTTTATTAGGACACCCAGTAACGGCACCCGAAAACAGACCAAACTTAACACAGCGTAAAGTAACATGAATAAAACTTTGTACATCAGTATACTGCTGAACTAGGCATGAAACGCCGTCCAAAAGTGGCCATTCAACAATGAGCAGCGTGGGCTCCGGGCAGAGAAGAGGATTAAATTAACCTACCACGTGCCTCACCAACACCAGCAAGAGCCACCACATGGGACTAGTGACAACAGGTTTAAAGCACAAAAGCGTGACAAAACAATAATTTCTTGGGGACAACTGTAATAAATATAATTAAATAAAATCATTCCAATCGACCACTCCGAAGGGAATGTAACAAGGCATGTACCAGTGATAAAGCATTGCTGCCTGACAGGTTGAAACCAAACCAGCAAGTACTAAAAGAGAACCCTGTTAAGGTTTAGCTAGTATATCTAACTGTTTATACTCAAGTTTGGCTGGGATCGAGATTAAATTAGTCGCTGAAATACACAAACTTTAACTCCTAATAAGGCTTGCCTGAGGAACCCATTTTATATAAAATGCCAGAAATGCATTAAAGACACCTCAAAAATATATTTTAAAAGAAAAAAGCTATATCCCGAAAATACAGAGAAAGCAAGTGAGCTCAATTACTTTACCTTTGAATCTCCAAAAACCCTTCCAGGGCCAGAGAGTAAGTGAAAGCAGTTTAGCTAGCAAAGTTGCTGGAAACAAATCTGAAAGCTCAGGCTAGTTGGTTAGCTTAGCTAGGTAATGTTTCATAGATGCGTAGCTGCCTGGTTAATGGTGTTTTCATGGTTGACTATGAATACCATCCACACGAAGCTATGACCATAAAAGAATGCCACTTATTCTGACAAATACAATACATATTAATTTTAATTCGAATTCGAGGTGTCTGGTGTGATGAGTTAGCTAGCTAGCGTTAGACACTTCCTCCGTAAATATTGCCCGTCCTGTGAGGAACCTCTGCTGTTTTCATTAAATGTCCAGGGTTTTTAGCTTGGTCTTTCCTTGTTTAACATAGATAAAAGTTATACACATAGAAAATAGACAGCTAAAACAACAAGCGGCTAACCAAGCCCCAGACTGATGTTTTAACAGACTACATACCTGAATGTTTTCAGTGTTTAATTCGACCCTGGCGCCTGAGTAAGTCGCCATGTTGTGACGAAACGACGAGCAGGAATAAATAAAGGCGATGAAACACGAAAACAGGTTCAACTTTAGGGAGCTGTGTGTATTTTTAATCAAAACCAGACCTGTAATAATTTATTCGTTTTACACTTTTACTCTGGACTAGTAAACGAACCAAAATCTCTGGTTTAGACACCTGTTCATCTGCAGGTGTCAGCCAGTCTCTAAAACCCGTGTGGGCCACTTCTGAGATTAAGCTGAATATTTTCTGTTTACTGTTTCCAAAACTGGGGAAAACTCGAGTAAAACAAAGATCGTTCAAAAAAAGAGAACATCGTCACAAGTACAATGATAAATTCTACTTTTTGTGGATATATAAAATCAAAAGGATGAACTCTCAACAGACTCACCAATGTGATATAAAGGGCAAAATCAGTTTATAATGAAGTACTGAAATTGCTCGTCTGTGCTGGACAAGTAAATTAACATAATTCTGTTAATCTGCAGGTGTCAGCCAGTGTATAAAACCAGTGTGGGCCACTTCTGAGCTATTCTAAATCATTTTCTGTTGATTACTTCCAAACCTGGGAAGAACTGTAATGACTTAGAGAAAACAACAACTATAATAATAATAATAATAATAATAATAATAATAATAATAATAATAATAATAATAACATGGTCAGAGGTACAAAATAAAGTCTTCCATTCTTGGGATTTTTTGGGTGAAACATAAAACCAAAAGGATAAAACCTCAACCGAACCTGTCATGACTGTAACATAAAGTAATTCAGTTTCACAAAATCAGTTATTAATGAAATACTGAAATGAAACAGATCAAAGAGAAGTAGATTCCTTACCTCAACAAATGTACTTGAGTATTGAATGTATTATTAAATATACATGGACATGTATAAGATATGTAAGAACTTTATTAATCCCAAGGGAAATTCTTGTGAAAAAATAAAAAATAAATAAAAAATAAAAAGGTAGACAATAAATAACAGTGCAACACTGACAACATTTAGTGAGCTGTACCAGCAGATCAGTAGTGCAAAATGGTCTATGAAAGTGATTATGTTAATGTGATAAAAATACATGTAATAAAATAGCAGCAGATGAGTTAGTATCTGAGTAAATGGAGCATACCCGCCGTTTATTACTGCCATAAGTAGCCAGATACTTTCATCATGTACACTCATGCAGTGTGCTGTAGATTGCAGCTCCAAACTGATTTCTCCACTTCCAGAACCTCATTTTTCTGAAGCTGTTTCACTGCGATTGTCCACCTCTGTCCTTAGTAATGCTGATCTTGCATCATTTTTATAATTGTCCAATAACAACTATGGACGTCTTATGTATTCTATATAAATCTTTCTAACACAAATGGTAGTTAAATGTATTTTATAGCACACCAGGAAGATAAACTGTATAAGATTCAAGATTCTTTATTTGTCACACGCAGTCATACAAGTACAACACACAGTGAAATGTATCATGTACGTCTAAGTAAGTCTATGTAAGTGTAGTAAAACTACACATCACAGCAAGATAATAATGTACATAGTGATACACATTATGAGAGTGATTTTAACCAGGGAAGGAAAAGCACAATATAACAACAAAGTAGCACCACACACACACACACACACACACACACACACACACACACACACACACACACACACACACACACACACACAC
>JBBPDE010000038.1:13314741-13326764 GCA_037974605.1 Nannopetersius ansorgii | reverse complement strand
ACACACACACACACACACACACACACACACACACACACACACACACACACACACACACACACACACACATACACGTGTGATTGAGCATTAAATTCATGTTGTTACAAGAAATTATCGTGTTTAAAATACTGCGTGGTCTCATGGATGTTAGAGACTCGTATTTATTTGAGATTGAGCAGGTTGTGGAACGTGAACAAGTAAAAGAGTGCAGATGCGCTGTGTTTCCTATCGGGGGCAGCAGGCGGCTACATTTCGGCAAGCCGTAAAAGAAGACGAAGAAATATGGCGCGATAGAAACACGGGGGTTTGTTATGAAAGTTGGTGTTTATAATGCATGCGTTGTTTTCGTGTTTAAATAAACGAGAAGCTTCAGTTGAGTAACTATATGCTCTCCAGCAGTTTCTTCTTAGTGTTGTCGGACTTGTCGGGAGAGCAGGATGCCTGTCCTGACTCTCGGAGGAGTCTCTGTGGATTTCCCCTTCACTCCGTATCCCTGTCAGCAGGACTACATGAGTAAAGTCATTGAGTGCCTGCAGAAAGTGAGTCCCGTTAATATTTTGTGGCATTACATCTGCACCATCTGTAACCAGCTTTTAAAAAGCTGCTAAACATTGCACTATACTCCTCTGCCTTCTTTTATAGATTTGCACTTCTATTGTATATATTCTTTTATGGATGAAAATGTGCTACATAAATGAACTTTTTAAGTGTCTGAATACCTAGTGATAACATTTCTCACTTCCATCACTGACACAGCATCAGTGCTCTCTTATTTCAGGCTCACGTTCCACTAGTGATAAGCTGATCAGAAGTAAGGAAAAATGTCCCCTTATAGTCACGCATGAACACACCACAGGGACAATACTTTGATCAAGGGTACTTCAGTGCTGCCACTAACCATCCTGGCATTCCGATGGCAGGGGCGTCTCCCTAACCACTAGGCCACCAGCAAATCAAATATTGATACATTCTTAATACAAATATTTTAATTTTTAATTTTTAATTCAAATATGTTTGTATGCCTGGAGCAGCTGGTGGCCTGTGTTTAGGGAGTTGCCCCTGTGATCGGAGGTCATGGTTTCAAATCCCAGGATGGCCAGTGGCACCACTGAAGTACTTTTGTACAAAGTACCGTTCCCACACACTGCTCCCTGGTGGCTGTCCACTGCTTAATTTGGTGAACACTATGTTGTGGTGTGTTCATGAAGTGGATGGTTATCACTGAACAGTCAATTAATGCACCTGTTTTTTAGACACTCATACAATGGCTTTCGAATATAACTGTCCATACTTGTGCTGGTTTTCACAGTGAAACAATAAAGCAACTAATTGGGACATTCTCCTCTCTCTTGGGTTAAAAAAGTGAAAGACCTGAACCTTCATGGTTGAATATTTTATGCCCATCTCTTTTATGAAAACCAAATGTGCTACTTCTCCTGTTATAGAAAGTCAATGGAGTTCTTGAAAGTCCCACAGGCACAGGCAAAACCCTATGTCTGCTTTGTGCAACACTTGGCTGGAGGGAGTACTTTAAGGACTCCATATCTGCCCGCAAGATTGTGGAGAAAATGGGAGGTGCTGAGCTTTTTCCTGATAGGCCCCTGTCTTCATGGGGCACAGCAGCAACTGACGGAGACGTACCAGGTATGTAGAGGAAAGGGGGAATTTTTTGCCCTATTTTGTAATTTCATTACATAGTTTGGAATTTAAATATATAAATATTTTCACCAGTTAATGTCATTCAGACTGTAGGACTGGCTTGTTGTCAGAATATCTAGCCTGATTTTTGGGATCAGTGCATGAGAAAGGGCCTTTTATGGATGCTTTATGAGTTGTTTGATAATGTAATGTCTCTTGTGTCTTCTGAGTAGCATATTACACAGATATCCCCAAAATCATCTATGCATCCAGGACACATTCTCAGCTGACACAAGTTGTCAATGAGCTGAAGAACACATCTTACAGGTCAGTACTTTGAAGGGGCATGTTAAAAGTCATATAACACTTTTCAATGGCAAACAATTGTGTTCTTTATAGACTTCAAAGCCTTAGATAGCAGTAAATAGTGCTAAACAAATGATCTAGCTACTGTTGTAAAAATTTCTCCAATAATTATCATCCTCATTGCAATTGCAGGCCAAAAGTTTGTGTCCTAGGCTCCAGAGAACAACTGTGTATTAACCAAGATATAGTGAAGCAGGAAAGCAACCACATCAAGGTATAGTTACTGCAAAGGGGATAACATAAGTAAATGAAATGGATGTAAAGGTGTTCTGTTACAGTTATGTACTGTTGTATTTTTATTAGATTAGATATGTTATATACTTTTTATGATGTTATGGTATGATCTTTTCAGGTCCATATGTGCCGAGCCAAAGTTTCTTCCCGATCTTGCGTCTTCTATAACAATGTTGATGGTATGAACCATTTATTACGGTTTGTAAATTGTTAGCTGGAAATAGGGATGAAACAATCTTGAATTTTTATGGCCGAATTGGGTTCCGATCTTTTTTAGTTTATATATATTATAGTTATTTTACATGACGTTTTGAGATGCGGAACCTGCTATTCGAATAAACCCGAAGCTTTGTTGTGCTATCTGATCATTTTCTTTGGTGTTCCATTTAGAGAAGAGCACTGACAAAGACATCATAAACTCTATTCTGGATGTCGAAGATCTTGTGAAAACAGGCAAAAAGGAAAGGTATGTTTTGTTCTTTTTTCCATTTACATAAGAATCTAAAGCTTTATAATGAACCATAATATTTCTCCAGTGGTTCTTGTACAAGATAAATTAGAGAATGAGTTATAAGGAGAATTTAAATAATTAATGATGTCCTGTTCAGAGATAAGGGATTATAATAGCCAGTTTAGAAATAAATTGTTTTATATGGCTGTTTTGTTTTGTTGGGTTCTGCTCATGTCGTGATATAATCAAAAATTATCTGGTACTTGCAGCAACAAAACATTTTCAAAAGTTTAACAGGTAAATGCTGTTTTGGAGCTTTTTTTTAAAGTGGCAAATGAATTACATTAGTGTAACTGTAACTGCAGTTACAATAGCCGCCTTTTGTCAAAATACAAGTGAACTAAATTCATGAAAAAAAGTGTCTATGAAGAATAAGCTGTGTGGCTGGAAAATGCAAATATTGGATCGGACACAATATAGGCCAATACAGAACAGGGTGTGATAATTTTTCTCTTTACTAATTAATGTGCTGTTTTGCAGAGTGTGTCCATATTATCTGTCCCGTTCTTTGAAGCAGCATGCTGACATCATATTCATGCCCTACAACTACCTACTTGATCCAAAGGTGAGGAGAGCGTTTCCCTCAGACTTTGTTCTTAGAAATGACTCAGCAGCCTTCTGGTGGATTATAATACATTGAATGCTCTCAATGCAGAGTCGCCGGGCACACAACATTGAGCTTAAAGGAGCTGTTGTCATTTTTGACGAGGCACATAATGTGGTGAGGATTTATTTTTTGCAGTCTTGTTAAACCAAAGACACTTGCGACTTTTAGCTTTACACACCATGTCCTTACAAATTTTGACCGTCATGTTTTTTAGGAGAAAATGTGTGAGGAGTCAACCTCATTTGACCTTACTCCTTACGATTTGACCTCAGCTATTGATGCTGTGGACAAGCTTTTGAGGGAGGAGGCCAAAGAAATCGGAAAAGAAGAATCTTCAGATGATTTTAATGTTGAATCTCTTAGTTCAGGTTTGGCTTGTAACAGTGAACAGCCATTTTTTGAGTTTTCATTCTTTGTGCCAATTTAATCATGTGAAAAAGCTAAGTCTCTTTAATTTTGTCTTTTTATGCAGGACTGAAACTGGAAATCAAGACCATTGCTAAAATAAAACGTAAGTTATTAATTTAGAAGTTAATGAATTTTTAGTCTTCCCATGAAATCAGATTGTCGACATTTTGATTTATTTATTTTCTTATTAAGATTCAGCATGCATGATGTATTTCAGTGTTTGTAATGTGTTCCAATTACAGTTTTTTTTGTTTTTTTTTTATTTAAAGAAATTATAATGGACCTAGAGATTGCTATAAATAGTTTTGAGATGCCTGCAAATAACCAGGGAATTACCAAGCCAGGCAGGTTTGTGAAGTCTTTTTATTATGATTTATTTAAAGTGTAAACCCTCTGGATATCTTTTAACCATACAAATGTTGCCTTCTAGCTTCATTTATGAACTTTTCCAAAAGGCGCATGTGAGCTATGACACCAAAACCGAGATTGTGGAGGCGATGGAGCAGATCTCTTCATATTTGGCTGGAAGTAGGTAGATTAGCACGTATGGCTCATGTGATACATTTGATTTCATCCATGAGCTTAATTTTGCACAGAAAATAACTATACATTTCAAACTTAACTGTAGAGCCTGGTATCTTCCTCAACACCAGCGGTCTGCAGAAGGTTGCAGATATAATCCAGGTAAGTATATGCAGACCCCATGATCTTTTTTTCTTGTTTGTCTTCAGTAGAAACATGTTCGGATGTACAGCTGGAATAATACTACAGAAGTCTAGATATTTGGTTTGAATGATATATTGGATGGAGTATTTGTCAGTGATCTGTTACTTTTGGTTTGATCAGTTGGTGTTTGCAGTTGAACCTGCAGAGGGCAGTAAGCATTCAAACAAAGGGGACAGCATGCAGCAGTTTAAGGTTGGTCATGTTTTTGATTCATTTTCTTATAAATGTGTCAAATACGCTCTACTTTATTACAGAGACGTCCTCATAATTATGAAGCTGAAACTCATGTTCCCCTCAGGTACATATTCATCCAGACGCAAGTAATTTCAAGAAAAAGCAGAACACTGATGTTTGGGCGTCCTCCTCTATGAAGAAACAAGGTATTGGGGTTAATTTAAACAAATCTCCCAGTGAAACAAATGAAAGGGACAAAAGCATTGTCATGCATTTTAATCTTACTTATTCTTTCCAATATGGCCATAACTAATTGAACAAAGACATTTATTTTGGCTCTGTTCTCCAGGGATTATAACTTCCAAGAACTATAAAAGTTCACAGTTTTGGCTATAAGAAGACGATATTTACATCCATAATGAATGAAGCAGGGAAAGGGAAGTTTCAAAATAAACAGTGATGCAGATTAGCATACATTAGTGAGTGTAGAAACTGAATGATGGAACACGGAAGGTGTGGGGGAGGGCTGCTCATTATTCATAGCACTTTAAAACCTCAGCAATTTCAGACAACTAGCAGAACACTGAAATGAGGCACCATGAACATGCATGCTTGCCAGTAAAGCTGGCTCAGTTTTCTTTGTTGATGATGCAACATTCAAATAGCAGTAGCAGGATACATTTTGAAGCGCACAGAAGCATTACAGTGTAGATCAAAACAGATGGCTCAATATTGTGTGGCTTGAAATATGGAGACCTCTAAACCCACTAACTGGGTGCATTATGGACGTGGCAGGGCATCACCAGGGAAGGTAATTTGCAAAAACATATGGTGGTCATTGATTGCAAAGAATTGGCAACCAAGTACTATTCATGACATTTATTTAATTTGTGCAGTTACTTGTGGTCAGGAGCAGCTAAGCATAAGAATGAGAATTGTATGAGCTGTACAAATCAGACAATGCCCATTAAAAATGTAATTAAAAATTGAATTGGCTGGAGTACAGAGCCAAAAACCGCGAGGACTGTCCCTATATGTACAGATTACATTGTGAGTGTGTGGGCATGTGCGTGTCTCCCAGGGAATGTCCTGAGCTACTGGTGTTTCTCTCCGGGGTTCAGCATGCAAGAGCTGCTCCGACAGGAAGTGCGCTGCATTATTCTGACGAGCGGGACCCTTTCACCACTCACATCATTCACCTGTGAAATGCAGATGTAGGTTCACTTTACTGCTCTTGAAAATAAAGAGCAGGCACTCTTCACTCCCAAAAGAACCTTTGACGGACGCATGTGCGTGTGTGAAGGATGTAAACTTATGTTTTGTTTTTATGAGCATAGCCTCTAGGGTGTTCACTCTTCTGTTCTTTCCTCTGTAGACCTTTCCCTGTAAGTTTGGAGAACCCTCATGTCATTCAGAAAGACCAGATTTTCGTCAGCATTGTCGACAAAGGCCCAGATGGCGTGAAGCTGAGCACGGCTTTTGACAGGAGGTGGGTGCATCTCTCTAGCAGTTTGTAAAGAAATGTTCACTGTGATATTTCCCCATATTACATCAGCTTCAGCCTCCCCATGTATGGGCTGCACTTAAGAGGCATTGCAATACTCAGCCTGCAGCGTCAATTTACCTTAAGATTCCACTTTGGGAAAAGACAACACAGTAGTGGTGGCCTGATCTACATAGATTGTTTCTCATTTGATTGTACTAGTTTTGCAAGATACTGAGCATAATCAATGGAGCACATTTGTGTATTTTTTGTGCACAGGTTTGTTCCTGAAAACATGGCATCCTTAGGAAATACTGTTGGTAAGAAATCAATAAAACTAATTAAATAACACTCACTCATGCCCAAACACTTGGCTTCCAGTGTTCAAAATGAAGCAGCAAATTACTCTCTTCATCCTTTCTGTAACAATTTAGCTCTTTCTCTTGTGACAGTAAATCTGAGTCGAGTGGTTCCACATGGCCTGCTGGTCTTCTTCCCCTCCTACCCTGTATTGGACAAGACACTGGAATTCTGGAGGGTACATATACTTATGATACACGTATTTTGTATAAACACTTCTAGTAATTAATTTATGGTAATGTTTTTCATTATTAATGAGTAAATCCGCTTATTCTTTGTCTTCTTAGAAAGGATAAAACATAACACTGGTTTTTTTTTTCCCTTTGGGCTACCTTTTTAAATTTAAATTTGCCATGAAGGGATAATTTGGCAAAAACAACCCCCCCCCCCTAAATATGGTTAATTTACTAAGCAATATTTGATGAAGACATGATGTGCTTTGATGTGCTGTTTTTGTCAGGTTTTTAAAGGTAATGGTGTGAAATACAATGTATGAAACCACATAAGCAACCAAAAATGTGCTCTGATTTTGACATGCAATTTGCAGAATGCTATTTATTGGATATATGCTTGCGTGATAATGTAAGGAGAAATGGTTTGGATTTGCTTCTATTCAGAATTCACTTTAAGAGCGATCTTCCAGACTACAGATCTCAGAAAGTGCAGGAAAAGGAACTGAATTAATCAAACAGTATGTTCCTTCCTTGACTCATACAGGCTAGTGGCCATGCAGACCGCATTGAGAATATGAAGCCTATGTTTATTGAACCCAGAGGAAAAGGCACATTTACAGAGGTACGTGTTTTACAGTGCCACAGGTCTCAGGTTACGTTTTTACACTTCGCAGATCACTCTGGATTGGAGAACGGTTGTGTACTGGGGAGGGCTGTGAAGTTGAGGGGACAGGGCTGGGCACGCAGAGATAGAAGCGCTGAGTTTTGATTGGTGGAGAAGCGAGGCTTTGCGAACCGGCAGGAACCCTATTTTAAAATGTGATTATTATTTTCCTTACCTGGGTTGTGGCAATTCTAGATCTTGTATGAAGTTACGCAAATTAGTTACACTTTTGTGCTGCAAAGACTGAAAACTGCCACACAATTTACTGTACATCCCTCGCATGCGTACTTGCATACCACTTATGTCAACCTTCCTACAACAGGCTTATCAATCATAATCGTTCAAATATTCCTCATCTTACAGGTGATAGATGGTTTTTATGACAAGGTAAATGATACGAAGTCAAATGGAGGGAGCTTCTTTGCTGTATGTAGAGGAAAGGTATGAAGACAAGATTTCCTTAGAAACCTCATTATCTGAAACTCTGTATACCTGCATCCCATTGAAATAGCTTTACTATTTTCTGCCAAGGCAAGTGAAGGCTTGGACTTTGCAGACACATATGGCCGTGGGGTGGTCATTACCGGCCTTCCTTTCCCTCCCAGAATGGATCCCAAAGTGGTGTTGAAGATGCAGTATTTGGATGAAATGTGCAGAAACAAAGTCAGCGGCATGAAGGTAGCTGCATTTGTAAAGTTTCAGTTCAAAGTTTTGTCTACGTTAGTCAGAAAATTACATTTATGCTCTTTCAATGCAGTGTTTTGTGGTTAGTATATTGTAGATGTGCTAAATTGCATGTGGGTGGGTGTCCGTTCAGTATCTTTCTGGGCAGGAGTGGTACAGGCAGCAAGCATCTCGTGCAGTGAACCAGGCCATTGGCAGAGTGATCCGCCACAGAGAGGATTACGGAGCCATTTTTCTCTGTGACCACAGGTCAGAGCTCATCACTTCTGAGGAGAATTTTATGCTGTACCGTATCGAAAAAGGGAAAAAATAAGTGTTAAATAAACATACAGATAATTAAACAGCATCAGAGTTGTTGGAGTGATGTGGGTTTTTTTTATTATTATGGAAAAATAAAATCTGATTTAAGTTGAATATAAATCAGTTACATAAATTACTTTGTGCTTCCTATGGGATGACACATGTATGTGCATAATTACATTTGAATATTTGATGAAATTATAACTTGACATGCAACTAGCTAAATATAAATACGAATATCTACTGTGTAATCCTAAAGAGATTCCCTAATCTGAGAGTAATCAACAAATGGGTAACACTTTGTAGGTGAGTGCATTTCGCCCTTGATCATAGATGTAATTTCATTTAGACTCTCATTCTTTTTCTAGGTTCAAAAATACAGATGTGCGAGCCCAGCTTCCCTCTTGGGTCAGACCTTACTTACGGATTCATGACAGCTTTGGCACTGTGATTCGTGATGCAGCTCAGTTCTTCCGGGTCGCTCAGAAACTGGTGAGAAAGCTTGACTCGTCAAGCACATGACGTGTGCATGTATGTGTGTGTTTTCTTTGCTAACACTAGGAACAATTTTTGGTTTCTTTAAATGCAGTTGTGCAAAACAGTAATGTGTTGAGGCTTCATTAGGCTGGTGTTTGTTTATGTTAGAGGCCAGTACCGCAGAAGAAGGTGAAAGAGGCAGAGTGTGAGAATCAGTCCGTTTCAAATGCAGGCCAGGGTGGAGGTTGCGTTCGTCCAGCTCAGAGTGCCTGGCAAACTAGCTCCTCTCTGAAAGCCAAAGTGCTAGACTCTCATGTGCCCAGCTTGAAGAAAAGGAAACTGGGTAAGAGCTCTTCTCAGTGTCTTGAGAGAAACTGAATGTGCAGTGGATGTAGAAAAGGATCACCCCTTCAAAAAATTCACATTGTCTTGCTTTGCAGCCTGAAATTAAGAGACGCACAAAAAAGGTTTTCCAGCTGTGTTTACTCAATGCAAACTCTGATTCTGTTGCTATCATATTATAGTTATGTAAATATAGTTGGAAAAATTGTGTGTAGGCATTTCAGGCTGCAAAGCAACACAATGTGAATTTTGTTTGCGGAGTGCTTCCCTTCTGTGTCTACTGATGGTGTTAAAGAAGCTATCCCAAAAAAATAGTTAAATATTATTTTTCTTAAATACTGTTTAAACAATAATATGTTACATTTCCAAAACTTTAATACAATATGTTCCATACAGTGTATACATATAAAAAAGGCCTACAGTTAGCTGGTGATTAAATGATGTGCTCTTTATGCCTGTCAGGGGACATATGTATCATTGCACTATAAGCAAACATGTGTCTTGAGAACTATAACAAACAATATACATGTCTTCCATTCTCGGCTAATATGACTGATGTAGAGGAGCACTCTGGGAGAGAAGGGACAGCCAGGCTGTGTATTCAGTACGAGATGGAGATGAGTTCCAGCAAAAAGAAACCTCTGAGCCTGTTTGATGCCCTGGACAACAGTGAACCAAGGCCAGAAGGGGAAGATGATGTGGTTGGGGAAGAGAGGGTGAACACAATCCTTACAGCCATTTACCTTAAGCTAATCTAAACTAATGTTTAGAATCTGTGGTTAGAAAATGTAGAAAAATTACAAATGATGTATTTTAACAGTTTGATTAGCTGTTTTCCTTTGTTCTTGCAGGCCAGCCGCTTGTCCACACTATCTCTACAACATGATAAGCGCTTGGATGATGAATCTAGGGGTGGGAAACGCAAGATCAGAGTAGTTCAAGAACAGGTAACTGCCCTTTGGCATCTATGATTTGTTTTTTAGTGTGGAAAGAATCAGGGGGATGCATTGCAGAAACATCATCATGTGCTGGCTGCAGGAATTGTTACTTCTAACTTGTTGTTTTACCTGATAATCAACACCTGTGTATGTGTTTTTTTTCCTCATTAATGTTTATTTTAGAAACCAGAGTCCAGTGCAGCAGGCAAAGGCAAGGCTTTCATGCTGGAGCTGAAGAGAAGTTTGAGTCACGATAGCTTCACAAAGATTATGCAGGCACTTCAGGTTTACAAGACTTCAGATGTCCTGGATGACTTAGTAACGAAAGTGGCAGAGCTCCTCATACAAGACCCTAACACTCACAGACTTTTTAGAGGTGTGTACAGAAAATGCACATGTTGGCACAAATATTACTAGTGAAATCCCACATGCATACCATGTCAAAGCACAAAGCTCAAAGATGCTTGTATTCCTTCTGTATGATTACCTTATTCAGCTCACCAGTGAGTCTCCACTGGAACACAATTCTGATGTTTGTGCCTGTGTATATAATTTCTCTCTAGGGCTCTACCAGTTTATTCGTCCGCACCACAAGAAACAGTTTGATGAGAAGTGTCAGTCGCTAACGGGCCAGGGCTGTGGCTACAAGCCTGAGCACTCGCTCTCACGGGAGGAGAGGGAGATGCTCATGCAACCAACAGGTAAGGTGTGCTTACTGATGTACACTATGGTTGGTTGTTTGTTTTTTCATTTGGAAAACACACAGAGAACACCTAGTCAATATGAGATGGAAAACTGCTTACTCTAGCTTCACATTGTTTTCTTTCAGTTAAAGTGGAGACTTGTAAAACAGACACAAACAAACAACTAGACTCAAGCAAGCAACTTAATCAAGGTGGATCTCATCTGGGAATTCACAATTTGTGTGAAGGCAAGTATAGCCCTAAATTCGGTGTTCAGATTGAATTGAATTATATAGATGGACTACAAGTACTGTGCTATGGTAACACATTACATTTGTATTTATGTCTTATTGAGATATATGTATGTGCATAGGTATGTGTATGTGTGTATAATAAACATATATAATAAACTAGGGATGCAGCGATCGATCGGCCACTGATCGGAAACGGCCGATTTTTGGCCTGATCGGCCTGATCGGTGGTCGGCCGATCACTCACACGTATTGCCGATTTCAAACCGATCTTGCGCATGGGCTTTACTAGCAGCACAGACACGCGCGCATTCAGGCTGCGTTCACGTGAGGCATTTCTCCGTGAGCGTCCTCCAATCAAATCTGCTCAACAGCGATTGGCTGCCACTGCTGCGCTCCCGGCGTGGAAGACACGCCTACTGCCAAACATCAACAAGAGACTTCTTGAAAATGAAGCCTCATGGGACTTTCAGACTCTCTCTCTCTCCCTTCCTCCCTCCCTCCCTTCGTCCCTCCCTTCTCCCTCCCTCTCTTCCTCCCTCCCTTGAAAATGAAGCCTCATGGGACTTTCAGACTCTCTCCCTCCCTCGCTCTCTCCCTCCCTCCCTCCCTCCCTTGAAAATGAAGCCTCATGGGACTTTCAGACTCCTTCCCTCCCTCTCTCCCTCCCTCCCTCCCTCTCTCTCTCCCTCTCTCCCTCCCTTTCGTGGTTTTCTAAACTCTCCTGTCCCGGCTAACAGAGTTAGCACTAGCACTGTTAGCTCAGAGAGAATATGCTGTGGGCTTTGTAGATTCTGAACACTCAGAGACTTTTAAGATTAGCTTTTCCTCCGTACCCGTTGTGTGTACGTGTGTGCGTGTTTAGACAGGGCAGAACTAACAGAATTTCTGGACAGACAGAAATGCTTTTGTTTACCAAAATAAACTTTTTGTCAATATATGTTGCTAAGAGAAAAAGGTGCCTTGTTATTTTTTGTTCACTCACTGCACCTTTGAAAGCAGAT
>JBBPDE010000038.1:13298732-13314641 GCA_037974605.1 Nannopetersius ansorgii | reverse complement strand
ATTATAAAAGTAACTAGTAAACAGGGAAAGTAAGGACCACATTACATTAAAAAAGTTGAAACTCATTTTTTTGTGTCAATGTAGCAGCAGCTCTAATTTCCTGTTATCTAGGGGAAAAAATCGGTATCGGAAAAATCGGTATTGGCCGATCACACTTACACAAAATCGGTAATTGGAATCGGCCAAGAAAATTGCAATCGGTGCATCCCTATAATAAACCTGAGATATATATATAAACCTGACATGCTCATCTGAAAAAGCAAGAACTATAATAATTAATACATTATATTTTGTGGAGTTTGTACTGTGTATATATATTATATAGATTGTATTTGCTCAGTGGGTTGTTTTCCATTTACAGTGGATGCACGTGTGAAAGAGCAGAAGCCCCAGAAGTCAGGCAAAGACAGTCAGTTTAGCGCTGCGCTGCTGTCTGATATCAAAAAGGCCATTGGTGCTGAAAAAACTAATCAGCTGTTTGTAGCATTGCAGACGTACAAGAAAACAAATAATTATGAGCAGATGGTATCAACAGTTGTGGGGTTGCTAACGGAACGAGACGAAGACATTATTCTTCTAAGAAGTGAGTTTTTGTCTTATACCTAGAGGCAGTAATAGCTTTTTAAAAGTATTTTTGCACTGCTTAGTATTTTCAAATGTAGAGAGTTATAAAAACTAGTCAATTTTTTTGTTTAGGGTTGGCAGTGTTCATTCCACCACACCATAGTAAGCAGTTTTCTGAGATGTTAACGTCTTTGACTGGGAGTCCCTCAGTGAACGGCCAAGACACAGATGAGGTTTCCAGTCCCACAGTTCCAGGTAAAATCATATTTACACAGATACCAATGATGCACACATGTTTTCAAATCATTAATATAATGCCCACAGCATTCTGAAATAGATACAACTCTCTAGGTGCTCTTGCCATTATAATTTTAAATAAATAATGCAAATATCTTTTTTTTTTCCTCCAGTTTCACAGTCCTCAGCCAGGACATCACAGAGCAAGATCTCCTCCTTCTTCACCTGACTCTAGGAATTGTATTTCCCTCTTTAAAAAAAAAAAAAAAAAAAGCCCTGTTCATTTGGTGCAAATTCTTTTTGTCTCTATATTAAGGGATTGTTGTTAGGTTCCATTTTTTTTTTATACGTGGACTAAGCAAGACCAAAAATATCTAAAACATAATGTGTGTGCTTCTTATTTCAATAAACATATTATGTTCACCTTCAAAGATACATTAAAATATGTCTACATTAAAATATTTTTCTACTTATTTTAGTCTCGTTTTTTTGTGGGGAAGACCTTAAATGGTCCTTTATCGTGACGTAGTGGCAGTGAAAGCTCAGGCAGTGCCCCAAACTATGTACTACTGCACTACATAGGCTGTAGAAATAGTGCACATTCATTACTGATACCTAAGTCAAGAAGTGTGTGAAATACATAAGCGTGATTTGGGACGCGCCCTCTGCTTCTCTGCTTCGCAGCTAAAGCCTGAAGTACAGATTTTGTAGAGAGGATGCAGCAAAATAAATGCACCCGCACTTAAGGATTATGCAATGTAAGACCAAAATCCTGAATTGTGTTGAATTTGCGTAAAGTGACTGCTAGTTAAGTCAGTAAAAGAGACCAAGTTTAGTTAGCAGCTATCTAGCTAGCTGGGTTGTACCAAAACCGGTGCTTGTTATTAGCATAGCTGGTTAGTTGGTGCTTTAAACTGTATACTCATTTTGTGGCTTAGTGTTTTTAAGCTGTGTAAATTAATTTACCTTTAGTCTTGTTTATTTGTAGCAGTAAAGCTGCAGTGTAAGGGATATAGTTTTACCAAGTGGGCTGCTAAGAGTTCAACACAAGTCAAAACAGGCAGCTTGGCAAGTCTATAAAACCTGGAAAGACTGTCCAGTCCAAACTGGGATTAAAGGTCTGCTTTATGTGTCCTTAAAGGTGTGATTTCTCCCACAAATTATGTCATGAATCATTATAGCCTAAAAGTATAACCTTCATTTGTTTTCTCATTGTCAGCTTATTGAATGGAACTCAAGTTACAGAAAAGGGCCTTACTTCATTATCCCCATCTCCCTTTAGACATCTAGGTGCTCTTATCATAGCTCCTTATCCTTATCATGGATGAAGGTAGTCTGGAACAAGCCATTGAAACCTACAAGGCTCAGCTTCAGCAAGTCGAAGCTGCCCTCGCCTGTGGTCTGGATGATTCTGAGCAAGCAGATCTGCTGAAATTAAAGGAGGATCTGGTACAGCTTATTGAGCTCACAGAGTCTAGCTTGGTTTCAGTCAAGAAGAGCCAACTTTTAGCTTCACTTGAGGATTCCACAGTACCACCTGAAACCAAAGAACAACCCAATGGGGTCAGCTTGGACAACGAGTTTGCTGCCTTCTATTCTGAACTCTCTGAGAGCACTGGGGAGGTAGCACAAAGCCCCAAGCCTGATGAAGAGGAGGAGGAGGAGGAAGAAGAGGAAGACTTAAGTGGCACTAAAGTACGAGCACCGTATCGCACCTCTTGGGGAACACTAGAATACCATAATGCTATGGTCGTGTGCTCTGAGGAACCAGGTGAGGCAGAGGCTCAAGTGAGAGTCCTCTACCTGTATCCTACACATAAGTCCATGAAGCCCTGCCCTTTCTTTCTCGAAGACAAATGCCGCTTCATGGAAAACTGCAGGTATTCAGGATTGTTTGTCTTGTCATTTTAAATTAATATAAATATTTGGGAGTTTTCTGTTACAATCACTGTAAGCCAGGCGACATAGATTTGCTGTATTTAAATAGTGGCTCTTTGAATTTATTTTAAAGAATATGTGGAAGATTATGTAAGTGTATATTTATATGTGCTATTGCACTGAATTTACATTTGATTGACATTTCAGCTATTTCTCTATTTTATTCGGTACATTGGTTCTTCCGAAGAGTACAGGAATAATGAGTTGGTTGTGCCTGTATCTGTGTTGGTTGTCACTCAGATACTCTCATGGGGAGGTGGTATGTGTGTCCGAGCTGAGGGACTTTCTTGAGGCAGATCTTACAAACATGCAACCGGGATCCTCGTGTTTGGCCAAGCATGAAGATGGCATCTGGTATCCTGCCAAAATCACAGGTGCAACTCCTCAGCTGTTCTCTCCAGAATTTTTTTCACTGTTTTAAAACCAGTGGTTTTGAATTGAGCTTTGTTTGGTTGTTTGTTTTCTTTTCTTATGCTTATATGTTCTGAAGTAGATGATATTCTTGAAATTAACATGTTTTATGTGCCTTTAACATGCCCAGAGATCGAGGATGGCCTTTACACAGTTAAATATGATTCCTTGCTGCTGAAGGATGCAGTCTTGGAGGCTGACAGTGTTATTCCCCCTCTTCGGCCAGATGAATCCTCCTTTTCTTCCTCTGACTCAGAAGAGGAATGTGATGCCGGCTATGCTAAAGGTTTGTCTTTTCAAATAAGATCGGTCAGTTTGCCTAAAGGGCAATTTGTCTGCTAAATGCCGTAAATGTAAATGTAAATGTAAAGGTCTTAAATTTTGGAACTGAAAAATCAACAAATGTTCTAAGTTTGTTGGCACTGAAACATTATGATAATGATTATGATGTTTTATAACAAACAATGCAAAAAAAACTGTTTTAGTCTTCAGTTCCAATAAAGAGGAGGACTTTGCCCAAGTGAATAGTGCTGAGTTCTGTGGCTGGGAAGCTCATACTCGTGGCATTGGCTCCAAGCTGTTGATGAAGATGGGCTACGAGTTGGGGAAAGGTAAGACTCCATGTGGCCATGTAATGGTAAAATAGGAGGATATTTACACTTTTAGTTAGAATTAATGCTCAGCTGGAGTAGAAAGAAGAGGAATTATGCAGTGCTTCAGTGATTTCAGAACGGACTTGAAGTCATGTGTGCGTTTGTGCAGGTTTGGGTAAGACGCTTTCTGGCCGTGTGGAACCCGTGCAGGCCGTGGTCCTCCCCAAAGGTAGATCACTGGACCAGTGTGCAGAGCTGACTCAGCGGAAGACTCAGGCTGCCACTGCCAAAGACAAACCAGCCTCTGGCAAACGAAAAATGAAAAAGAAGCGATCCTCTACCTCAACACGACCTAATGTGTTTGACTTTTTGAACTCTAAGCTAGGAGATGAGACTGGTTCTGCTACAGCTCCTTCAGTTAGTTGCCCGGTCATTGGGGTAGAGGCTTACCAGGGAGGAAAGAATACGAAGCGCTCCCTTAACGTCCAGCTCTTCCAGGCCACTGAGAGAGTGAGCCAGGTAGAGAAAGAAATCCAGCGACTCACAGAATCTCTGAGCCGACGGAATGGAAGGTAGGTAGGGTTCTTGTTCCCTATTATTTCCTCCCTTCTCGTGTTCTCTTCTCCTGAAGTGTGTTGTTTTTGTCTCCACCCTTCCTCAGGGATCCCACATTGATGAGCCGTGTGGAGGAGAAGCTCTCGGCATCTCGTAAGCTGCTGCAGCAGCTGAAGGCTCAGGAGCAGTCCATCCAGAGAGCTCAAAAGAAAGCAGATACACATAAGAAAATGACGGAGTTTTGATCCGATACTTGTTTTCTATCAAAGACTTCAAGTAATATTCTATGGCCTTGTTTATACTGATGAGGAAATTGTTTCCTTTATTTGAAGCAGTGAGCATGGAAGTGTTTAATTGGGAATTTTGTATTATTGAGAAGGAACACAAATGTGAAATGAACTTCAGGTAGCCAGTGTAATGGTTTAAACTCTATCTTTTCCTTTGTTTCACTTCATGATTCCTCTCTGAATGTTATTTGCCATTTTAAAGTACTGCCTAATCTTTCTCATCGCTTGAACTAGGGTGGTAGACCATGCATTTAAATACATTTTAAAAACAACTGTGCAGGTCTCACTAATGTCTGGATGGTTTTGTATCAGGTATGGGTAGGTTAACCGGGGATCCTAGTGTGTTCATATGCTGAGCTAGACGGTCGACTGTGCTTGTAATAATGATATGATGCCTGTCTTCCTCTCAAGAGGACAGAACAGGATATAACAAACTACTGAATAAGCAGCTCTTAGTGTATTTTAATGCTGAAGAAAGCTGAGATTTGGATCCTTTTGTTTCATGTAGTTTCAATTCTGCCCCACAGCTTTGGATATTTGATTAATAGCCTGGCTATAAAATATTGCATTATAATAGTGGTACAATAAAAAGAGGCAGATTTAATACCTAAAAGAGGTTATTTTGAACGAAGCTGCATCTGAATAGGCTGATTTACTAGTAACTGCCCTATTTGCACCAAATGACACAGATTGTTGGATTAAAGCGTTTGAGAGGACTAATTGTTTATGTGATTAATAGACGAGTGTACAGGCAAGACTTCATTTAGGTCTGGGAGGCAAGTTTGTTTATATCCATGAATCTTTCAGATAAAGGTCAACGTTGTCGTGCTAAATCTCCCAGCAGTGTGGAAATGAATTCTGTTGTGGGTGTTCTAATGCAACTGCCAACAGGTTGAATTGTGGCACCTTCAAAGCAGTTCGTCACACGTTCTGTTTGGTCTGTCTGTACGTGGACAGAGACGGGACGTTCTACCTGTATTGGAACATTAATTTCGCTTTGCCATCGACATCCATAATGACCTTATGCCAACTCATTTGTCAAAACCAGCAAGGGAAGAGGACTATTACTCAAAATCTGTTCAGACAGGGAAATTTGTCCCAAGGGTACAGGAACAGAGACGTCCAACAGCCAGCACTAAAGGAACATCAGCAGTTCCCCACAATTATAAAATGTAACTCATTTATTGGCATTTCTTAACTGGAAAAACAGCTGTGGCACAGTACAAATAGTGCATACACATATAACAAGTATTTACCATCAACATTACGTACAAAGCTTCTTATACTATTTCAGTCTTTAAGTGCTATTTTCCCTCAAATGTTTGATAGGCCAAAAAAGTTGCATAAAATAAGCATGAAGGGTTGTGTATAGAAGGCCTATGGCAACTGTGAAAGTGTTTTCAGTTCTGAGTGGATTAACCCACAGAAAGAAGAACATAATGGCACTGCAGACTAGCTGCACTGGAAAATATATATTGCTGAAGGGACAGAAATGAATATATTTACTTTATGGAGGGATATCAAGGATATCAGTACATAAGCTGACCTTGGAGAAAAAGGCTTCATCAACACTGAGGCATGTGCTACTGTGAAATTGTATATAGACAGTGGAAAAAATACAGCAGATCAGTTTTAATGAGGACACAGAAATTGACTGGCAGGTCTCTTTCCCCTTCTCCCTCTTGCTCATATCCAGCACTGTGTTCCAGGACGAATTCTAGATCATTCCCGCCAGCCAGGGAGGAAGAAACAGTCCAGCTGTCCCTAGAATGCACACCAGCACAAACATCCAGAGGAATATTCTATCGATCACCATGGCAACGTATTTCCAGTCTTCTCTTACCTGGTTAAAAAAAACAGGATATCAAATAAGCATCAAATCTCAAAACTACATCTTCCAATCATTTCTGATTGATTTTTTTGTGCATGACCAGTTTCCTGTGAAAGGCTTGTTTTATAGATTTGTCTTTTTTTCTTGTCTTCCTGGTGAAAAATTAATGACGAAAAAGGTTCAACCTAAAGTGGCTCAAACAATTGTAAAGGAACTTCACTGGTATTTGAAGCTTGTGTCTTGCCTACGCATTTAGCGTCAAGCTGATATCCACATGAAATAGTGAAAAGTGCAGCAGAATTGAATTTCACAGCCGTTGGAAAAGACTCTACCTGTCAGAAGACACGGCACATTCTCCCGGCACACTTCTAAGCTGTTTTGCATTTGACAGTAGACCTGGCTTTTGACTGCAGTAAACTGGAAACTTACCGAAAAGTCAGAATCCTCAGCTCTGAGGTGGTCAGCGATGTATTGGACTCCCTCGAGGGCCCGCAGCAGTGACTGAGACACTGGACTGTCCACTTCTCCTGTTCTGACTTCTTTGCTGCAGTTGGACGTTGAGTTTTCCATGTCTAGGACTTTGTGTCTTGTGCACTGGCTTGTGCTTCCACCTCCATCTGCACTGCAGTGGGTCTGTTGGACCTCTTCATGCCTTTGACAGTGCTGAAGAGTCTCTGTCTCATGCAAACCCTCTTTAGTATCTACAAATACGCTCTCTGCACTGTGGCAGTAGAACTCACAAACCTCAGTGAGGGGCAGAGTGTGAAGCAGAGGGCCTAGGGCTGTGTCTAAAGATGGGGAAGGGCTAGAGGCAGAGGAGTTGCATGGTTGTGTGTATCTGAGTGCAGGTGTGCGGGGCACCAGTTCCTCTTGCAGGATAGAGTACTGGCTGCTGGGGGAGTTGCAGAAACGAGGGGATTTGGTAGCCGTGTCCCTCTGTAGCCCACCTGAGGGAGCAGCAGAGAGCACACTCAGATCAGGGCAGGAGCTCTCAGAGGGAGGGAGAGTGGTGTTTTCTAGGAGAAGGGCTTGCGGCACTACTGGCCTGTGCATCATCTCAATAAGTTTCCGGCAATTCCTCTTGCCAGAAGCGGGTGGACGCTTCATGAACAGGTAGCGAGGTACCAGGTGGAGGAAGAGTTGCCGTACCCAGTGAGGCATGCGGTGTGTGCGGGGGGAGCGGTGGTGAACGTTCAGCACAAACACTGTGATGATGATTGAGAGCGTGACAAAGATCATGGTAAAGAGGAGGTACTCCCCAATGAGCGGGATGACCAGAGAGGTAGAGGGGATAATCTCAGTGATGAGCAAGAGAAAGACGGTGAGGGAGAGCAGGACGGAGATGCACAATGTGATCTTTTCTGCACACTCCGAGGGCAGGTAGAACACCAGGACGGTCAAGCAGGAGATCAGCAGGCATGGGATGATGAGGTTGATGGTGTAAAAGAGAGGAAGCCGCCGAATGATGAAGGAATAGGTGATGTCGGGATAGATTTCCGTGCAGCACTCGTACTTCTTGATGTTGTACCTCCCCACAGCATGGATGATGACCCACTCTCCGCTCTCCCAGTAGTCCATCTGGTCCACGTCACTGTCCATGCTCACCAGATCAATCTTGGCTCGGTCATACGTCCAAGAGCCAAACTTCATGGTGCAGTTCTGCTGATCAAAAGGGAAGAACGTGACATCAATGCTGCAGGAGCTCTTGTATATAGCTGGAGGCTTCCATTTGATTCTGCCATCGTGGAACAGCTGGGCTTTAGTGAGGTGTGTCACGGCGAAATCTCCATCAGCACTGCAAAAAAGGATCTTAAGTTATGATTATGTTACAAGGAAATAATAGCTTGTAGAACCCTGTAGAATTACTCAAGAAATATACTCAAGCAAATCTAAGCTTTTCAAGAAAAAATAAGCTTTTCAAGCATATGATATTAAAATGGTGAAATACTAAAGTAATAGAAAAATTATATTCCCAAAACAAGTTCTCACATAATTGGAACCCCTACATGTAGTACTTTTCTTATCTCCTTTTGGCCAGATGATAGTACTGAGGGTTTTTTAATCATTCTGGGTGAGTAGGGAGAGTAACTGTAAATTTCTTTCAAATTATTGCATTTCAAACAAAGTCATTTATGAACTCCCCCTTGAAGGTCTTTCAGTAGCTTCTTATTGGAAGTTTAATAAGGGAAATTGGATAGGCTTTATGATGCAGAACAACTATTTACATGCCTTTATAACAACTTGTATATGCCTTAGCTCAAAGTCCGTAAGTCTGATTTAGGACCATTACTCAGTTTTAGCTTTCTGGCAAGAAGTCAGTGTCTGGTGGGGGTGGGGGGTGCACTGCACCGTCGCTCTCGCTACAGCAGTGTGTCGCCAGGTCTCCATGTTTTTATTATTTTTGAGATCTGGGGCTATTCATAAAACATGCAAGGCTGTAGCCCTGGAAGACGGATGACACCCCGGCTGTTTCTAAGGCGCGTGTTGACTTTGGGGCAGGGAGCAAGCACGACTGTCACAAGTCTTTTAATGATCACTGCTATTTAATCTCATATAGATTAACAGGCACTTTCATTGTTAACAGTATATCTGGTTGATTAAAGCAATTGTTTAGAACTAGGTTTTGGAATGATGCTAAGCTTAGGTTTACATTGTATGCAGTCTATTTCATTCGACTTTACATTCAATTCTATATTTTTAATCTTAGTTAAATGTTTAGTTAAGGACGAATATAAATGTGGACATGAGTGGCCTGTCTAAATTTAGTCTTAATATAAAGAGTCACCCACTTGTTGTATAGCACAATATCAGGTCTCCAGATGAGCTCAGAGGGGATTCTAATGGAGGTGACATTCTCATACTCCTCAGGGTTCCAGCGCAGCTTGTAATCGCTCCATTCCTGTCAGGACACATACACTCTCATCAATGTTCTGAATCAGCAGGCATGACAGAAGAACTGAGACTGGGGTAATGGAAGCCCGGTTCCAATTAAAAATCTCATTAATTTTCAATTATATGCTCCAACTGATCAAAACATACCTGTTTCACCCACACATTGGTGGTCATCATTTGATTCTTTTCGTCCTGCAGGAACGTATAAAATAATGTTGCAAATTGTATTATTTCGATCAAATATGTCTATTTAATACTATCACACTTCTTCAAGGTGTGACTTGACAAAATGAATGGTCATGAAATCATTGCTATGTAAGTATTGCTACGTATCAATATCATCATCAATATCATATCAATATCTTATCATATCTTATCTCACCCAGGGTTGCAGGGAGATGCTAGAGCCTATCCCAATACTATTAGGGCAGAGAAACATCCTGGACAGTTTAATAGACATATGTGAATAAAATTATTTTGCATTCTTCAAACATAAGTTGTAGCTAGACTTTGTAGTAACTGTACTTGGTGCCAGTCAGACTCACCACATCAATGAGCTGCGCAATAGAAAGGCCAAAGTGCACCAGCACCACGTCAGAGATGTTCGCCACAGGACGGGAGAGTTTATTATAGCGGTTGAATAAAACCTGAAGCAGTCTCTCCTCTGCATGGGCGCGCGCCGGTGTGGGTGTACACACTGAAAGAGTGAGAAGGAAACAGACATGCATGCACATACAGTCAGCTTTACAATTAATCACTCACGATGTTTTTGATATACTACCTGCATTTCAAGGCTATCTTCACATTGTCAGAGTGTACTAATTAACCCTAAAGACATTTTCAATTACCGTTTTGCTCGTCTTTACAAAGGATGCCAAGATATTCATGTACATTTCTAAACAAGGAGGACACACAGTTCCTGTCTTGCCGATCATTCTTCTGAAGCTTGCAGAGATATTCTTCAGTGCAAAGTTTCAATGTGTAAGAAGTGTGACCTCATATCTTTAGCTGTTATCTAGTCTCTAGCTAATCGAGAAGCTAGGTTTTTCTCATTTACATTTACAGCATTTAGCAGATGTTTAAAAGTGACTTCCATTGCCTAACTACAGGGGACAGTCTCCCTAGGGTTAAGGGTCTTGCTCAGGAACCCAGTGGTGGTGCTGAAGGTAGGATTCGATGACCACTTGATACAGAGGTGAGTTTCTTACCACTAGGCCACACCCACCCAATTTCATTAACGCCAAACTCAATTACACCTTCTCCAGTGGACGCTTCTGTAAAATATCTTAAGTACATATCTCATGTTAAATGCTTACGGTGAACTACTACAGGTAAACAGGGTAAAATTTTTAAACAACTACATATAACGAATACTTTTTAAAAGTTGATCATCTTCTGTTGAAGGTTTTGTGAATAGAGAAATACAATTAAATATGCAAACAAGAGGGGATCTTCTTAAATATGCAAACATTTGAATAATTCATTCAAAAAGATATGAAGACTCAAGGATTTTATAGAACAGATAATAAAAGCAATGTTTAATCAAGACTACACTGAAAACATACTGTGATTATAACATGTTATTTGGCTCATTTCACAAAATCAAGCCTTAAATTCAGCTGTGAAAAATATGTTTAAAAATCCACCTGATTGTGGTTAGGATTTAAAATATAAAATTTAATAAATGCTGATATTCTAGAGACTGAGATGTTTGCTTCTGAATCTAGAGAAAAGCAGAGATGTTTGGATTCCATGTTGTATATTTGATTATATAACAACATGATTGCGGCGGAGGTACATTTTCGTTAAAGCTGCTCACAAATTGACTAAACATTCATTAATCTAAAATGACTGGAAGAATCAAAATGGATATTTCTGCAGTTTTTGCATGAAGGGATACATTTAATGCTGTATATTTAAATGTGGCATCTTTCAGCAGCCAAAGTGCTGAAACTTAAACCTAGGGTCTAAAACTTCATTTAGTTTTTAGCACTATTCACTTCATCTCCTACTGTATTCAATTAAATAAAATGGTGTGTCAAATGTAAACTTTTGTAATACATCTTTGAGACAGATCAGATATTTCCTCTCGCCATTTGTTGATCAGAAACTTTCTGTTTCTCATGGCTCATTCCAGTACTTGACCTCACACACTCCATAATAGCAACTCCAAAGTCTAAAAAGGTCTGTGAAAGAGCAGAGGACAATAGAGTGCGAGACATTACCGTAACAATGCTGAAGGCAGATCATGAAGACCAGCTGGACGCTTCTGACTGGACTCATCCTGGCTCTTCTCAGCGGCGTGTCAGCTAATTGGTCCACTCTTCCGTGTGTGAAATTTTTCAAATTGTTGAGACCATGATGGAAAAAACCTTTCAATTCAATGAGCAAGCACTAAGAGGATCACTGTCCCTGTGGCATTTTAAACTATGCATTAGTTTTTAATCAGTATTGATCAGGAACAGAACTAGCATTTCAGTGTCTAATGAGCTCTCTAAACTCAGATGAAAGGATTTCAGACAAGAGAGCAGCTTCTACGTGCAGTAAAAAACTGTGTATCCACTGCAACAGCTCTGGTGATGTTTTTTTTTCGCTCTTATTCCTTACACTACCTTTTCCCCTGTCACTGTGTCCCACCTCCCCCCTCCTTTTCCTCTCTCTCTCTCTCTCCCTCTCCCTCTCGCTCTCTCTCTTCTCAGTCACTCCCTTCTTTTTTCTCTCTGCACCCCCACCTTCCAATCTTCCCTTATTTGGCTGAATAACTATGATGCACTGGTGGTGGGAGCAACATTGTGTGTGTATGTGTGTGTGTGTGTTTGTTTGTGTGTGTGTGTGTGAGAGAGAGAGAGAGAGAGAGAGAGAGAGAGAGAGAGAGAGAGAGTGAAAATGACTGGGGGAGTCATTTGAAGTTCACTGTCTTCCATAAAAAAGGTAAAGTGTGTGGATTAAAAAGCAAGAATGTTGTGTAATATGTGTGCTACATACTGAGGACGGAAATGACCTTGGAACAATATGACTAAGCAGGTAAGTGGTCCAGTAACGCACTGCAGAGAATCATTTCAAATGTCTCTGAAAGTGATCTGCGCGTGCAGACTTGATCCAGGGCCAAGAGAGACACAGGATGCTCTCTGCCTGCTAATTACACACCAAGCTCTCTGGCATGCCACCGCTGTTCCGCACTGTGGCTACAGTACATTGTATTTACGATGATAGAAAGAGACCAGTAAAATGCTGTAAAATGCCAGGAATAGCTAGACAATGTTGCTTTTCGTCCCAGCGTGCAATACAGAGCAGAATAAAATAGCCTTCTTGATGAGAATAAAAGGCTTCATAACTTTCTGAACTTGCAGATGTTTTTTCTCACGGCCAATAAATGTAATTTTGTCACTTCAGTCACTCCATCCTGAAATGCCAGAGTTTGAAAACAAAGCTGACCACACTAAACTGGAATCAAGAAAATATTTTTCCTGTGCTTTTGCCAGCTCTGTCCACACCTGCCCCCAGTCTGAGCTGATCCAGGAAATTGATTAGCCAGCTGCCTAGAGACACACTGCTGGTTTGCAAGAAAATTCCAAAAAAGTCCTCCATATGAACGGGCTTTTAATCTGTCTGAAGAAATGTTATTGAAGGACATTAACACTATATAGACAGAAGTGTTGGGACGCCCGATCATTACACCAACAGGGTGCATTCAAATACATGAACTTAAATATTGAGGTGGCCCCCTCTTAGCAGCTACAACAGCTTCTGTTTTTATTGCAAGGCTTTCCACAAGATTTTGTGGAGTGTTTCTGTGGGTGTTTGTGTCCATGCATTCTGTAGAACATTTATGAGGTCAGACATGATGTTGGATGAGAAAGCCTGGCTCGTGATCTCCGTTAAAGTTCATCCCAAAGGAGCTGGATGGGGTTGAGGTCAGGGCTCTGTGTGGCAGGTCAAGTACTTCCACACTGAACTCCTCCAGCCATGTCTTCATGGAGCTTGCTTTGTGCACTGGGACACAGTCATGATGGAATAGAAAAGTAACCACACAGTAGGAAGCATGGCTTTGTGTCAAATGTCTGGGTCTGCTGAAGCATTAAGATTGGTTTAGCCCAAACCCTGAAAAACATGTGTGTTCCAGTACTTTTGTACTATAGTGAACCACAGACGTCCAAATGTTACTGGACTCGCTTTCACATAGCTTCTTTAAAGTGCGGGTACTGCTTGTATAATTTCTAGACAAAAGCACTAATGGTAATGTAACATGCTCTAGAGCATGCACACATGAAGTAAAAAGTGAAAGTGAACCATTTGTCACACGTGAAGACACACCGCAGTACACAGTGACAACAGTGTGATCTTTGTCCTCTGCATGTAACCCATTCACCAAGTGAAGCAGTGGGCAGCAGACAAGGACACACAGGGAGCAGTGTGTGGGGGCAGTACCTTGCTCAAGGGTTTTTCAGTGGTGCCATTGGCAGTCCTGAGATTCGAACTCATAACCTTCCAATTGCATGGAGCACCTGCCTAACCACCAGGCAAAGCCAAGCCTCACCTAGAGGGGTATATCCCCATACAACCCCAGGCCTGGACTGTGCAGCAGTGGAACTGCATTCTCTGAAGCGACGTTCCAACATCTCATGTAAAACCTTCCTCGAAGAGTATAGGCTGTTACCGGAGTCAAGCAGGTGCAAAGCTCCCAATAAATACCTTTATTTTCAGAAGAAACATTGTATGAGCAGATATCTATAAACCTTTGGACATGTAGTTTATGTCTCTTATTGAAAGAAGCAGGTTTGTCTTTCTTTCCCAGCTGAAGAAACATACCTTGTTTTCATCGGACGGTGCAATATTCAAGTCGGCCCTGCCTAATTTATCCCATCAGATGCCATTTGCAAATGACCAGAGAGCGCTGTCCTCCAAGCAAATGAATTCAACCTTGAATCTCAATACCCAGTCTTTCATTATGCTTCTGTAAGAAATAGCTGGCCAGCACCACACTTCCTCTCCTGCTTCTCCACCAAACCTGGTGTCCAAGATCAATATCACTCTGATTAAACTTGACATTCTGCACATCGAATATCATTGCTCCTTTAGTTTAATGGAATGTATGTGCTCCAGCAGCTCTGATCAATATTAATACAGGTCTGGCATTAGTGTGAGTTGTATCTGTGAGTGAACGTCCAATACGGAGATTTAATAGACAGAGACATTAGTTAACCTGCCCTATATCATGTGCCTTTTTTATTAAGTTCAAATAATGGGAAAATGCACATATGTGCAGTTGTACTTATTTTAGAGAATAATAACTGTGTAAGGTCATTCACTTACTGAACCAAAGCTAATTGAAGAAGGCCACCCTGCAATTACTTCCAGCATCTTCTTGTTTGGAAGCGCTACACTTGGTCTGTGGTCTGACAGGATCATATTTAATTGGTCTTAACACAAGAAAGCTGTTGCAGGAAAGGAATTAGTGGAACTCATATGAAGCCTCGTTATTGTTGGGGCTGCTGGTAGTTGTTTGTGCTGAATTGTTGGTGTCACTGAAGATGCGAAGCCATATCTATAGGAGTCCTGATGCTAAGATGTTAGTGTGACATTCTTAAGGCTGGTGGCTGGGTTAGCTCCAGTAGCATCTAATCCATCAAATGACAGGCATCATCAACGAGAGAGCATCTGCTCAGTCTGACCCTTGACTTCAGCTTGGTGTATTCAACCCAGGAGATTGCACAGAAGCCTTTCCAGCAGTGCATCATCTTTTCTCACTACAGATCCACAACTGAGGGCCGAAGTACATCCACCCATTAGTCATGGTTTTAGAATATTATTTTCTATCCACACTATTCTAGCATATGACATTTGTGGAGGATTATGGGGCTGCCTGTACTCCTCTAGGCAACTGCCTAGGTTGCCTGTGCATAGAAACACCATGTGTTTCTAAATAGGTGTTTAATCATTTAATTATGTGCAATTGCTTGTACTATATGTGGAATAGTCCATGTGAATATCACTACTTATAGCAATATTACTAATATACTACTGATCCCTGTTATTTGCAATAACACCAGCATTTGTTGCTTACTGTTTTTGTCAATGCCTGCTGCTATCCAGTGTGTACATACATACATACATACATAGGTTTATATATGTGCTACACACAAATGTCTAGCTGTCTATATTTGTATAGTATATTTGTATAGTGTGATTTTGATACCATACTGTTGTGTATGGATATATTCTGTTGTTATTTGCTGTTCTTACATTTTGTACTGCCCAACTTACATTTCCCACTTGTGGGACCAATAAATCTTTATCTAATCTTATTTTATTCTAATCTTATTTGTGTTATTAGTAGTTCACTTAACAGTGGATTATTTACCTATGGTTTTAATACCCTGGCATTTGTGTATATAGCATGGTGTTTTCATACTGACGTTTTTCCTGCAGTCTTTTTATTTGGCTTTATAATGCCCTGTCCCATTCTCACTCTTCTAGACCGTCCTCTCCTATTCTCACTCTTCTAGACTGTCCTCTTCCATTCTCACTCTTCTAGACCGTCCTCTCCTATTCTCACTCTTCTAGAATGTCCTCTCCTATTCTCACTCTTCTAGACTGTCCT
>JBBPDE010000038.1:13271652-13286237 GCA_037974605.1 Nannopetersius ansorgii | reverse complement strand
ATTGTATCCTGTGTGTGTTGGGGCCCTTTGCTGGTAAGACGATCACTTCCATGCCAGATATAATGTGTATATTTGAGCAAATCTTCTTTCCAAAGCATTTTAATCCTCTTCATCTTTACTTTCAATTCATCTTCTTCGTGGCCACTTTTGGCCAATTGAAAACCCATGAAAACTGTTTTTCTTTTAATTCTTCGTTATTTACACTTCTAACTTAAATCATACCGTTTAGGTTAAAATGTTTTCATTCTAAACTCAACACTTGAGAAATTTAGTTTTTAGTGGTTTTTAGTGAAATTTAAAAATTTTGTTTTCATGGGTTTCAATTGGCCAAAAGTGGCCACAAAGGAGTCAAGAGTTACAATTGGATATATGGAGTATATTATTGATATATATTGATATATAATGAGTTGAAGTTAAAAGCTCTGAAAAAAATCCAGGCCCTTGAGAAATTGCATTCCATTTGCATTAACACAGATAAAATGGTCAAAAAGGTGACTGAACTGGACACAAAAGGCCCACAGGAGGACCAAAGGGTTAAATAAATTAGACAAGTTTCTACCAGAGTAAAAAATAGTCTGATATGCATGAAATTCTTGATGAAAATGAGTCAGAAAATGTTATTGCATTAGGCATTTTATTGCTATACTTGAATTTAATGGAAATGGGCTTCTGGAGAAAACATTTTTCATTTGTGCTTTCAAAAAATGTGCAAACACATAGACTTTTGTTCCAATCCGATGTCCAACAGAGCAAAAATGTGTTTGTCTCTGAGGAACAGTTTGAAAACACATTTAAACTTTAAAAAGCACTTTACACTCATACATCTTATTTGACTGGATCTTTTCAAAACCATCCATTGCAAAGTTATTTATGGAACCACAGATTATTCATCTATGGTATCATGGAGCCCTTTTTGGATCCTTACTTTTTAAGAGTGTAATACTGATGGAAACCTAATTTATGAGAATAAATGAGCATCTTTTTAATGTGAGGTTCTAGAAATATCTCTATTTGGCATAAAACTTTCTGGCATCTTTATATTTAAGAGAGCAGTACTATCACATAATTACACACAGATGACATACTTTTTCATTTGGTTTCCAGGTGACAATCATTATCGTGAGTTTGCAAGAGCAAGGACAAGATGCATATAGCTACCTGCTACTGACCGTGCGCTTGGCCACATGGAACCAGATTCTCGACCCATGGGTGTACATTCTTCTGAGAAAGGCTGTCTTGAAGAGGCTCTTTCTCCTGACACAGAGGTGCTGTGGGCCACAACCAAAACAGGCCTTTGGTTGGCGGTTTAGTGCTCTGGGGAGTTCTGTGGAGAACAGCTGCTCGGTGCACAGCAGACCGGACTTCATCTGCTTGGATGGTCCATTTCCACCAGACACACTGAGGAGACCTGTTGGGCAGCTCCCCTGAGCTGGAGATCAGGACAGAGTTGATGTTCAGCTTTTGATGGAATCTAAAGGAAGAAGTTTTTGGGTCTCAGTTATAGTGCTCTGCAGAAAAGTCTTAGGAGAGTGACGTCTGAATGTACCTTCATAGAAACAAATGTAAAGTCTTACTTTAGTCAGTTAGCTTGAGTGGTGATGTGTCACGTATTTCGAAACATGCCTTTGAATTGGGCTTTTTTGTCACTATACACACTGTAACCTACTCATTAATCTGTAACTGAAAATGTGAAACCCATGAATGCTGGACAAACTCATGAAAGTGTTTCAAGCAAGACAGTGTCATGAAGGGAAGTCTTCTGCAAAGTTTCCAACTTTTTGCTAGAAAAAGAAATAACGAGCTTAACAGTGTTGTCTTTTATGTATTCTTCCTTGAGCTGTATTTAAATGACATTCCACAACACTTTTGGTGGAGATATAAAGTGGTAAGTTAAGTGTCTCCTTGTGAACAAGAGGGAAGGTTTTAACTCCTGAGTTAATTGTCATCAGAGATCTAATTGAACAAGTTAAAAGTGGTTAGCACAAGTAAAAAGTGAGATATGATTTGTGATCTGATAACAGGATTATTATTGACAATGAAGCATGTCAAATCAAATCATATGAATTACCTAATACATCTTAACTTAATTAAATGAAAAAGGACATCGTGCAAATGGAGTTCCACTTTAAGGGGTTTGTACTTACTTGCGAACTGGAAAAAGGTCCACCATATGATGGATAAGGTTGTGTATTATATTCCTTAAATATGTTCAGTGTGTTTCTGTATGTGCTCACCATTCGTTGAGTAGAATCTAAACGTCTACTTCATGTTGTTTGTTAATGTATTGAAAAATAGTACACTATAAAGTCAAAAGTATTGGGACACCTGACCATAACGCCAACAGGGGCTTTACGTCCCAATACTTTTGTCCATGTAGCGGATGTTCTCCTGTCCTGACCAGAAGAGGCCGCGCTGTAAACGCACTACGTCTCGCCAAATAAAAAAGAGGTGACGTCACGGATGTCCTCATTTCCTCCTTCTTCCTGCACCGCATGCTTTATCTGACCAGCTGTGGGTAACAGGTCTGTAACTGTTATTACATGCAGGACCAGTTCGTTTTATAGGAACATCTGACTGAATCGTTAGTGATACAATATACGTCTTTACGTTTTATACCTTCGTTCGGCCAGGCTTGTTAGCGTCTCTTTGTTATATTTAGTGTTGACACAGCGGATTGTTTTTATCCTCATCTGGATGGAAAGAGAGATGGCTCCATATCCAGTGCGGGCTGTCTCTCCATCGCTGGGACATTAGCCGTCTGGCCGGTCCACCTCTCTCTTTCGCTGAAGAAGGCTTTTATAAACTAGACGACGATGTTTTTTCACCTCTCTATTCTTTTGTTATCTTGTTAGCCAGATTAGCTAACAAGATAACGTAACGTGTCTTTAAAACTTAGGCCAATCATAATAAGATAGTCGCGCGAGCTAGCAAGCAAGCTAAACTTCGAAGTGACTAATCTGAAGCTGGCTAGCTCGTTTACCACAGTCTCGGGTTTTCTTGCAGTTTTAGAGAATATTTTATCCGCGTACAAGACGTTTGGGAGGTTATCTGAAAGTCGCTGTGTAGTTTTCTCTCATTACAAAAAAACAAATAACGCCCGACAGCTAGCCCGTTTGCTAGATTTTATTTCAGAATGACACTATAGAGACAGAAGTATTGGGACTCCTGACCTTTACACCAACAGACTTCAGTGATATTGCATTCAAATACATAGACCTGTATATGGAATTGGACCTTCCTTTGCAGCTGTTACAGATTCCACTAATTTCTCACAAGATTTTGGAATGTTTCTGTGGGAAATTATGTCCATTCAGCCATTTCTGTTCCGGTTCATCCCAAAGGTGTTGGATGGGGTTGAGGTCAGGGCTCTGTGCGGTTAGGTCAAGTTCTTTCACTCCGAACTCATCCAACCATGTCTTTATGGACCTTGCTTTGTACACTGTAAATAGAAAAGGTTCTTTCCTTAGAAGTTGGAAGCATAGCGTTGAACAAAATGTCTTGGTATGCTGAAACATTAAGTATTGGCCAACTGAGTTCAGTAATTAAGAGGTGTTCCAATACTTTTGTCCATGTACTGTGTCTCTTTGCAAAGCTTTTGTCTACCCAGAGTGAACCAGAATAGGTTCAGGATAAGATCATGTATTTCTAAGTTGTTACACTGGCCCCTGTGAGAGGTAGTACATCAGCATACAAGAAGAGCTTAGTTTAGTGGTAATAGTAATAGCACAGTGGTATGAATACAGTAATAACCATGATTTTCTCTGAATTTCAGTATTTTAATTGTATTGAATAATCAATCCCTTTTCATTTGCAGCTTGTGAATGTTTTGGTTACCTTATGCTAGTATTTACTTTTACAGAAGACAATATGAATCAAGAGAAACTGGCTAAACTTCAAGCCCAAGTCCGGATAGGGGGCAAGGTAAGATATTCTGCATAAGTTGCTGGCTGTAACAATAAAGATTAATCCATTATGTGGTATATTTGTGCTGGTCTTTTTCATTCTGGCAAGAACCGCCACATGGCACATATGTTTTTAATTAATTTATTGATCCATTCACCACCAAAGATGCAATGTGTACAGTTGCAGTGTTTTTCTTCTCAGGGCACAGCACGCAGGAAGAAGAAGGTGGTCCACAGAACAGCGACAGCTGATGACAAAAAACTTCAGAGTTCATTAAAGAAGCTTGCTGTGAATAATATTGCTGGCATTGAAGAGGTAGAGCATTTGCGCTTCAATTGCTTGGGATATTACTGTCAGAAACCATAATCATACCGTTACCATACCTCTAACTTGATCACCCAACCCTCAGGTAAACATGATAAAGGATGATGGTACAGTGATCCACTTCAACAACCCCAAAGTCCAGGCGTCTCTGTCTGCCAACACGTTTGCCATCACAGGCCATGCAGAGACCAAGCAGCTGACAGAGATGCTCCCTGGCATCCTCAGTCAACTTGGAGCAGACAGTCTTACAAGTCTGCGCAAAATCGCTGAGCAGTTCCCCAGACAAGGTGGGTTAGGGCTAAGGCTGCTACAGTGGGGACAAAATAGTAGAACTTTTGCCATACTGCCCACATCATTAGGCAAATTGATTAAATGTTGACCTCTATTATTATGACCAATAATGTATTGTTGCTGAAAGTTACATGGATTGAAATAATAGACAAGAACATGAAAATGTGATCAGTTAAGAAGTCTTGATTAGAGGACATGCATGTATTGTCTTTTATGATCTTAGCAAAGCAGTGGCTGGTAGTATGGGACCGGTTCAAGGGTGATAGAATTATAATTTCCCTTAATTTGAGGTTTAGTCAGTCATATGTTTTTGCCTTTTTTTCTATTCAAAGTTCTCGACAACAAAGCCCCAAAAGCAGAAGATATTGATGAGGAGGACGATGATGTCCCAGGTATAAAATAAAGCTCTATTTTGTATCAATGGCAGAAATGTTTTCAGACCCTTTGCCTGGATCTCACAGCGTTCTTTCTCTCTTCAGATCTGGTAGAGAACTTCGACGAGGCATCGAAGAATGAAGCAAACTGATTGAGCAAGACATCTTTAATTGGGGGCTGCACATCAGGAGAGACCCTGTTGCAGTATTTTTAAATTAGAATACCGACATATCATTTCAACACTATCCAGCAAACCAGAGACTTTTGTATTTTAAATTGGCAGCCTGCCCTGATAATCCGCATGGGCCTGTCTCTTGCACTTAAACAAGAAGGCAGTTTCATGCTATGGCTTACGGTTCCGAATTAATACCACATCGTCACTCGACCATGATTGGTGTAGTTGTGGAATAACTAGTCTTAATTATTATTTTTTGTCAATGAAACAATAAATATCATGAACCTTTTTATATAGTGCTGTGGTCTCTATAGCTGTGGAAAGAATGTGGTTTCAGTGTGGGCTGAACCTGGGGTTGGTAATGTTTTTAAATGTACTAAAAGACAATTCACATTATGCTGCACTGAAATAAGCTTGAATATCAGGCTGTTCTGTGGGGAGATCCTGACTGATGAATCCAATAATAAAACTTCAAATACGCCATGAAAGCTCAGTGATTGCCAATAAGCCTTTTAAAACCTACATCCACATTTAAGATCAGGTAAGTGTTTGTAATCAAAGAGCATATTTCAGCAGAGCATATTTGAATTTCTAAGTTTAAGACCCTCCCTAAGGAAAGGCTGTGATTAATGGGACGAGCCTGAGTCACTGCCTTGCTCGTAGGAGATTGCCATTCACAGCAGCCTTCCAGTAGTTAGTGAGCTCATGATGAGAAGCGGATCAGAGGGATGAACGCACAGGGGTGGAATGGTTGATTCGAAGTCACTATTTCTGATAACCCCATTGGGTGGTGTTCATTGATACAGGTGAGTAAGATTCGACATTAGTGTATGTATGTTTCTGGCTGAATGGCGAGAGTGAACGCTAACCTGCTGTTAGTGATGAGCAGATTTAATGTGAGCTTGGCTTAAACCGGCTCTGGTAGTTGTCGCAGTGCTGCAGTCGTTGGCTCTGAGCGCCCGAGTGCCATGTGGCCGCCTGCCTGCGGTTTTCTTCCCTCCCATCAGTTCAGAAGTGCTTTAGCCAAGAAGACGCTGCGGTTTGATGCTGCATGAGGCTGCAAAACGCAGCCCTGTGATGCTGCTCTAATGTAACCCGGTAAGAACATCTGCGATGGGTTATGGTTCGTGAACTTTTTTAATTTTTTTCTCACACGTTGCCGAAACGAGTAGACTTCTGACGGCGATCCGATGGCTGAGCTAAGGTTATTCACTGGAAAACTGCTGACAGACCAGTAAAGGAGGCGAAGTGAAGTCACACAGATGAATAGGCGACCCCCTCTATTCAAAAGGCTGGTAACAATAGCACGCGGTGTTGTGACGCAGGTTTAATGCTTTTGGGGGTGATTCTGTATAGAGTAAATGCAAACGTTAAAACCTTTACATGGTGCTGTGAGGGACCTTTTGACGGTTTCCAGCTGCAGAGTAGCCAATAACGCTAGGGGCTAAGTCAGCATATTGCGGGTTGCATGGGCAAAAGCTGCTGCATGATACTTTGCATAGCAGTAAATCTGGATCGAACTGCAGCGCGTGCTCTAAAACCCCTTCTCTATTAGTGTTGCAGGGCAGCGTTGACCAGTCTTGTGTTCTCACTCCCCCCTCCTCTGGCTCACTCCTTATCTTTACAGGTACAAGGGCAGCTATGAGATCACCCATCTGTCTGAAGGGGAGCAGCGACTGACTGGCAATCTTGTCCTGCAGACCATGCCAGACTGTGCTGATTGGGAGCTAAAACCCAGAGCTGAGAGTGACGTCAGACAGACCAGAGTATGCTGAGTGACTTGGCAAGCCTTGCTGAACTTCAGTGAGAAGGATGAGGCAGGCGGTGACCGCCACTCTCTCGGTGTGGGGAGAGAGACGCTTCGGTTACTCCACGCTGAAGGACTCCAGGGAGGCACTGCTGGATGAGGGCTGGCTCATGCCTGGCCTGAAGGAGGACTCTGTCATTGAGGAGAAGGAGCTGGCTGACAGCGAACAGGAGCAACCAGAGGTGCTTGTTGGAAACGCACCTCCCTTTCCTGAGGACACCCAGGGCCAGGGTGACCCAGGCTGCCCTGAGACGGACACACTGTCCTCTGCTCGCAAGTCTGAGTCACCGTCAGCTCGCAGAGCTAGTGTGAACGTGACTGGCCCCGAGTGTGGAGCGTCCCATGTGAGGAGAGGGTCTCTTGGTGCCCTCCCTGTTCAGCGATGCAGTTCCCTGGGCTCTACGGCCCCTCAGTGGGTCCCTGATTCTCAGGCTCCAGTGTGTATGAAATGTGGTTCCAAATTCTCCTTCACAAGGAGGAGACACCACTGCAGAGCCTGCGGGAAGGTACAGGCCCGAAATCCTGTTATGAAACGCAGAGTTGCTTCAGTGTGACTAATTACATATTAATTAAAATCGGCGGGAGGGGGGAAGGGATTATGTTTAATGGAACTGCAGATGCTGTTGGGCAATATTTATAAAGTCCAGTATCATATCATGATAGCAAAATTTCTATCACAGCCAAAAATATTGTACCATCAAAGTATATGAGCTTGCACAAAATATTACTTGTTAATCATTACTGTGATACTAACTTTTGCAATACTGTGCAGAAAACTGCTTGGAGCATTCTGACCAATCGCCATATGAGTCTGTGTGGATGAATCAGCTCCTTCACATAATTCAGCAAGGCCAGTCAAATACAGTTAGGTCTTTAAATATATATTTAGTCCCTCCATTTTCTGAGGCTCCAATGTAACATAAAATATATGTAACGTTTTACTACTTGGATGAAGTGAAAGACTAGCTGAAGTCTGAAACTCATGGACTTCACCAAATGCTTATAGACCTAGCTGTATTACTGTAATACAAGCCAAGTTATGAATGAACACTTAACTGCTGCCTTTAAACATGCTCTAAATGCAATCTTTCTAGAGTTATTTACACATAGTATATCTGGTATATTGCTGGCATAAATCATGGAAAACCATTTTTGTTTAATAACTGAATGTTCTGTCTTCATGAAACACACCTTAAAATCAATCAAATAAATTCAATAAATGTCATATTTTATTCCAGATCAAGGAGAGGAAAAGATGAAAACACTCAGTGAGGGCCAAAGAATAATGCAATCATTAGCAAAACATTGCCATTAGTCGTTGCAATAGCACAGCAATTAGTAATTGAATGGAAAAAGTGTTCAAAATGTCAGCGTACACCTCTGTTAAGGTGAGGATCAGTTCAAAATGATAAATGAGAGGGTAGAGTGTGCTCATTTTCTTTAGGCACTCATGATTATTATTCATTATAAACATCTCCTACCTGCTCCATCATCTGCTAATACATCTTTGTGAGTTTTAACTGAATACAACTTTCATCCAGTCATACACACTCATTGACTGCTTCTCTTTAGCCCACTGGGACTTTGTTCTCCTCTGTTCAGGTGCTGGTGGTGAATCCTTTTTCATGCAGGTGATTCCTTACAGTTCTGTCACTAACAATGACCCCATCTTCCCCCTCGCTTTCATTCATTTTGTTGCAGATTTTCAAGACATATTGCTTTGAGCTTCCTTAATTCTTTGACCTGTGTGGTGTACATGTATGATTTCCTCTTATAACCTTCCCATGTTGTTTATACTTGCACCTCATTTACTCACAGCTGACTAAGAACAACATGGGGCCATGTATCCTTTCAATTAGCCAAGTCCAACGGCTAATTAAGGTCTGCATGGAAGCTAATTTATAATTTTATAAGTGTCTACATTTGTTTAGTAAATTAAATGGATAATAAAAAGATTCTGTAATATTTTCCACATTGAGTGAGTCCATAGTTTTTTCCTCTCCTTTTTGTTTTGCCAGTGTTTGTATAAGCTGTACGTGTGCAGCTTTTTTCAGCAATAAGTGCAGCATAAAAGGCACATATCCTGTGCTTTCTTCTTATGTTGTGTGGTCTAGGTAGTAAAACGGTCATAATTAATTTCTATATGACATCCATCTAACCTCTCTTCAACTCTTAGAATAAAACAAGCCATTTTTGCTACTGTATTCATAAGACTAACGTATATTTTAAAATGGCTGAGGTATAGCCTGGGATTGGATTTACAAACTTGATGATAGCTTAGAAGTTTATACCACTTGGGAGTCCACTTTTTTGGCTGAATTCGCTTTAGAATGGCTATCTGAATACATTTGGATTATTTCTGAATACCAGTACTTGGGAAACACCAATACTGATGTACCAGTATTATTATGTTGCCCAGTTCTTTCTGCAAATAAGTTGTAATACCAGTGGCTCTCAATCCTGGTTCTGGAATAAAAATGTCCTATACTAACACACTTGATCCAACTCAAAAAGTGCAATGCTGGTGTTTCAGGACCAGAGATGAGAACCACTAGTTCAGTGATTATGTAGTTTCCCCTTGGGTTGTTGTGGTCTGTGTTGCAGCAAGTGTCTGTTTCACTTGGGTCTGTGTGTCTTTCACATGCGCATGTGTGTGTGTATGTTCTGCAGGTGTTCTGTGTGGTGTGCTGTGACTTGAGGTTCAGGCTAACTCACCTGGGTGGAAAAGAGGGGCGTGTGTGTGTCACCTGTCACTCGACTCTCATTAACAGTGGGTATTTGAAGGAATAGCACTAATTTCATCTTTACACAGATACAGATTTTATTAACGGGAGCACTCATTCAAATTCTCTTCACACTGTCTGACCCTGTATTTCTGCCTGTCTTCCGTTTCACAGGGACCCTTCGCAAGGAGCAGAAGAAAGTTTGGTTTGCTGACAGCGTCCAACCCAAAAACGAGTCTTCCAGTGCCAGCACTACTCCAACCCACGGGGATTTAATCCAGACACTCACTCCTGCAGTAGCTCAAATGGTGTCAGCAGACCTGTCTGTGAGCTTTTTCCCTCACTCACTAGAAGCATTAGTGTGTTCTTGTCTAGCTTTGTCGATGTAGAATTTCTTATAGAGGAAATGCACACGACAAAGTTTAGACAGGGGCAAAGGTGCCCTTATTTTTTTTTTTATTATTTTCACATTTAGGGTAATACTTAGGTGACATACAGTATGCAGTGTGCAACATACAGTACAATGGTCACGTACAAACCATGAAAACAAATATAGAATTATGAAGTATAGCACAACTATTCTATATGTTTTATTTTAGATCCTTTTCCTTGATGTAGCTATACACACTCTTGCATTCTTTTAACAAGCTCGAGGAAAAACCACATAGGAGGCCTTTCCAGGAGGGTGTTTTTTTTTGTTTTTTTTTTACTTGTGAGTGAGTGAAGACTAAATCATACATAGTAAGTCAAATCGCACATTTTGCGCCTCATGCTGCTGTAGCATAGGTTACAAACTTTTGAAGCCTAAAAACAGCTGGAGATTCTGAGTACTAAATAAAGAACCATATGACAACATAACAATCAAATACTAACAAGTAAGTGAAGACTATGGGCAAAATCCATAAACCTTCATTAACATCAATTTCAATATTTATTTTTGGCGCCGACATGAACGTTTTATATGCTTCTCTTTACTGTAGGAGATGCCAAATTCACCTTGTTTGGAAAGAGAGGAGGTGGTTAATAGCCCCAAAGGCAGCTCGGCTAAACCCTTACCACACAAAGGACTTCCCCCCATCCTAACGTCTACAGGCGTTAAAGGGGGTAGGTAAAACATTCCACGCGAGTGACTTGCCTGTTCATGCAAACTGCAAATGTACTATTGGCGCTTGCAAATCCTCTGGGCTATCTTATTGAACTGTGTAACTATCTGAATGTGTTGCGTAGACTACACAGTGGAGGAGAAGCGGACAGAGTCTTCATTGCTGGAAGAGTTGGAGCGAGGTCAGACTGAGCCGCTGCTGTTTGTCCTCAATGCCAACCTTCTGGCCATGGTGAAGATCGTCAGCTGTATGTCTGCTAATGTCTCCCTCCACTACTCATGTCCTGATTTGGGCGATTAAACATGCGGTCAGGGACTGTGGACATTTTATGATAGCTTATGGTATGGTAGTCTTTGTGTATGCAAATGTGCATGTGTGAGTTTTGTAGATGTTTTGTAGAATGCTGTCGGTAAAAGTGTGATGAAAAGGTGGGAATAGAGCTCATCGTTAATTGAGCTTTTTATTGCCTTGTTACTTAGAGTTGAAAGTTTTACTGATGCTGCACTGGCTTAAGGCTGTAGGCAGAGAGCAATATCAGATCCTTATTATTGGGCATTATTTGTTTTCAGTTTGCTCTAATCTTTAGGTTCACAATTTGAATTGGAGCTACAATTTGAAAGTCCCAATACTTTTGTCCATATAGTGTATCATATTATTTTTTTCCCCTATTGCTCTAATAGGTCTGAATTTAGGGCAGATTGGTTGGTTGATAATATCGACCAGTACTGACGACCTTCGTTTGGCAGAAGAATCACTGGGATTGAAACGAATTAAGAAACACTAGTTAAATTGTAAAAAAAAATGTCAGAGAGAATTAACATAAAGCAAAACCGCAAAGGAGTCTGAATAGCTCAACCAACAGTGTAACAGAGCTGAGAATCACATCTGCTCTATTTACAAACTATTTGAGAACAAGTAAAAAATACACTAATATCCCCCGATATTCAACTATCTGAATTTTTAAGTTTCATTTCAGACAGGCCTTAGGAATAGGAATATGTTTTAAAAATGCAGAGACTTGAGTATGTGTGCGTGTGTGTGTACGCATTTGCAGACGTGAATCGGAGATGCTGGTGTGTGATGTCTAAGGGGATGCATGCTGTTGGTCAGCCAGAAGTGGTTGTGCTGTTGCAGTGTTTGCCTGAAGAGAAGAGATTCCCCACAGACATCTTCAACCACTTCATTCAGATCTACTGGGATGCTCAGACAGGTAATACTCCGTTGCTTTCTGAATTTATTACTCAGTAATTTTGGCATCCTTTCATGGCTGCAGGACATGGTGTTCATTCGGTTAATATTTTTTCTTGGATTAAATGTCACAGCAGGGAAGCTCTTGAATCATCTGAGTCACTCTTTGGCGGCGCGGGGGTTCCTGGGCAGTAAGGAGCACGCTGGCTTTCTCTATGTGCGGCCCACGTTCCAGTCCCTGGATGGCCTGCCGCTGCCCCCCCAGCCCTTCCTGTTCGGCCTCCTGATCCTCCGGGCAGAGAGTCCCTGGGCCAGAGCCTTTCCTTTGCGCCTCATGCTGCGTTTGGGTGCTGAGTACCGATGTAAGAACCTCAATGTTTGTTTACAGACCTCATGTTAAGGAAAATCAACTGAGTTTAAAAAAGTGAAGTTGAAAAACGAATTTAATTTCTGAGGTTTCATTTCGGCGTGTGAAGCTACACAAATGGGCAGCTGGTGGCCTGGTGGTTAGGGAGTTGGCCCTGTGATCGGAAGATCATGTGTTTGAATCCAAGGACCGCTAATGGCACCTCTAAGGTCCCCTTGATCAAGGTACCTGCATACTGCTCCCCGGGCACTGCATGGGTGGCTGCCCACTATTACATTTCGTGAATGTTTTAAATGCAGAGGACTCGAGCAATTTCCTCCAGGATAAATATAGTATATACAATATAAAATAAATAACAATGTTATGAATAATATTGGAAAAGGGACGGCATACTAAAGACTGTTTGGTTGGTGCTTTTTGTCTGTCTCCTTTCTTCTGCAGTCTATCCCTGTCCTCTGTTCAGTGTGCGCTTCAGAGAGCCACTCTTTGGCCAGATTAACAACAGCATCATGAGGCTGCTGGTGGTAGGACTCTCTTTTTGATGCTGTGCATTTACGAGGTAGAAGGTTAAATTTTGATCTGGTTCGTTTCTTGTGTGATTCTTAGGACTTTCGCTTCTTCCGTTACACATTGCCGGTGGTGACGGGCCTGATGGTTGATTTGGAGGCACGGAGCACTAGCATTACGATCCCTAAAACACGGCATGCTGAGGTAATGGACCCCATTATAGGAAGCGTGAAACAAATTCTCAGATTGTGCTTAGTTCTTTTTAACCCTTAGAGTTTGGTCATTTTGCTATTAAAATGTAATTGCATATTGCCATTATTGTATAATTAGTCAGTAATAATCATACATACATACAAAATAACATTCAATTTAGTTTGTACCGACAGGTTTGAGTCTCTACTTGTGTTTGTCTATTGTTCAACATCAATTATAACACAACATCTAATCAGGAACATAAATATGTATTGGGTTGACGGTGGAATTTCCTCAGTTGTTTAAATGAGCTATGAGTAAGGAACAGTTCATGCCTAATCACACAGTGATTTTGTATTCATTGGGCTACTCTTCTCAAATTTGGCACCATGTCTCCGAGTGTATCCCTGAACATCCCGCACTGCTGTACCCATTGCAGCTTCGCACAGCAGCTGTGATATTGAGTCACTAAATCAGGTTATGTCTCTCCTCTTGCTGCTCACTCAGCTACTGAAGGCGCTGAATAAGTCAAATGAGAGAGTGCTGGCTATGGGCGCTTGCTTTAATGAGCGTGCCGACTCCCACCTCATCTGTGTGCAGACTGCAGACGGACAGTACCAGACACAAGCAATCAGTATCCACAGCCAGCCACGCAGAGGTGAGGAGACACGTGCGCATGCACACATGCACACTCTCTCTCACACACACACACACACACAGACACAGTACAAAGGTCCTGACACCAGAGCAAACACACAACTGAGGGGATACAGACACACACACACACACACACACACACATATATATGCACACAATGGTTTGTTTATGTATGTCTTATATGTACTGTTGTATGCTTAAGTTTGAATCCCCCTGACCCAATAACTTCTTTTCCCTCCTCTACAGAGAACACACTTTAATATGTCCTTTTCTGGAAACTTTAGTGCACAGTTTGTGTGCATTTCTGTGCTACTGGTGGAAAAATAAAACATGAGATGTGCCATGACTTTCAGCACAGACCACATTTTTTTTTACACAGACCACATTTTTTACTATTTTACTTTTTTAGAAAACAAAGAGTAAATGTGTATTCAAATGTGCAGGAGGGTTATTTTCACTTAGAAAAATTAACATAACGTGTAATTTGACCAGTGGCACCCAAACATTTCTATACAACTGTGTAAAGTGTATATATAAAATATATAAAAGTTCTTAAATGTAATGTGACCCACATTTATATATAAATATATAAGTATTTATATTTAATCTCTCATCTTTTATAAATATTTATAAATATTTATAAATATATAAATTAAATATATATTATAAATATTTAAGTACGTATGTAATATATCTCATTCATTTTTATAAACATAAGTTCTTATATGTAATATGTCCCGAGAACTTTTATGTAATTTTTTCCATATGTGATATATTTGTGGATAACTGTAATAAACAGTCTAATCTTAAACCCAGTCCTAATATTGTCATCATGAATGTTGAATTAAAAACACATAGAATTAAAACAATGTGTTTATAAAACCACTTTACACACTTTTCTCTCTCTCACACACACACACACACACACACACACACACACACACACACACACACACACACACACACACACACA
>JBBPDE010000038.1:13259364-13271552 GCA_037974605.1 Nannopetersius ansorgii | reverse complement strand
ACACACACACACACACACACACACACACACACACACACACACACACACACACACACACACACACACACACAGTTCAGATACCAGATAGCAAAGTCATGTGTTTAGCAGTAATATTAATTGGTGACCATCAGGGGGCACTACCAGTACAGTTCAAAGACAGTCAATGACTTTTTTTGCAGCAGCCATTAAATGCAATTTCACTTTTTGATATCTTATATTTTATGATTTGTCATTAAAAGTGAAAAAAATTGAATTGTATTTTTAATTGAAATGTACATACTTCATTGGGTTATATTAATACAATTATTTGAGTAATCCGTTTTCGAGTAAAGAATTATTTGAGTAAAGATGTTTTGAGTAAAACATTTTTTTTTTTTTTTCAGTCACTGGCTCCTGCTTCTTTGTGTTTAGTGGAGCCCTGAAAGCCTCTTCAGGATACCTGGCCAAGTCCAGCATTGTCGAAGGTTACCTGTTTTCATTCGTTGTCTGAGTAGTTTGTTGTGGCATAGCTGGCTGTACACATTAGTGGTTTTATGGCTGAGGTTTGCATACACTGCTTTTGAGGAAATGTGGGAGGACACAGGTTTTATGAGGGGGTGTATGTAGGATGGACAAATCCCCATATTGAATTTGAAATCAGACAATAAGTAGGATGGTATATTGCAGACGGTCAGTTTTAATATAAAATTGCATATAAAATGTACATCTGTTTCACAGACCTTTTTACATAGTAATTGGGCAGCAAGCAGCCCACGTGTTTCTTGGCCAGCTTGGTCCTTGCCTTATTACTTTGTCCACATTAAAGCTAATAAATTACTCGCAGTGGAACATCTCTAGCCCTAGAATTTTCAGAAACTCACATAAAGAGAAGGATACACCTGCCTTACCTTATTAGGTTTTCCCCAAGGTGTAAATTCTGATAATCCTCAAGAAGCTCTTGACATGCTGGTGGTAGTTCCGCTGCTCAAACACACTCACTAAGCCGGGCGGGGTGTAAACAGGTGAGTTGAACCCGGCGTGTATCATCAGATTACCAGGACTGGAGTAGGGCTCCTCTGCTTTAGAGCTTTAGTGTAAAGACTTATGGACAAATAAGAGAAAAATGACCTGTACCAGAGTGAGAGATTGAGGTACCGAAAATAGGAAATGTCTATGATCCAAAGCATTCCACTGTCATTTTTTTGACGTTTGATTGCCCGGGTCAATCTATTAGCCAGAATCCGAACAGAACACTGAACGAAAGCATGCAAAACAAGTTAAAAGCTATAAATGGCCACAGAGCATTACTTCAAAAGACGTCCGGAGTCATGTGATGACTGTGGGTCACACTGTACATGACTGTTAAAGAAATTCATGGCAGTTTAATTTGACCCTCTTCACGTACAGAGGAAAAATGGGTATTTCTGGGTTTTATTTGAATTGTTCTCATTAAGTAATGTAATATTTAAATGTTGCCCTGTTCTGGTTATTTCTGGTTAAAAATTAAATATACTTGTTTGTAAGTGATATAATAATATATTCCACTCACCTCTTACTGAATAGTTCTGACATCTAAAACAAGCTGTTAATTACACAAGACAAAAAAACTGAGTTTCATTCCATTCTGTAGTGTTTCTTCTACAATCTCAGCGCTGATTTCGTTTGAAACATTTGTTTTCATTGAGCTTCAAGGGTTTAGTTAGAAACATTATTTTTAGAAAAAACTAAACCTGGCGGTTCGGCTGACTGTCTTTTGTTCTACTTATAACTTTTTGCAAATTAATATGTTTTTTTGTTGTACATGTAGATAACATGGTCGCTGAATATCACGCGTAAGACACATGCATCAGTGAGACTAATATGAAAATAGTAGTATTACAACAATCTTATAATGAAAAATATACATAATATTTAGTTTATCTGTGATTTTCTGAATCGGCGAAACATCAAAAATTGCAATGAAACAGACCTTTCATAAAAATGTGTTACCCAGTGTAATATGGGCAAAATATATCATGCTACTTCAAAACATTTTCAAAGATTGTCCCAAATGTATATTTTCTGACATCTGATGTTGAGTGGTACCAAAAATGGACAAGTGATGCCTCATCAAATGGTCACAAGATCAAGTTAAAGCTCGTATTCTAAGCTTTAATGGTATACTTAGGCAAGAGCTCAACTTTACACAATTTTCCACTTACCCCAGATGTAGCCAAGACATATCTAAATCTAAATTTGATCCTTTGTCCTTTTATCTAAATTTGTCCTTTTTTTTGTTTTTTTTACTTTAGTTCAACTCAGTGAGGTTATGAGAAGCTATGAGGTTATGTTTCCACTGCCAGCTCACAAAACTATTTGTGTAGTTTTGACTGCACAAACTTTTCTGTGTAGCAGAACGCTGCAGGCATCCTTTTTAGACAACAGGGTCTGTTTTTACTCCTAATATAATTTTTCTTTTTGAAAATGACTGCCGTAAATATGGAGAAATCTGATATTGTTAATTTTTTATTTCTTCCAGTAAGTCATACCTAAACCACATCAACAAATCTGAGAAATCTTATTGAAAAGCTGCATGTGGTTTAAGCAGATTGAGAGTTTTGGGGATGTACTTACAGAAAAAAAATGGATATTTACTTCTAGTGTTACCACCAATAATCTTGTACCTTCTGTTCTCAATTCAAGAAGCTAAATTTAAACACCAGCTGTCTTGGTGTCTTGACAAAATAGTGTAAATTAAATTATTTGCCTAACTATTCTCTGAAGCTGTTTGTAATTGCTCATTGATTGCTCTCTGTAATGGCCCATGCTGATGTATCTGTTCATTTCAGATGGCTTGATGGTGCAGGTAACTATGGAAACCATGCAGGAGCTGCGGCGAGCTCTCCGTGACATGAGAGACTTTACCATCACCTGTGGAAAACTGCATCAGTCAGACAGACAGGAATGTGTACATATTCAGTGGCAAGATGAGGAGCTTCGCTTCAATAAGGGGTGAGGCCGGGCTTGTTTGCATATGACTGTGCTTATGATTGGAGTATAATAATAAACCAATATGACTGCAAAGGGTTAGTGCCAGTGACCTTGTAAACATTTACTGTTCCAAAGCAGTAGTTTTATTGCACCTTCACTCACCCGTCTGTCTCCACTGTTCTGACACACAGCATAATCAGCCCCATTGATGGGAAATCTATGGAATCCATTACTTGCGTCAAGACACACCAGCGTTTAGAGTATCGAGCCAACGGAAAGGTTATACGCTGGACAGAGGTGAACACCTACAAAACGAACAAAACGGCTGTTACTGATCTTATCTGCATTTTATGGAGGTATATAATCAAAGTGGCCATTTCTGGCTCCGCAGGTGTTCTTTCTTCAGAGGGAGGAGCAGTCAAATGGGCCAAACGGTAATGCTAACTATAACCGCCTGACAGAACGACTGGCACGGGCCTTCTGTCTGGCGCTATGTCAGTCTCTGAGCCTGTTAAAAGAGGATGGCATGACCAAACTAGCACTGCGGATCACACTGGATGGGCAGAAGGTGAGAATGTTGCAAAGAAAGACAGTCTTTGTTTTTTCAGTTCAAAAACACTACCATTCAACTGTTGTGAACCACTATTTGCAATAGGATAGAAAACCACAAATAGTGTACATTAGAATTGGTCGGTGTAGAGGGCGTGTACTGTTTTTACTTTCCAATAGATTGCAGTCGGAGTTAAGAATCCTCAGAGACTTTCCTGTTTCATGCTGAGACACAGTATATCTTCTGTTTTTAGATTATAATTTTGCATTAATGTGATTAATGATCAGAAAGTGAGTGCAATGTAACAACACTGGAGGATATTAGTCTATATTTACTTCAAATAGAACCATTTCACTTCAAGTATTGTTAATACGTGATTAATACCACTGTTCATGCAGTGAGATACATCGTGCACAGAGATGAGTTGTAGCAGGCATGTGATTGGTACCTGTCCGAGTCTATTTATATTTTAATCTTTAAAAACACATCATATTGAACACATTTAATTTCCTAGTGCCACTTTTCCTAGTGACTAAACTGGCATTTTCTTAGTTTGATCATTCAGACCATCTGACCTGAAGCCCTTCTTGTTCATATACAGCTTTTAAATAGGAAGTTCCATTAATGACACTTTTGATCAACTTTATTTTCTCCTATTGGCACGGTGAGTATATTCATCACCAAAGTAAATGAAGAACAAAGTACAATTTATAAGCAACAGAAACTTCAGCAGACTGTGCCGTACAGAGATTACAGAGAAATCAATCAGCAGCAAACTAACAAAAGCAAAACTCGATACAAGAAATAAACAAGCATGGAGGAGATGAAGCAGTTGACTGTATGATATAGATTGTTATTGTTTGTATTTCCACTTCTTTAAACTTTAACATTTAAAAATAAGTTGACCTTGGTATTGTATGAAAATCACCAGATAAACTTGTCATTAGAAATTCAATTGAATTTTTTTTTAACAGAAATGTAATTAAATTATTTTTTCCCCTTACTGAGTTTTTTCCCCTTAGAAAGTTAATTAATTTTATTTTGGCAAATGGTGCACTGCTATGAAAGTGCACTGTATGTACAACAGAACAAATTATGAGCAAATAAATGCAATTCATCACATTTAACTATATAAAATATAGGGACTATTGGCAATTGATTATCATTTAACAACTTATAGCTTTAGAACATAGAATTAACATCCAGAATGTTTGACAAGTGGTACTCAAATCTCAAAGTGTTATCACTTTGATTGGTATATTACTCCCAAAGAAACATAATGAAGCTTATTAAGAAAAATAACTTCATATGATGGAGAAACCATGTGGTGTCTAGTTTTTAATTTTTAGTCTACAGGCCTGTTGTTATAGTGCCGGTTAATAATAATTTGAATAAAATCAAGTCAAAGCAGAGATTCTTCATGTAGAGACCGCTGTCTTTAATATTGGGGGTGTGTTTTAGTTGGAGCTGTATGTTCTGTTTGTTTCAGATGGAGTTCCTGGCAGGTAGCAATGGCCAGACTCTGCCGCTGCGCTACCAGGACAGTATCAACCAGTCATTAACGGCAGTCGTACAGAGCGTCTCTCAGCGCCAAGGACACACTGCCCTGCAGCTAGAGCTAATTTTCTACATCTTGGAGGACATTTCCTAGAGTACACCTGCTGGACACCCCCCCTACCGCCTCACTACCATCTGTCTGGTCATCCTCAGCTGGATGATGTGGAAGATGCACTGTGCCAAAGGTGTCACAGCTCACGCTTTTTTAGGTGACTCGGAGAAAAGAGCAGATTTACATTAGTAATGCTGAATGATCTCCATATCTCTCCCATACATCTGTGTAAGGGTTCTAGTTATAGATTCAAGCCAGTTTATTCATTCTAAAGTAAATCATGTTAAATATTTCAGCAGCAGAAACCGTTCTTTTGCTTTAGAGGCAAAGTAGCATTATCTGTACATGTTTAGGGTGCCATATGCAGTTTTCTGAAATGGCCTTTGGCCTAGAAATAACATGCATGTTGTGCAAAACACATTGGGGGGGGGGAAAGGACCAAAGGGATCTGAAAAACATTTTTGCTTGAATGATGATTAGCATGACCTCAAACTGGAGTTCTTTTTATGCTAATAATTTTACTGCATTCATAGTCTTCCATGAATTGAGCTTATTATGGGACATTTTATGTTGAGGCTGGTGTGCAATTATACAGGTCCCATCCCTATGTGTCACTGTACAAATACTATTCAACTCTGCGGCTGTACAAACTCTTCCACATGAAACTGAACAAATGGGTGTGGCCTGACCTCTGCCCTACATTTTCCTGCCCTGAAAAAGGGAACTAAAAAGCTGTTGAACTTCTGGAGCAGTAAACGATAATCAGATTTTGTTCAATATCCACTAAATAGACTGCAGTTCGTTCTCTTTCTTTGAATGTACCCATTGACCCAACATTCTGGTTTCTGCTTACTGTTATACACACACACACACACACAGTAGGATGCTTGCTGAATTGCCAGCTGTGCATTAGTGTCTCATTTGGCCCTTTCAGATGAAGGAGAATGGAGGTCTTGTTTACATCCTACATGCTTGACATAATTGAGATTACAGAGACAACACAAAGCATGCAGTGGGTACGGACTTGCAGAAACAAAGGGTTGTTGCTCAACCAACTGATCCAAAAGTAATAGCTCAGGCTGCACTGAACCACCGGAACCGGCAATACATAAACAAAAGCAACGTATCAGAAGTTTAAGGAATTTTGAAATGATGTACAATACGCTGAAGAAATGTGAGGAATGAGCCTTTGAAGATGTTGAGCAAATATGCTAATAAACTCAAGAAAACGAATTCATATGGTCCCACTTTAAGATGGAATTTATTTGAAGTCTACATTCTTGAGTAACAAAATTTAGAACCCTGTTGCATCAATCCCATTAGTTTTGACAGTAAACCTACAGTATTTACAGTGTGAGCTCAAATTGACTCATAAGAACTATATATAGTGTGTCACTATGGACTCTGTGGATGGGGAGGGATATGGAGTGCATTAAACTCTGCTCAAGTGAATATGAGCAACATCAGTGAAGAATATATTCTTATCAACATCTTTGCTCTTCTCTTCATACATCATGCTCAGTATTTATTTTTTTTAGATTAACAATTAAAATAAAAATACAATCAGGGATCCCAGATGTATTCATCTCCCCATGTATTTGTGCTTTAAAACTACAAAATAAAGGGAAATGAAAATTACACAGTGAGAAAAACGGTCCCAAAACACTCTTTGGAATCCATGGCGTTTTGTGCAGGCACTCGTGGTCATGCGTTTTGGATGTTTTTCTCTTGCCCACTTAGGCTTTCTTCATCTTACCGCTGTGGGCTGTTCCATTCTCATGGTGCTTCTTCCCATTAGTCAAGCCATTCTCATGGTGCAGACTGGTGCCATTAGAAACCACTGAAGCACCATTGGCAACAGCTCCATTGGACATAGCACTGTTGGCCTTGCTATCTAGGTTAAGCTGTTGGGCATTCTTGGGTAATCGCTTGCCTTTCACGTAGGCCTGGTACCAGAAGTTGGAGAAGAGGATGAAGAAGAAGGTGCCATACATCCAGATGAGATGGAGAATGACAGGCAGCTGATAACCACAGCTGTCCATGAAGTAATACTGTGTAGCATGAAGGGACACCAGGACAAACTGTGTCTAAAAGCAGACAAAGACATAATCCAGTCAAGCATATGTAATTAAATGGAGGCTAATGAAAATACTTACCACTTCCACCTCAATTGTGCTGGAACCTAGCCTTCTAAGATTGGAAATGATGACACCAGTTCTGGAAAAGCAATTCTCACCCCAATTTCTTGCCCTGCATAGTTCTATTCCCTCTCCTAACACCAGATCCAGCTCATCCACTTTGTTAGCAAGCCTTTGATGAGCTAGATTAAGTGTGTTGAGGTTCACTAAAGTGATTCAGACCAGTGGTTCCCAACCCTATGACCAGAATCTACTTGCTCTACAATTTATTTTTCTGCTCCCAACATAGCTGATCCATGTAATCTCAATTCATTAGCCTGTTGAAGTAGGGAAATATTAAGATGTGTTTGGAATCATACCGTTTTGACTATCAGAGCAGGTAAAGGGTAAAAGATGTATAGGAAAAAATGAGTGGCCTGTGGCACTTTTACTCCTAATCTTCTTGTATGGATGCAATGCAGCTAACTGTTATTGTTCCCTGCCATGTTTAGCAACCATGAACCCCTGTTCTGAGGCCAGAACCACTAGGAACCTTGTAATAAGATTCAGTTCGTAAAATTACCAGCTGGATGGCGGTCATGTATTTCTTCCACCAGAGGTACTTCTGGAATTGGGGTCCTGCAGCTGAGAGGCCATAGTAGAAGTACATGATCACATGAACAACAGAGTTGACCATGGCATGAAACGATCCCATTCCACCTGCACAGACATTCAGACAATCCCATTTAAGCCCATCGTCCTTTTTTTTTTTTACACAGAAATTTACAATCCTGGAAGCAATAACAAACATGTTAGATTTTAGACCTGAACCACTCACCAGGAGCAAAGCTGACACCCCACCACCAGGTCCAGGGCATGAAAGAATGATGAAAAATGTGTAGGAATGTAATTTGACTGTGTTTTTTACGCAGCACAAAGAACACCTAAAGGGAACAACAGTTACATCAGTGTTTGAACAACTCGCACAAAGAATGAAATGCTATTTATAATGGCTATAAACATGGATCTTACTGTATCCATGAGTTCGATGAACTTTGAGAAGAGGAACAACCAGGCCACTCTTACCATCTATAAAACAAACAAAAACACACATAAGGTGCTTTACAGTGCTTGTCATCAGCATGTGCTGCAAATCAAACATTTAATCTAGAAATGTCCAGTATTGACAAATTCTATGGTTTTACTGGTCTCGAGCACAACAAAAATCTCTTACCCTCAGTCCCTGAGGACTGTCTGAGTAATCAACAGGGTCACATCTCCATGTATATCCTGTCAGCCACCCTGACATCAAGAACTAGAAAGCAAGAAACGGTCCAGTTTAGTTTGAGAGAAGGGAATAGATTATGAGCATAGCATACAGCTTTGACAAGCACAAGCAGTAGCATATGTATATAGTTTGAATAGTTAAGAGTTTTCTTTTGTCTCACCTCATACACAATGAAACTAGACAAAAAAACCAAGGAGAAGTTGTACATAATCATAGGCCCTTTCAGTTGGAATGGTTTGCGATTGGCCATTATCCGAGGGCCTGCATACAGTACAAAGAAGATGTAGCCGAGTAGAATTGCAGACATGTTGACTGGACTGTCCATCAGTGGATATCCCCTTAGCCGTGGGTCTGAGATGGAAACACACCAAATCACAAGACACATTTAGTGATCTTAGCAACAGCAAACATCCTGATTTAAATATAGCTTTTGATGATGAAAGGCTCCCTTCTTCTAGAATTTAATGGGTAGTCACCAGCTGTATGCTTCTGTCCACACAACAAACATGGACATTTGAAGTATTCATTATAGTTTAATGTGAAAATTCATGATTTTATAATCATGAATCAATTTATAATGTAAATTTTGTTGTTCGATTAGGCCAACAGAATGAAAAATAGTAATTTCCTGCCTGCTCAGTTTCAGGCATCTACACAGTTCAGCACAGCATTTTATATTATAGAGTCTAGGTTAATGCTAGGTTAGTGAGTCTAAACTTTACAGCTTAGTGAATGTAAGCTATATTTTTATTCTTGGAATCTTGAAAGCAGGAGGATTGTTGTTTTCTAATTATTATTCTCAGAAATTTAACAAAGTTTGGGCATCATACAGCCTGGACATGCAGGAATACAGTCTTGAATGCTTTATGAATAGCCTCAGATGCCCAGGTCTTATGATGCCCCTGATTTATGTTGAATAGGATTTCTATAAAATATGCAACAGCTGCTGCAAAAGAACACACAGGTGGCGAGGCATGGACAAATCAAATGTAGTTTAAAGTGTGGCTTAATTTGTACAGTGTACAGTGGGTTTCCCCCACAAAACTAAATGCCAAAAAAGAACAACAGGTGTCCAACAGGTAAGCAGCTAAGGAGTATTCCCACAGGGCAATCTTTACTAGTGGTTACTAACTTAGGAATCCTCTTTTATGTAGCGTTCTCCAGGAAATGGATACATTGTGTACATACCTCTCCATTCTAGGATTTTATTATACACTTCCAGCACTCGGTCTGTTGCTCCCTCCAGCATTTTCACCAACTTCTGGACTAATTATGGCTAAGAAAAAAAAACCTGGGGGGAAAGAATAGGAAGACATGTTCAAGTCCAAGCAATAGATCAGCAGAATGCAAATAAGTATAATTTATTAGATCACCTCCTCAGGGAACATTTGAGCTTTTAAACAATGAACACCCTCTCAAAGAAATCAGAGAGCGCAGCCAGTGTGAACGATCATAATGACCTGCATGCTGAAGCCATGTGATACGCCTGCCTGGAAAAAATTGAGCATGAGGTTAACTAGTGACTCTGGCTGTTCTTTCCCTCACCCATATCCCTCCTCCCTCTAAACATCCCTTCCTTTCTTTCTCTCGGCCGACATGGCCTGATGCTGACAGGGAGGAGCTACAGCTGGGAGTGGGGGAAGCTGAAACAGTGTGTGTGTTGCTATAACCTCTGCAAAACAAATGCAAAAAAGCTGCAACCTGACAAATGTTAGAGGGCAATAATGCTTCTTTAACAAGCCTTAACACAGTTCACTTAGGACCGAGAGAGCTTTTTCTTATCACTTTGAGTCACTGGCATGGTTTAGGCAAACAGGGGAGGGATGCAGGTGTGGCTTAAAGAAAGGCACGATATGAAACGAAGGGTGGACTCTGATCAGCATTAAAGAATTCTGTCTTGACTCTCTGAGCACTCAAGCCTGCAGTAGAACAAACATACATTCACAGCTGATCTCGTGCTAGACAAAATGACAAGGGGTGTGCTACACTGTAAAGTACCACATAGCACAACCTCCCACATTAACAGTGGTTCTCTAGTGGCCACTTTTTACGCCTCCATGCACATAACCAATCATCTTTTGTACTAGAATCACCATATCCTTCCACTTTCCAAAAAAAATCCCGTTGGGTTCACTGGAATGAACACTAACTTTGAGGACAAGGTCAATTTACAGAAGTAATACCATTTAATAGATGTTTACTCAAGCCATTTCCAACTACCTTCAAGGCTTACCACCTTAACAGTTTCATTGCAAAGTAAGGAAAGATAGAAAAGAGGAGAAAAGGGAAAATGGAAAATCCTGGGTCAACTGCAAAAGAGTGCAAACTGCAATTATGTGTAAGCAGAAATACAGATACTACACATGGAAATGCCCTCTTTACCCTCTGTGGTCTAAACATATCTGAGCACAAGAAGTGGAAAAATGTTAACATAAAAGAATTGCAGTCTCCTTTACATATTGACGGGCTCCTAAAATGCTCAATTATTTTGTTTATTTAATATCACCTCATCATATCAACCAAACACCGCAACGTTCTGTGATCAATTTAAGCCGATTTCAGCTACCCCTAACATTATCTCAAATTTATGTAAAATTATACACCAATCAGCAGAACATTAACATAACATTAAAATCAGGCCCTCATTGTGTGCTGTGGTACAAAGACATTAGAAGCAGATACTTAAACCGGGAGGTGAAATTGATCTTTATTGGACTTTTTTGACCAACATGAAATCTGGGGAATTTACAGGTCATGTCAAAACCTTGAACTCTAACATTCCTCAACCATCCCTGAACAATGTTTGCAGTGTGGTAGGGGCCATTATCTTGCTGAAAGAGGCCATTGACATTAGGGAACACCAATGTCATGAATGGGAGTACTTGGATATGCAAGTGTTTAAATAGGTGATGCATGTAAAAGTAACATCAACATGAATGCCAGGACCAAAGGTTTCCCAGCAGAACATTGTCCAAAGCATCACACCACCTCTGTTGGCCTTCCCACAGTGCATCTTGGTGCCATCTCCTACTGGTCTGCAGCTACACAGCTCCATTTGCAGCAAGCTGTGATGCGCGGTGTGCTTTGACAGAGCCAGCATTAAGTCAGTATTTTGTGCTACTGTGGCAAACAAGCTAGTATTCACTTCCCATGTGGATCAGTGAGCCTTGGGCACCCTGTTCACCAGTTGTCCTTTCTTGCTGCATACCGTGAGATCTGACCCAGTTGACTGGCGATCTAGTTTGGTTTTTATCAGTGTTCTTTAGATCCGTATGCCTGCTCATTTTCCCGCTTTCAACACATCCACTTCAAGAGCTGACTATTCACTTGCCTACTATATCCCACCTAACGACAATGTGTCACATATGTATATATAGTTTTAATTAAAAAAATTACATTTGTTCAATACATAAATGCAATCATTAAGACAGGGCCTTGTAATTTTTAAGTTGAATTTCATGGCAAGTGTTCATGTTATAACAGCATATCTCTGTGGTGAACTTCAGCTAACTACTAGTGTAGCTCAGCAATCCCTTATGTAATAGCAAGGCTTCATACAGTGGTTCACATTTTGGCATACCTCAGCAAAACAGACTGGTTTACTCACACACACACACACACACACACACACACACACACACACACACACACACACACACACACACACACACACAC
>JBBPDE010000038.1:13245248-13259264 GCA_037974605.1 Nannopetersius ansorgii | reverse complement strand
CACACACACACACACACACACACACACACACACACACACACACACACACACACACACACACACACACACACCTTTCGAGACCATTGTGCACGTGTGCGGTTTAAGATGCTGTTGGAATTTTTGGAATACGTCTGGCACACAGATAATAACAATGACGAGCTTTCACCTAGCTGGCGATATCAATCACCACTCACCCACATTTGTTCAGGTTCAGACCTTATCCCATGGACACAGTTTCACCCGTAACTGTAAAAGAGTGGCGACATTCCTCTGCTTTGTGGGCAGATTCTAAAAACTAGAGGGCACCAAATTCAAAGGAAGACCATATTGACTTTATGCAATCAAATATTAAGAAATCCAGGAGGAGATTAATCTAAAAATATGCGTCACACAAATAAAATCTACAATCCACGCCCAGGAGGTGCAAGAGGATATCAGTGGTGTGAGAGCACACATTATGTTGGGCAATGTTTATCAGATTAATGGCTTCCTGAAATTCTTAGATCGCACTCTTTGTTCTCTAAATGTAGATCATAGATCTTGTCCTCTAAATGTAATCTTATAATTGTGCACAATTCTTTCAACAAGTGTCTCCAATCTGAACATCTAAGCCCCGCTCCCTAGCGTACGCACTCACGTGCGCACGTACGCATGGGCATGCGGGCTATTCTGACAGTCTTTGTGCCACCAGACATGAAATGTAACATCAAGTTCTAAAGAGAAATGTCAAGAAAAGGCTTCCTGAAATTCCTGAAAAGCAGAGGAGAAAACCTGGAGTGAACGACAGTGAAGTCGTATATAATTAATAATTGTAAGTTCAGGATATTTATTATTTGTATCCTCTCATCCTTAGACATTACTTTGCCCACAAATCAGCATGATACTGGAAAAAAGTAAATAATTATTACACTGCAAATGTCTAAGGGAGTCAAAATGTTTAGAAAACTATTTCTCTGCAACAGAGTATGTCATAACCTCTTACTCAGATGAAAACCACAAAACTACAGGTTGTACCTGTAAAAATCACTGTGCAGCCGTGCAATAAAGTAAAATGAGATATGAAGTACAAATTTAACAAAATAAAGCAAGCTTTCCATTTCTCAGTAGAGACGAGCTCTGCAGGATTTAAGATGAGGTTTGGAAATTATGTTTCTAAGATGCAGACAAAGCCAGAACACATAGCTTATTTTCTTAAACAATTAAAAGTCAGATAAAGAACTTTACACATGTTCCCAGACTTCTGCACAATACTGTAAGTGATGTAAGAGTGAAAATGTAAAAAGCACAACCGATTTTTTTGGTATATATGGTCAAAACAATGTTTTCAGGGACCGGTTCCTGACTGGGTCTTGTTAAACACTGTCCAATTTCCTAAACAATACTTTGATAGTTTTTAAAAAATTAAAAAAAAAATGAAAGTAGGTGTGGCTTAAACCAAAAATGAGTTTGCAGTGTTAGAAGTGGGTATACTAGCAGTTTAATCAAGAGGGGCAGGCATAAATAACCAACAGATCAGCAGTCAACATTTGGAACAAGCATATGCTTATACAACCAGTATGGAAAGAATTTTCAGTAGTTAGCAGTACTGAAGTAGTTTTGGTTCAATTAAAAGGTACTTAACTTTGATACTCAGCCCTACACTATATATCTTTGTGTCCCTGCTCTCAATACATTGTCAATACACACAGGACCAGTTATTATATTGACCCACAAAACAAAAAAGGCTAAATGAATGCAAGTCACAGGAGGCCTCAAGGACGTGTAAGGCCCCAGACAGAGCGACTGCAGGGCTTCATGACTGAAAGCTTATGGATATGTTACAACAGGTTCCGAGATAGTGGGAGTGTAAACATCAGCCACCAAACACACCCAGCATCTACAGCCCCAAAAGCCTGAGCTAGAGACCAATCCTGCCAGAAGCAGATGATTACAGCATGAGTGTCTCGTGAACTAATCCACAATTTAACAACTCCCCAAGTACTTCACGTAATGTTTGCTACACACCATTGTTTATTAAGTGGCTCAGAATAAAGCTGGGTCTTGTACTTTGTTCTTTAATGCTTAAAATGAATACAAAAAATGACTTTGAAGTTCTCTCTTCATTAAGCTAGTTATCAAATTCCATTCGGCTTTAGAGGGCTTATTAGTCTCCGGCCAGCTGGGTTATGAAAACTTACAACAAGGGAAAAATATATTTGCACTGGCCAACTGGCACTTTAAATTCATCATGTTTGACTTCACCGGGAGGTGTGAAATGACATGGTTGCAATAGGGCAGAGGAACCACCCTGGTCTGTTCTCATGCCTGTCATGTGATTACAGTCCATCAGGGCAAGCCATGAAGGGAATCCAAGAAGAACAGAGTATGTCATAACCTCTTACTCAGATGAAAACCACAACAGGCTGTCATTTCACTGTAGTCTCACCTAGGTTTGAAACATTTTTGAGTTCAGATTTAGGCCACTTAACATAAAACTGCTTAAGCAAAAATCCAGTGTAAGGGGTGAGGCTGCAAACGAGCCACAGTAAAAAAGCATCCTGTCAATGAATCATGCAGTGGAAAAATCTGCCTACAGTTTAGAGTTAATGATGAACAGAGTGAGGGGAGAGTATCCTAGAGAATCAAGTCAGCAAGGCTATTAGGCAAACACAAGGACCTGCGTCTGTTAATGGGGTGTGACCGCTAGAAAGACAATCTTACTATTTTAAAACAAACAAAGCAGGGGGTAAAAAAAAACAAAAAAACCCATCACCCAGCAACCATAAAAACTAGTCAGAGCACACAATGTGTTACTCAAAGTTAAGAAACATGATAACGGATGGGTCTTTCACAACTGAAGAGGCCTTTCCTGAATTTTGTCAGCGCAGCTAAAGTTCCACTCACCTTTAGGCCAACTTCCCCCTTTTTCCCCCTCTTCAGAGATTGCTACCGTGTGCCAGCGTGCCAAAACAAGTCCTGCTCTCCTTATTAAGATAAAAAAATGATGCCTAGACAGTAGCAGAGAACTCGTGAAAGAGAGAGGGAGACAGAGAGAGAAGGAAAACCAGAGAGAAGGAAGGAGAGAGGGAGAGAAAGAAAGAGTGAGGTCTGCCGGGGTGACTGGTACTGCTGGCCTCAGTCTCCTCCCACCCTGACTCACCCAGCAGATGAATAACTGGCTCACAGAAAGAGAGTGAGAGAGAAGGAGAGCGGAAAAAGGATGTGCGCGCGTGTGTATATATTAGCTCTCAGTGTGTAAAGAGCAACAGCAGGAAGAAATTCTGCTCTCTTTAACCAATGGTGGTTAAACAGGAAAGAAACGTGAGTGGCTGGTTAAATGACGCTGCTGGTTGATGTTCCACCCCTCCCTGAAATGCCCTGCCTCTTCTCTCCTGTCCTGTTCCGTTTTACTCAGGCACAGGCATAGTTTCCACTAGGGATGGGGAAAGGCAGATGGGAGTACTTTTCAAAATCAAGTTTGTTTTATGTCCCCTCTACATTTAAAGCAAACAAGAGATTAATGCTGAATGATTTTTGGGCAAATTCTAATTGCGGAAAATATCCTTTTGTGATGTTTCAGGCGATTACTCCTTAACCATTAGGCAACTGGTGATAAGAAGGTCATGCTAGTGGTAGCACTTGGGCAAGTTACCGTCTCCCCCCACACTCTGCTCCCCAGACGTTGCGTTCCTGGATGATTGCTGCTTCACTTGGTGAATGGGTTAAATGCAGAAAACAATTTCATGCTGTTCACACTGTGCTGTGGTGTGTTTACGTATAACAAATGGAATATAACAAATTAAACTTACTTTTAAGGTACAGGTGTTTTTTTCCCCAGCCAAGAAGGCAAACCATCTCGGTTTTATTCATTTTATCGTTTCAAGCTTAATAGAACACTGAATAATGTGGGGTGTTAATTAAAATGATAGCTCTTGCCATTTTAAAATTGTGCCCTTTCAAACTGCAAATTTAATGTAAAAACAATCATTCAGTATAGCACTACTGAATGTCACTAAATAATGTAGATCTTGCTTTTCACCTATTGTAATGCAGATCATTGTTAAAAAAAATTCTATCTGAAGTACGAGCACACCGCTAGATTAGACTGAGTTTCACCATGGTTAAATTGCACCCTTTGGCCAATATTACACTACACAATTTCCATGACTATTCTATGCTTATTTCAATGCTACACCAATTTCCATGTTGTCACTGGTAACATGGAGGAGAGAAGATACAGTTATTGGCTGAATGCTACTAGAGTGAATGTCATCTAGGTGTCTGTTCAGGACTTTGTGTTTTTAGGCAAAGTTAGCCTCAGCATCAGTGCTACTCTAAGGATACAAAATTTTGATATTTCTTGGCTGTTGGACTGGAAGGTGGAAGTAGAAAATTATGTAAAATAGATTTTTTGATTAACCATTCTTTCAAAGTCAGCATCATAAATGTGTACAAATACACAGATTTCTTGTGCATATGTTAGTATGGGACAGGGAGTCCCCTCCCACCTTTCTGAAACCAAAACTATGTTCTTGTACCCAGGGGTGAGCTGAGGAGCGCGGCCTGGCCCACAGCTTTCCCCCCGGCCTGCGCCAATAGTATTATTCACCAGCTGAGGGCGAGAAATCAGTAGCCGCACTGTTAGCATGAAGAGGGCTATTGTTCTGCACCAGCCGCCTGGAGGAGCAGGGAGAACGCAGAAACACGCCCTTGAACACAAAGCCAGCATCTATAACCCCACACAAACCTCTAAACACACGGAGCCATCTTCATGATGCTGCTCAGGCCTCAACCAGTAAGAAGCTATGTTACACGGACCACTATAACATAGAACCAGTAGACTAGAAACAAAACCGGATGATATTCAAACCATCCTGGAAACAATGAAATCAACAAAAGGTTCAAACACCAATCCTGTTATACACGACATGTCATCCTATCATTTCTGTATGAGGTATCGGCTGCTAAGGCGCATCACCCATAGTAATTGTGATGCCATTACTTTGGAATTTAGATGATTAACACCATTCTTTAAAAGCTGCTGCAATAAAAACCACAATCCTGATGTGAAGCCACAATTCAGAACGAACCAAAGAAATACATTCACAGTATTAGATACATTAAATGTCAATTGGTTAAAGCACAAATTGGATTATTGTTACATATTAAGGTGCTGGCAGTGGTGGGATTTTGTTACAAGAAGATATTCTAATTTCAGCTCATGAAAGTCAAGGAAAAACTATAATAATTTAGTACTGGTCAGGGTCTAAGGTCAGGGTTGCTTGGTGAAGGATGAGCCGGTGGCCTGCCTGGAGGCAGAGAGGGGGGTATTAGGTGTTTGGTTTCCACTGAGATGAACACCTGCACAATAAAAACAGTTCAGTTTCTCAGACAGCCAAAGCCAGTCAGACCAGTCCCTCTGCTCCCAGAGGATGAACAAGTCAAATCTGAGATGGAGGGAGGGAGGGAGGGAGGAAAGGGGAGAGAACGAGAGAGCGGCTCCCTTTTCTCACTCTACTCCACCTTCTAGCTGCCAGGAGAGCAGGCCTAGTCAGAAAACTTCTACTCCTCTGCTCCCCACACCCCTTACTCCCAGTAAAATGCAAAAAATGTGAACAATCTTCATTTTTTACAGCACATGAATAATACATAAATTAATTTAACTAATAAATTATTTATTTTACAATCATTTTTAGAAATGAGAAACAGCTAGAACATTAGTCTAGAACATTACAGCATTAACAGATGTTAGCCAAGGGTTCAGATCTGGATGATTTGTAAAAAAACGCAATAGAGACTAGAGATGCGCTGATCCGACATTTTATTAGGAAGGAATTAAAAAAACGTAATCCGATCCATTAAATATGGAAAATAATTACAGCACGCATAACTTGATTTCCATTGTGCATAACGCGAGAACATGCATCATGTGATAAGTTTCTGTTGTGTGTGAGACTTGCCAACATGTCAGCAGTTTGAAGTTACTTCAGACTCAAAGAAGAAAAAGGCAAGACTGCCAAATATATTGGCCCACGGAACGTGCTCGCAGCTTTTCCAGGCGGGGCAACCATCAATCGCCATGAAACTTCATAGTTAGATAGGACTCAATGAGACCTTTCCACCTCACCTGGGTGTCCCATTACTTTTGTCCAAGGTGAACGGTATAACGCCGGATGTACCAGGGCTATTATGGCAAACAAAGGGTCATTGGAAAGGTGTCACCGAGCCCTATCTAACTGTGAAGTTTCATAGTTAGTGAGATATTTTTCCTATTTAACATTTACATTTAAGATCATTTAAGGCATCTTACTATACCATGTTCTCTGTGCAATGTTTCTCCCTATATCACAGTTATAATTTTTGTATTGTGTGAAGGTACACAAAATGTATCTGAACATTTTTTTCAAAGCATTATTTTTTCTTTTCTGTTTAAAAAGCAGACTCCGAGAGTATTGGATTTGTATCGTATCGACAGATATCCAAATTTACGATATCGGACAGGACATAGTGGTATTGTGCCATGTCTAAGAGAGACCATAAATCATTGTTTCATTTTTTTTTTTTTAAACATAACCTCATATCTTATTTGAATGATACAAGACAGTTTAACTAAATGACATTTGTAATGTTAAACCATTTCTATTGGTGTTCATCATCAAATTGAACGTTTCATACCAAACGTTTCTGCAGCAGCAGCATCTCATTTCTCTGCCAGTCTGGAATGTTAAATTCTTTGGACTGCCTTTACAGCGGTCAAAAGAGAATCCTCTTTAAAATACATCAGTGCAGCCAATGGCATGACCTATAAAACCGAAAGTGTCACCATTTAGCTGACAAAAAAAAATCCACATGGCAGTCCAAACATTGCTATCTTCACTCTCGATCTGTGCACACACCTACAGCTCAAGTAAACCATTACATACTTTCTGATTTTTTTTTGTTTTCAATGTGCCAAGTTGAAAGCAACTTGGCACATTCCATTGATTGATGGGGAGCTTGTCATTCGGTGTAGCAGCTGTGAGCTTGACAACAAAAATGCCCCTTTAGCCCTTAATTCCCTTTAGAAGTTCAAGCAGTGACAATGTCCCCTTAGGTCAAACACAAGAAATGGCATGTAGTTTGTGTTAACACAAAATTTGTACAAAGGCCTGGCCAACAGGCTTGTTTAAATCTGAGCCTTCAACTCAGATATTGACTGAGATATTTACCTGCTGGAGTAAGTGAACTGCTGGGATAACACTGTTGGCTGTAACTAAAATTCATTTAAAAAGAAAAAATATTTTTGGAGAGGACATAGCGCTAATTCAGGTTGACCCAGTTTCTGTATTGTGTAAAAGTTTATGTATCAGTATCAGCAGATGTGTATGACAATATTGGCACTGACCCACATATGAGAGTGTATCCCTAGTTTAAAGTTACCAGCTGCCTTTGAGTCACGTGAACAGGATAAACGGCTCCATAGAAACTCTTTAGGGTCTCTTTTAGGGTCTTTCAGTAATTTAGTGATGCGGAGTTGGTTAATGGCAGCACTGACGATCAAATTAAGGTTCAAATTGATGTATAGAGTCATTTCCAGAAGACATAATTTATAATGCCCATCCTGTTTACAATGAAATATTCAAATGTTGTCTCTTCTGCAGCAGTACTTTTGGTCTAGAAGGGTCCTGTCCAGCAAAACAATAGAGAAAAAGTGACCAACACATAGAGCATCTAAGCAGTTCCAAAAACATTCCAATAAAACAAACCTGAGGACTTTTTGAGGCTTCAAGTTACAGGTCAGTGAGGTATACACAAACTAAACTACTACGCCCTTGGTCCAAGCTCTCAAACGTTCTGTTTCACTAACCATTTACAAACACCACTGCAAACTGTTTATAGTTGTATATGATGTTCATATATCCATACTGTATTCATACTATATATTATGTATATTATGTTCATACTACTGTACATCCATCTGTAAATATTATTCAGTTTCTTCTTATACATATACTCATAACTTATAACCCATAACTTATAACTCATACTTATACCTTTATCCTGCACTTGCTGCTTATTGACCTTCTGGTTAGACCTAAACTACATTTCGTAGCCTTGTACTTGTACATGTGTAATGACAATAATGTTTAATCTAATCTAAACACTGAAGTCAGACAAAGCATTGTTATGTGATGCTCAATGAACTCCAAAAGCTTGAAGGTCGGCAGGATAACACTATGTGGCTAACACACTTTGTGTTGCGTAAAGAGACAGAAGAAAGCATGACAGACTGTAACAGCAACCACCACTATAGTAAAAATGAGCACAAACAGGAACTTTTCTGCTATCAAGGCTGAACAGTCTAAGCTGCCTATGCATTGTCAGACTGAACCAAACATAAGCCATTGTTGCAGACCTCTCACTCATCTCACCCTCCTGATACGATGTGTTCAAAAAGACCTAGCACACGAAAGCATTATCTTAAACAGGTTGGTTAATCGGTGAACATATGCAAACAGGCCTTTATCGCATTGAGCCACAGTAATATGCAAAACCTTTTTACATCTAGAACAACCTCTTCTGTTCTAGATGTCCTCAGTCACAGAGCTTGAAGTCAAACAAATCACTTGACAAGCAAACAGCAAGTATTACAGAAGGAGGATAATCTTTAATTATGGGGGAAATACCTAATCTGACCAAAAAAATAAAATAAAAATCAACACATTTAGAGGAGATTTACGAGCTGAAGGCAGGTATGAGTCATCATTCTACTATTCATGGAATGACACTGAGACAGAAATGCTCAAGCTACCGGTATGAGTGGAATTTACTACAACCAAATCATTCAATTACAGGAGGCATGCTTATTTATTTTAAATACAACAACTGTTGAGGTCAACAACACAATTCTAAATGGATGGGGCATTGTCCATATGCTTTTTTCTCCTAAAAAAGGCTTTAGTATCATTACCATATTAGGAAACATGATGCACACCCTAAGAAGCATGTCAAAACACTGGACAAGTAACTGATTACGTAATTTTGCGTCTACGAACACTGCATATTGATGAAAGAAGCACATACACCTCATAATGATTAAAGAACATGATTCAATAGAACTGTCTAAACATGCCTTCAACTCAAAGCTCAGAATTGGAAGACTTTATTGATCCTGGAGGAAATAGCTTATGGTACGATTGCACAGACTCACTGAGATGCAAACACAATATAAAATGTAATATAAAGTGAAAATAAAAGTTTCCAAAAGGCAATCTGAAAAGACTCTTCAGTGACCAAATAGACTATTTAGTGCAGTAACAAGCTCGGGCACATTCGCCTTTACTCCAGCATGAAAGAAATTCGGGTCTCTTAATTTCTTTCCTTGTGTGCTGGCTTTCGTAATCACGTGGCTCTATTTAGCCGCACTGTCTGGATGAATGCCTGTAAAGCATGAGATTCCAAAGCAGAAGAGGATTTAAATAGGTGCTGTAAAACCAAACAATAAGCATTTGAAAGTGTATCGACATTTAAAACCATCCTGTAATCATGTCTCCATCTCTACTGAGGGTCTTTCTTTGACCTTGGTTTGTAGAAACCAGTCACTGACAAACTACTCATCCACAGGATACACAGTGGTATGCAAAGGTTTAGGCAGCTCTTGTAATTAGAAGAAAGCTCAAAATATACACAAATAGTTACATTTTATAATATTAACTTAAAAACCAAATGTCATCATTTTAGACCTTAAATGGACAAGGCTAAGGCAGGACAAGAATTACTTGGATTTTTACCTCGACAGTTTCAGTGTGAAAAACCTCATACCACCACTCAGATGGCACCTCTAAACAGCATAAACAGGAAAATGAAGCTAACTGATGTCTACAATGCAAGCAACCCTATAAAAATATAAAGCGAATCCTGCCCACTGCTCAATTTCCATCAACATTTACAGTATTTTTTCGAGTTTACTGTTGAGGTTGTATTTACTGAGATTGTGTGATTTCGCAAGCGGTGCCCATACCTTCCCAAGATCAAACTAATGAGAACTCTCTGGAATCAAAACATTAACATAACAGATACACTTTTAAAAACTAACATCACAATTGAAAATCATTACAACTTGAAATGATGTGCATCACGACTGCTGAACAATGTTAAAGCTAAAGAACCTAAAACAAAGAGAACATGATTTTTTTGTTATTTGTTATAATGCGACAACAAGCCTATTCACATTCATTGTGGGGGCAACAAAAAAAAGCATCAATCTGAATATGAACTGAATTAAATATAATTTAAAACATTTGAAACACTTAAGAGTGACATATAAGTCAAGTCAGGGACACTTTTACCAACACAGAGCACTAGCATTGTTCACTGTGCCATATGGGTTTTTAACCAATAACATAATTGGTTAAGAGAATTATTAGCTATTTCTAGCAATGTTTTTGTTCATAAATAACCCCATTTAACCATAAACCTAGATGGATCTTCAAAAATCATGTGTCATCCCTTGTATTGTCCCAGTGCAGTACTGCATACATCTGTGACATTAGGTGAAATCCAAAAGGGGGTCTTCAAGAGTGATGAAGCTTGTAGGGCTCACACCAACCCAGCCAGTTCTATTCCTGGCACAGGCCTAAGCCTCACTAAAACTGATTTGACCACAACAAAAAACAGCCAACTAGAACATGGCAAAATGAAAAACTCTGGTCCCCCAGGGTTTCTGTGCACGTGTCTGTACTAAAATGACACTAAATGTGGTTACTTTGAATGTAGACAGACTAGACCAATGTCATTCATACAGAAACAATAATTACAGGGTCTTTCACTCTGCAAAAAGAGGTGGAATCCTGTTTCTCTTGCTCAGGAAATGCTCCGTCAGCCTAAGTTTAATGAGTGTGGGATCTCAGCATGAACATGCATCCTAATCTTCATAATAAGTATTATGCAAGAGATGCCCAAAAAAATGACCTGCAGGCCAACGCTCTCATTGATGTATTTGATTTGGGACACTAGAAAGTTACTCTAATCCTACCATGACACAAATGCTTACAAAATGCTTATTTTCTTAATAAAACTGTTTTTGTGACTTACTAACAGTGTAGTATGTTATAAAAACTCAACCACCATCTATACACACAGAGAGAATCTTAGAGTTATCACATTTCAGATAATAGCCAGAAGGCTGTATTCACCAACACAAGTCAACCAGTGAGTTCTTCTCATTGGTTCCTACGTTTCTGTTTCAAACATTGTAATAGGGGAAAGTCACCTTGATATTTCTAACTGAGTTCCAAACACACACACAGTCTCTCTCACTGACCAGCCTGATTTAAAACGGTAGTCATTTACATTCTCCATCACCTGAAATGAACAACTAACTGACTGAACCAAAACAGTTGAAGTAAAAATGTATCATCTTAATACTTGAAGGTATTTGTGCATTATACACAGTATGTATAAGTACACTATACAAGACAAAGCAGGAAAACCTCACATGCTTTAAGAAAGCACAATAGAAAATGTCCAAGACAAAACTTTTCATTTACATACAGCTGTCATGTGCGATAGATAGATAACATATAGAGAAAAATGTACGGTGAGGTCATTCATTTATCATCCATCTCAAACTTACAACGTCAGACAGCATTTAAAGATGGTTTTAAAGATAAAACAGAAACTGCTGAAGGACAAAAAGGGAATAGGACAAAAGTTGGTGAAAGAGGAACCTGTCCTTCAGTTTCTCACCTGCTAACCGTCCACGTTCTCCGCCCTCGCGTGGCGAACACACCTGAACAGCACTAGCCGCTCGCTAGCGGCACACCTGCGAGGACGAGGGTGAACCACTCAGTCCACCAATCAGAATCACGAGAGGAGATGCTGAATAGCCAATCACAGACGGTCTTCCAAAAGTTCTGGAATTCATTCAAAAGTACACATTTCCGCCAGAAGCGATGCGTGACCCCTACAAACAATAAACCCTACACTAGCGGATGGAAGTGGGAAAAAACTAGAATTGTTTACAGTGGGACCGAGTTTAGGAAAGCCCTGTAGCTCAAATACCGCTCATTCAAATTCGAAGCCTAAAAGACCCTTATTGTCCTCAGATCAACTCACAACTCCTCGTCACAGCAAAAGTGAAACAACCAGAGCCTCGTTATTCTGCTGCAGACGTTAAAATACAAGTTCCATACATCAATACATCAGCTCTTGAAGTAAACACCCTTACCTGATGCAGAGTTCTTCGACCCGGCTCCGTGAGAAGGAAATGTTCTCCTCCTTGATCTTTTGTAAGCTCTGACCCAGCCCCCCGGCCACAGGAAAGGCGGGCGGGCGGGCGGTCAGAAAACGAGCAGAGGCAAACACACCAGTCACAGCAACCAACCGAGGACATGAAGAATAATCTTCAGCTCATCTGACTTTTCAAATGACTTCGAAATACAGCTTTAAAATACATCTATCTTTAAACATCTGTTTTACATGTTTGCTCCGGGCTAATGTGTTCCAAACTCCTCCACAGTGAGGAGGGGCGACCCCCCCCCCTTTCAGTCTGAAGTGACAGAACTGCGGTTTAAGTACCCACACCCTTATTCTGTAAAATATTCATACGCAAATAAATGTTTAATGCCTGTGATTTCTACGAGTAAAAATGTAGACATTAAACTAATTAAATACAATTTCTTAGTAAAATTGGTAGTATAATATTACGGTTCATTTTTATTAATGTTATTTTTTATTAATATCAATGACACATTCAGTTTTATACTATGCACGTGTAAAACTGAATAGTATAAAACTGAATGTGTTGATAGGATTGTATGTATATCAATTTTTGAAAAATTAAATGTAGAATCAAAAAGACACATTAGAATCCAAAGAGGCAATAGTCCTACATACTTCATTTCACCATGTAGACTATGTATACGGTGTATACCTTATTTTTCAGGATGTTCACATAGGCCTGAGCTTCTATTAATAGATCATGTTCAGTAAAATAGGCAGTCTTCCAACATGAGTTTAAGTGTTTTGAAAATCTAAGGTCTGAATGGCAGGCACTGATCAGCAGCACTGATAGGAAATGCTCTACAGTGTGTCAGAGCGATAGCTGGAGAATTCGTACGCCTTGTTCAGGAATCCAGTTAAGATACCATAGTATTAGAACTACATAGATAGACTTTAGTCTAGGAGGAATTACAAATTTGTACAAAATTAGTGCATACTTTCATGTTTATCTCACACACACACACACACACACACCTGGAGGCAGTTTCGCACCTCCAATTTGCCTGAAGTGCGTGTCTTTGAATTGTGAGAGGACTTCAGAGTACAGGGCAGAAACCAGACCCAGACAGAGCATGCAAATTCGACACTCAAGGGACCCTTTACCACCCTGACTGGGAATTGAGCCTAGGACCTACTTACTGTGAGGTGACAGAACTACTCACTGCACCAACTGTACTATATGTAAGATTTTTAACACCATTAAACTGTTACCAAAATTACATATAAACAAACATGTAAATATACTCATTATTAGAGCCACATGGCATAAATTCCTACATAATTCTACAGACTTGTCACATAGCTGACAAGGCCATACTTTTCTGTATAATTTAATGCTCCTCATCTCAGGAAGTCAGATAAATAGGTTAATTAGAAGATTAATTCCACATCACTCCATCCACAAAATTAGCACACTAACGGAGAGGATTGGTGGTGTAGTGGAATAAGGTGCTCAAGAAGAACCAGGTTTCATTTCCACTTGCTTTCCTGTCTGTCACGGTCACATCCATGTGCTCTGCACAGTGATCTTGTATTAAAAGATCCTCTTTCTGATCTCGAGGGTGAAACAACACTACAGGAAGGTTATTGGTGCAACGGGTCTGAGGGTTTGGTTAGTTTCACTTCCTGTACTTTGAAGACAAATGCAAGAGCTATAACCACTTTAGACTCACAGAACTGAGCATTATCAACAGAGGACACTTTTCTCTTTTCTTTTCTGTCATTTTGCCTTTCTTCTCTATTTGCTTAAAACACCTCAAATTTCCTCTTACTTTT
>JBBPDE010000038.1:13209381-13226400 GCA_037974605.1 Nannopetersius ansorgii | reverse complement strand
AGCCAACTACAGAGGTGCTTGGAGGGAAAGTGGAGGGAAAATACTGATATTTTAGATGTCTTATATTTTGGTAATGGTTCTTGTTCTTGGTTTACTTTGGTATGTTTTTTTTTTTTATTTATCACATTTTAATGGATATTTAAGATTTTAAGAATATTTTATCTCAAACACTGCTCTTTTGTTGCATATTTGTGTGTTTGTTTGTTTGTTTTTTTGATGGTTCAAGCTATGTTTCAGATTAGGACTATAGCTGAGTCACCTGTGCAAACAGTGCTATCATTTGGGACAGTGTTATGCTTACATTTGCATGAGATCATGTTGCCTTTTACATTAGTATACAATAGATGAAACGGTTACTGGGTCTTCCTGTCTCTGTTTATTTTCTCTTTACTAGATACCATTTCCATATTGATGGATATCAGTAACGAGCCTGAGCAGAAAGTGCTTGATAAGGTATTGGAGACAACATGGACGCAACTGTCTGATAAATCTAACGTGAAATAACACAAACTCACTTTATGTGATTTCATGTTTTCGGCTGTGTTTTAAGGAGAGTGTAACAGCCTAAATAATAGCTCATTTTAAAGTGTGGTAGTTTTTGAAGACAAAAAAAATTGCATAAGATGTCAGTATTGCCATCAAAAAAGTGGTAATCTTTTCACTTTACCTCAAAATCACTTTGCACATTATATTTGCACATTTGTACAACAGGCAGGGCTCTCTGTTCCGATTTTTATACAGTGCTGCTGGACTGCTGATTAGTATGTGATGAACAGCTGTGTTCAACTTTTTTTGTCTTCTATGTATTGTGTTCTGCATATCTATTTTTTCACTGTTCAGAGTATTTGTTTTTATTTCTATTTTTTTAAATGTTCCTTAATAGAGAATTTCTTTTTAAAAAGAGTCGGTAACTCCTGAGAAAATAGGGGAGTTAAATTATTCGGATTTTACTCTACAACTGCCGGAAGTGGCTCTGCTGTGGCAGCACTAACTTCCTCTTTAGCCGTCAAAAGTAATAGAATCAATGTCCCATTCATATAAATGCACATTGTATGCCTAACACCTGTTGATGATTATTAGTTAAAATATCACTCAGGTGTGAGCAGTATTTAGTTTACAATGATTTAATTATACCAATATGTGTTTTGTGCAGTTTGTCTGGTATGTGCAGTGAAATATAGGTGAACTGAAAGCACGAGGTGGTGAATGCTTCTGTCTTTTTCCAGATTTGTCACTAGAGGCCAGTGTTATGTCTTATTGTTGATTCCCTTGTGATCACAGTTGATGTGCCACAAACTAAATGTTTAATGTTTATATGTTTAAATTTTTTTGTTTTAAATGTAGATGATGAGTGTTTCAAATTTATAATTGATATAAAACGGTTGGTAAAATCACCATCACAATAAATAAATCAAATTTTTGCTCTGAAATGCTGAAGTGAATTCCTTTTAAGCTCATTTTCACAGAGCTTATATTGAAGCAGCTCAGTATCTACACCACTTATGTGTTGGATTAAAAAGTAGGCTACTTGATCTTTTAATCTAGCTTTAATGGTAGTGTATTTAATGCTTACTTAAGGTCACCATTTTGTGTCTTGGCACTAATTTGGACACAGACCCTTCATTCAGCCCCATTATATCCACATTTTTCACTAATGGGTAATGCTTTCATAGTTGCCATAGATACATGATCCCCATAGCAACTAAGCAGGCCTTCCTTGATAGCCCCTTGTGAGTGGACCACTTTTAAGTATATTAGAGACTATTGTCAGCTCCAACTAATGGTACCTTTGGTAAAGAAGGGTAGGATGGCCATGAAAGATGTCTTTGTGGTTTATTATCTTTGTCTCAGTGAAAAAATGCAGATCTAACCTCTAATTGAAGTCTAAGACAACCGAAATAATTATAATAATTCTAACTTGATTTTAAGTTATTGGCATCACTGTATTTAATGAGTATGCTTGCATCACGTGTGGTGGTGTTTGTTCTTCAATGTTGTGGCAAGGTGCGGGCATTATATGACATTTTAGCGTTATTATAATAATTTTTCATCATAATACACACTGTGTTTTTCTGATCATATCATAACATAACAGCCTCTGTCAAACGCACCCCCACCCTCTCCAACACAAAACCATTACTCCCTACCATCATCCCCCTATCAGTAAGTTTACGTTAAAATAAACTGACGCACAGACTCTGTGACTGAGATTGCAGCCCCCGTTCTGTCATTATGAACTCAGTATTTAGGGATCATGCTCTCTTTATTGAACTTTCGATGCTTTTTTCCCTTCACCTGTATTAGAACAGGCCCTGCCTCCTGTGCTGTGTAACTAAGCACCAGCCAATCAGAGCATCGAAACCGGGACATGAGCGACCAATCTTGAACGAGGAGGACGAGCTCTATCAGAAAACGAGTGGGAAAAAAACTATCGTGTCGCGAAGCTGTAGCATGGTGTAACTCACCGGGATGCGTAATTTACTTACACGACCACATTTGGCAGACTTCGTTTCTTCTGCGACCTTGCAAAACTAGAAGGATCACCATCTGGGTCTAGTAGTTTGGTGAGTGCTAATCTGTTCTCTTCGCTTTTTTAATGGACAGTAAATGAATTGTTTTGTACAGTGAAAGTAGTTGAGTTTTTATTCTAGATTTGAACTGTAGTCTCTATTGTTAGGAAACATTTAGAAGATGTTCTAACTTTATAATTGATAAGGAGCAGAATTATACCGTGTTCATCATCAAAAGTGTAAATGTGTTTCACTTTTCTGTTTATCAATATCAGTCAAATAACGAGAGAAGATGAGAGGAGGTAGTGGTAATAATATTGTTTGTTATTCTCATTACATTTTTACTTTCACAGTTAACAAATGCAGAATGTAATTATTATATCTGAACTTCATCTAGGTGTCTTACATGCTTTTTTCCTTTATGTAGGTCCATTTTCACTACCCAAGAACAGATGTTCTACGCTTGAATTTACTCTTGTGTTTTCAATTGCTAACCCTAGTTTCCACAGTCACTGGCCCTGCTTTTTATTTATTTATTTTTACTGATTCAGTAGAGCAGTACGTGTTTATCGATGTGTACTCAATGAAATATCTTTGTGCGGTAACAGTGGAATTGCTGTTTTTTCCCTGTTGAATTCCTCATTGCATTAGCAAATGGCAAAAAATGTCCAGAGGATCTGTCCACAGTCATAGCAAGTAATAAAGTTATATGGCATGGTAAATTTGTCCTCTTCCAGTGCTTCTCATCATTGTAGTAATCTAGACCTGGCTCCTCTAATTGAATTACCCCTCCCATGAACTACTGCTGAAATGACACAACAAACAACCGGACGGATATTAGAACAGCAGCAAATGTTGTTCCACTGCTCTGCTCCAGTCACTAATTCTTCTCTCTGATTTTCCTTCTTTTCCTTCTTTGCTGCTAGTGCAAGACAGTAATTATGAAAATCAATTTCAGAATATTTTCCAAAATTTTACAAATTTAAGCTTGTATCAATAAATCCTGACACAGTTTGTGTACACTGGACTGCACCAAAAAATTATAATAATAAAAATAATAATGCATGGTTCAATTCCTGGTGATGCCACAGCAATCCACTGGAATGGGCCAGTGTCATTACATTAACTATGGTGCTTGACTTCGTGTGTCTCAGATGACCACATGCTGGCCTTTACACTCCCAAGATTTGTAACATCATGTAATCGAGAGGCCTAGCTAGTGGGTGGGAACTGGCAAAGACTACAATGGAGAGAAAAATATGCATACTGCAGGTAGCTCTCAGCAGTGCAGTTGCAGCTTCAGGTCAGAAGTGGTTTCTTTTGGAGTTTGTCACAAACTAGTAATGGACTTTTTTGTAGTTCTCCTTCATGCTTCTTTATCTTTCTGCCGCTCTCTTTGCCTAGCTGTAAAGTGTTCACTTAGAAGATAAAGAAGTCCCAACTGAGATGATGATCTGCTCCGATAAAAACCCACATGTGGCTCCAGGAAAGACATCTGGACAGAGGAAATTCCTGCGGGTGCAGGGCCTCCCATCCCCGGCCCTGTGCTGCGCTTGTGGACTTTGCATAATGCTGGCAGGCATCAACATCACTCTTGTGGGGGCTTTCAGCTTTAGCAAGATGCTGTCCTTGAGCAACCCGCCCCTCATCATCGGGCCTCTCCTCCTGCTGTTGGCACTGTCGTTTTTCGGGGCATGCTGTGTGTGCAGCCGCCAGCCCACAGCCCACCTATCCCACAAGGCTGCTGGCCAGAACCACTGGGGGCTAATGAGAGTGGGAGGGACCACATTTGAGATGGAGGCTAGTGAACACACACTGCAGGACACCACCGCCATTCAGCTGAGCCCGACCAATTCCCCATGCTCCTCTCGCCACTCCAGCCCGACCCACTCACCTGCAGTTATGCTCCACCCTTCAGAGACCACCAACTTATCAAATGATAGTCATCATGATAGTTTGTCCTGTCATTTATCTTCAATAGGAGATGATACTAGTCCACTGAGTCCCTCACATGATGAAACAGCTCCATAGCCAGGACTGAAGTGCCAGGTACCTAAACTTTTCGTACCTAAACTTTTCTTTTACACGGTACACTGTAATTTGTACTCATCTTATAGCCTTTTGTCAATGGCCTTTTTTGGGCCCACTGTTTGTTGGATATTTTTGATTGTGCTCCACTCTCAACCAAATGACAGTGCAATATTTAAAAAAAACACTTCTGTGTGTAATATTCATATATCTGGGCTTAGAATATCTGCTCAATTGTGTTCCTATGGGGTTCCTTTCTGGGAAGATGTGTAGGGTATGGGGCTTGAAGAATTCCAGTGCAGTAACCGATGAGCTGCGGTCAGTAAGTGTAAACCTACAAAATCATACGGCCAATCTGACATAGTCACGCTAAAAAGTTTTGCAAACTCGTTAGAATCAGAATTTCTTTAGAAAACTGACCTGAAATGTTATCAGACTGTCATATAAATAGATGAGATCCTTCGGGGCAAAAGTAGGTGAACATCTAGAATGATCAGGTTTGTGTAATTGGGATCAAGAGGTTACATCAAGTGTAGGAGCAGCAGCCCAGAACAAATCACTCAAATCACTGTGCTGGCTAATGTCAGTGTTCAACTTTCAAGTTTATTATACAGATCACAGTCATTACCAGTATTAGGATTCTTGGACTTGGAGCCCCCTCAAAGTTCCCACATGATAATAACATTTAATAACTCAGTAGAATAAAATTAAAAAGTAGTAAAATTGTAAAAGTAGTATGTAGTAAAAAAAAAAAGGGCATAGTATAAATAGTACAAAAGGTGCACACTTATAAAATGTAGTGCCAGCAAGTGTAGTGTGTACATGTACATATACATACCTGCATATGTATAGAAGATAGGTTTAAAGAAACTGTGGTTTTAAAATGAGGGTAGAAGGAACAGAGCTCCAGGGAGGATGTGCAAAGTGTTCAGTATTCAGTAGTTCAGTAACCTAATAGCTTGAGTGTAGAAACTGTCATTAAACCTGTTGGTGTGGGTCTGGTTGCTCCTGTCCAACAGTAGAAACATGAAGAATCTGTGACTGGGGTGACTGGGATCAGAGAAGATCCTCTGCATTTTGGATGGCTGACAGTTTAGTTCTGGTGACATGCTGTGCCGTTCTAACCCCTCTGTGGACTTCATTGAACATTGAACATATCACACATTGGAGCTGTTTGGCCACCATTGGATCAGATTAACTTGTTATTATTATAGGAGATATGAATACTGGATTGCATCAGCAGATCCTACAGGAAAAAGTCAACTGAAAAAATTACTCTAAACACACCAGCAAATCAAACAAAAGGAATTTTGCCTTTTTGGACGAAAAGTCTCGACCTTAATAATAATAAAAAAAAATTGTGTCGGCCCTGAAGGTGTTCCACAAGAACGTCCTTTGGTGTCACTTAGTTGGATGAGCTGAAAGAGAAAAGGGCCACAAGGTGTTTAAGTCAGTGTGTGATCAACATTTACAGGAAACTTGTAGTCACTGCTGATCAACTGAAAAATGCTTTTGCCTACAAAGACAAAAAGAGGTGTAAAAAGGCATTAGAGAGCTACTCCCACAATAATACTGTGTTACATGTAAGCAATTTTTGTTCATTATTATGTTTCTTTTAATAAATGAGGAGCTGTGGGTATGGTATCATTATCCTCTGTGCATTAATACAGCTATTGGAAATGTAACATTGTCTTTAGTTATTAAGATGAATAAGCTTTTATGATATAAATTGTAATTACATTATATATAAAGTATGGAATTGATGTTTTGGGTTTAATTTTGAGGAGGTAAATTGTGATTGCTGTAGACATTGTCAGACTGGATTTATTCATCAGTGTTTAATTCCATACCTAAACAACAACATGGTACCATCTGTGCCTAACTATCAGAAAGCAGAAAATAAGTGATCTGTGTTTTTTTGTTGTGATGTTTTGTTGGAAACTGTTCTTACTTGCTGATGCTGTTCATGTTTTCTTCATGTTGGACAGTCCTTGGTTCGTCTGTTCTTCATGAAAAATGAGGCCTGTCTGCAAATTTGCTTTCATCTGTGAATTTAATGTTGGCGAGGATTATAAGTTAATTAGAGAAAAAATCGTTAGTCAGGGGGTGGGGGAGGTTGTCTCTTTACAATATTACATAAACTGTAGCTTGTAATCTAAGACCGCTGAGCATGCTGTGTTGTAAAATACATGATTTACTGAACTGCCACCCTTGTTACGAAAAATGCCATAATCTTATCTTATTGTGCAGGTGCCTCTGCATCCAGGACAAACATTCTAATGTGGCGGCAAACGCTGTTAATTCTGTCATCGTGTTTGCACAGGAGAGCCGCAGCTGCACCACCTGTGCATGCTGCTCCATCACTGCAGCCACAACTCAGCTGTGGAGGACTGTAAATGTCTAGGAACAGGCTGTAAAACACACAAGGCTGGTTAGGAAGGTAAAACAAAACCAGGAATGTCAAGTAGATGTTGAGCTTTTGCTTCAATTGAAGCGAAAAAAAAAAGATGTAATTCAAAAGTATGGTGCAAAGAAAGGTTTCTACAATGAGAGAATGCCATTGCTGACTGTCAACTATTTTTGAACTCTTGCGCTACTGTATGCATGCTACTGTGTTATCCAAAGGACAGAGAGGCTGGATTTCATTATACAGGCCCAGGTAGCCATTCCGGCCCATTAAACCATCATTAGGGCCCACTACTGCAAAAAAATAATTTACAGGGTCATAAAAGTGCAAGAAATGAGAACACTGATGAGCATTAACAAGAAGTGTATCTAACAGTTCTGGATGTTCTTACACATTTGGGGGGTTTCATGCCAAATACCATTTTACTTTTTCTTATGTTTGTTAAATCAGAATCATTTGTTTGCTTGTTCATACTTATTTTTTTATTGTAGGAAAGTGTATATAAAATAAATAAATAACACAAGCAACAGAGAAATTGAGCTCTTTTTTTTTTTACTGAAACTACTGAAATAATATTTTAGTAGTTGGACCACCATTGGATCAGATCTGCTTGTCATTATACTATTATACTGGAATGCATCTTCAGATCGTACAGGAGAATGCCAGAGCATTCTGTCACAAATTGCAGGTTATTCCCTGTGAGTTCGTTATTAGGACAGTTTCTTTGTGCATGGCACAACCCACACAAGCATGCTCTGAGTGCAAAACAAAAGATCTGAAACATACAATGGCTAATGCGTATCTGATGCAGCTGAACAATAATGACTGTTTACTGATACAAGAAAGTTTTCCATCAGAGGAAGGATATTTCAGCTACTCTGAAGAAGGGCAAAACGGAGCCCATTTGGACACTGCAAGGGGTGGACAATGCAAGAGGCTTTTCTGATGCATTTCTTGTGGAAGGTGTCCTGTACTGAGGGCAGAATTATCAGAGGTGGTGCAGATAGTATGGAATATTTAAAGCCATTGTTACCATAAACAAACATCATCTATTCATCCATTCATTCATTATCTGAACTATTTATGCTAAGCCAGAGTCGCAGGGGGTGTCAGTCCCAGCAGCAGAGGGCAAAAGACAGAAAAACACCCTAAACAGGTCACCGGTCCATCACAGGGCAGACACACAAACACATAAGCATTAGGTAAGTAGTAGTAATAGTAGTAGTATCGTTACTGCTGTTGTTGTTTAATTGTTGGATACTAAAAAGAGTCTGATTGGTGAAAGTTTTATCAATTTTTATGGAAGCTGTTTTCTTTTTGTATACCTCGTGCTTGTATAAAATATATATAATAATAAACTTCTGCTCATTAAAGTCAGACTTTTGTGGATGTCCTTTTTGACCCCAAGTCCCTACAAGCCCAATAGCAGTGAAATTACTGAGCCTGCCTGTCTCCTCACTCACCAGCAGGTCAGATCGTTGCCTTATTTTGTATAAATGGAGAAAATTGGGAGGCCTGGGGGTCTCTGGTCTCAGCCTTATTTCAGTTTCATTACAGTAGTCAGTAGATATCATGTTTTTTTACGTAGAATGAGTGTTAACTGGCTCTGTCTCGAGGGAAAACAGCGCCATCTAGGGATCAATATGCTGCAAGTTAAATGTAGTTTAGTTTTGAGAGGATTATAGCATTATAAAGACACGGGACTTTATTATGTACAGTCGTATCAAACGTCATTTTATTGTTGGTTAATATTATTTCGCCTCAGCAACAGATGTTGTATTTCATTGATTGCATGTGGATGGCTCTGAACAGAGCCGAGAGTACATGTAGCCTGAACCTGTCATAGGACTCTGACCATCTTAATGCAAAAGTATCGATATTAAAGCAGAAACCAAGATCCTGCATGCAGTCTACTGGTCTACTGACTGCCCTCTAAAAGAGTGACATACTCATGAATGGCCATGTCCGACTCCCAAATGACTCATTCTGATGAATCGAATCTTTTCACTGCCTGACCGATTCACAACTTTAAGAAAATCACTAACTTTTTTTCAACATTTATTTTAACATGCTAATTTCTAATAGAAGAATATAGTTTACAGCTTTTAAAAACTATTACATATATTTCAGACTGTAGTATAGTGAGAATATCCTCTTTGAATTTGCTTGTATTTTAATAATCTAATGTATACGACCTATTTATATTATAATAAATAATAATATATAGTATGTAAAATGCTGTTATCTATGGTATGGTATAATCTAATGTAACGTATTAAGGAAAAATAGCAGATATCCAGTGATTTGTGCACTGGGACACCGTCATGCTAGAACAGAAAAGGTCATTCCCCAAAGTATTGTTTAAAATGTATTGGTATGCTGAAATATCACGATTAAACTTCCTTCACTGGAAGTAAGGCTCCTATTACTAACCCTTAAAAAAGTGTATCCCAATACTTTTGTCCATATTGGGTTTCTAAAATTAAAATTAGGGGTTGTTTCCAAAGAGTCGGTTGAACTGAACTGAACTTATTTCCGCTGCTCGGGTGGAAGGCACATGCGTGTTCGAGACGCTGCTGACCTTGTGCGCATGCGCAGTACTGCTCCGAGGCGATCTGTATATAACGACCGGAGCGCTACTGTCCCGATCCACCTTCAGCCATTTTAACCATGTTGGGAGCTGTGGGACGCTGCTGCACCGGGGCGCTGCACGCTCTCAAGCCCGGGGTTACCCCCTTGAAGGCCTTTACTGGAGCTCCAGCAGCCCTCTTTTCTCGTAAGATATACACTTATTGAATGCTTCCCCCCGAAAGCCTATGTTTTGTGCAGTTTTGGTGAAGTGAGTGGCGAAGCCGGCCAAATGGCAGCATGCGCGCCGTGCTAATGCAGGCCTTAGGCATTTAAAGAACAATCTTTCATTAATACGCTTCTATTTCTCCAGAACTTGCATGTCATCTTGGTGGAGATGTATGTGCATTTAAAGCAAACTTGACATGCCAACAGCAGGACGTTTTGGTTGTCCGTAAAACCGGAATGACCTTTATGTGTCATGGGGAGGCCACTTGAATGCTAGCAAGTTAGCTAAGCTAACTGGAAAGCAATTGAGTGTTCTTGAACCTGGCAGTGACTAAACAATGTGTAAACTGGTTTCCTATTATTATAGATATGACTTTGAATGAATGTGGTATTTAAAGTAGTGCGAAAGTATATAATTATAGTCTGATGGATGCTAGGCTAACAGTAACAAGTTACCTTTGCTGTGTATTAGAAGGCTAGTACGGGTGGCTAATGTTTTGACTCGAGGTCACAGACCAATGTGACTTTTCGTAGACTTTTTCAATTGTAGCAGAGTTTGTCCAGTGTAATAATAAGACTAGTGTGGGTTTTTTTTTGTTTTTCACTGTTCTTGTAAGGAACTGGGCCAGGGTGAGCGGCATTGTAGTTTATTGACCGGCCTTGTTTCCTCCATGTTGCAGGCAGGGATTATGTTGCTCCAGCCGCAGCTGCTGCCGTCGCGACCGGCAAGATCGTGGCGGTCATCGGGGCCGTGGTGGATGTCCAGTTCGACGAGGGTCTGCCCCCAATCCTGAATGCTTTGGAGGTGGCCGATCGCGACACCAGGCTAGTCCTGGAGGTGGCTCAGCACCTTGGTAAGTACATGTTTTAGCATTGCATTCATTGAGCAAACGCTTTGAATACAAAGTGACAGGACAGTGACTTGCTCCCTGTCAGATTCTCTGAATGCGTGTAGCTTCCTCAAGTAAGCCTAGTCATGACAAATGTGGTGTTCCCCAGGGGAGAACACTGTACGTACCATTGCTATGGATGGTACTGAGGGGCTGGTGCGTGGTCAGAAAGTCTTGGACACTGGTGCCCCAATCAGGATCCCTGTGGGCCCTGAGACGCTGGGCAGAATCATGAATGTCATTGGTGAGCCCATTGATGAGCGAGGACCAATTACAACAAAAACGTAAGTTTTTTGCCGTCCTGTAGGCTGTTTTGTTTAATTTGAGATGGCTTTTAAGTTAACCATGTTCAAATGCATTCCATGCATTTGCTGCATGCTCATTTCTATTTTTCAGGACTGCTCCCATCCATGCTGAGGCCCCAGAGTTCACAGACATGAGTGTGGAACAAGAGATTCTGGTCACAGGAATCAAGGTGGTTGACCTTCTGGCCCCTTATGCCAAGGGTGGAAAAATTGGTACGAATCACTAACAAGACATATAAATTATTTATGATCTTTAGCAGTTGAGTAACATGTTTATTTGATTCACTATTGCCTTTCTCTCCATTTGTGTAGGTCTGTTTGGTGGTGCTGGTGTGGGAAAGACTGTGTTGATTATGGAGCTGATCAACAATGTGGCTAAAGCCCATGGTGGTTACTCTGTGTTTGCTGGTGTTGGGGAGAGGACCCGTGAGGGAAATGATCTGTACCATGAGATGATTGAGTCTGGTGTCATCAACCTGAAGGACACCACATCCAAGGTAAGTCGTTATTGTCTTTCTGAAGTGGTTGGTTTTTGACTTGTGGTAATTGCAGCTGCCTCCCTGATTGAAGTTTAAAAATGAGAAGACCATTAAACCACAGCTAAATTTGTTTTGGCATTTTCTACTCCCAAGGTCGCCCTGGTGTACGGACAGATGAATGAGCCCCCCGGCGCTCGTGCTCGTGTGGCTCTGACTGGACTCACTGTTGCTGAATATTTCCGTGATCAGGAGGGACAGGATGTGCTGCTCTTCATTGACAACATCTTCCGCTTCACCCAGGCTGGATCAGAGGTAGTCACTTACTATAAGTTTAACGTGTGTGTCTTTTTAATGATGCATTTTCAGTAGCTAAGCTTGCATTGTGTTGATTCTCCTTCAGGTGTCTGCCCTGTTGGGTCGTATCCCCTCTGCTGTGGGTTATCAGCCAACTCTGGCCACTGACATGGGTACTATGCAGGAGAGAATCACCACCACCAAGAAAGGCTCCATTACATCTGTACAGGTTTGTATTTATTAATCAATTTATCAATATTTATTAATTGGTTGTTTATCCAAAATCATTTGACTGGTTGTCCTGCCATTTAGGCCATCTACGTGCCAGCTGATGACTTGACTGACCCTGCCCCTGCCACCACCTTTGCCCACTTGGATGCTACCACTGTGTTGTCCCGTGCAATTGCTGAGCTGGGTATCTATCCTGCTGTGGATCCCCTGGACTCCACCTCTCGTATCATGGACCCCAATATTGTGGGAGCTGAGCACTATGACGTGGCCCGTGGTGTCCAGAAGATCCTTCAGGCATGTCTGTTCTTTCATATCCTGTGCCCAAATGCGACTTGGATGCTCATAAAATTCTTTTGGGTTTAAAATTGAGAAGTTGTTTTAAAAAGGAATGATTGCTGTTCCCAATAAGTTCTTAAGGCAGACTGCACATTGACGCTGGTAATACTGCATTGATGTTTGATCACCTTCCTTAAGATTCTATTACTTGCTTTTCATCACAGGACTACAAGTCTCTGCAGGATATCATTGCCATCCTGGGTATGGATGAATTGTCTGAGGAGGATAAGCTGACTGTAGCCCGTGCTCGTAAGATCCAGAGATTCCTGTCTCAGCCCTTCCAGGTGGCTGAGGTCTTCACTGGTCACTTGGGCAAGCTGGTGCCCCTTAAGGACACCATCAAAGGCTTCAAGAGCATTCTACACGGTTTGACATGATCTTTCTAAAATTGTGCTTGTCTGCATTTTATGAGTTTGATAGTGTGTAGTTAATATTCTGATTGAAGATGATGTACTAGCTTGGCTTCCTATAGATCAGCATTACTGAAGTTTGTCTTCATTGAACAGGTGAATATGACCCATTGCCTGAGCAGGCATTCTACATGGTGGGTCCCATCGAGGAGGTCGTCCAGAAGGCAGAAAAACTGGCTGAGGAGCATTCATAAGAAATTTGTCATACAAATGTCTGGGAAGGGTTGGAAAAACTAAAGATGTTATGGGAGGAGCACTTGCTTTGTAAAGTCATTCAGAAACAATTGTACCTGTATTGTCAGTCATTCTGAAGTTCTATTTAATGTTTTCGGGTAAGATGGAAATAAATCTGTCTTTACTGTGAACTGTCTTGTAGTATTTTTCACCAAGAAATGTACCTTTTAGTAAAACTAGCTGAATTATAGTGTTTATATGTTAATTCCTAGATAGTGGTGGCATTTGAGATGTACTTCTTACAGCTATGGAAGTGCACACTGTTTTTGCAAGGGCGTAATGCTTTTTGTGCAAGGGTCTGTTTAGCTTTACTAGATTTTTAAGCAAGTAGGAAGCATGTTCTGCCATGTTGCATTTTATCCACCAAGTGGTGCCCTTGTGTAAAGCTTGGCAGTACGGCTGTGTTAATGACTGGACCATATTCCAGCCCATATCCTCCTGGTGCAGGCAGAAGTACCATGTAGCAGTAGCTAACCTATCCTGGAAATTGTGGTTTTGTTGCATACTGGGCAGAGGTGAGGGTTCCCTGGGAAATGGTAATGAGCTTGCTAGGCTGAGAACTTTTGTGACCAAAGTTTGAATATAGAGCAAATGGTTTTGAACTGGATGTATTTGGTTATTGGAATTTTTAGGGTCCCAAAGTACAGTGGTAGAAAGCGTAGTTGATCCTAACTTCTATAGAAGCTTAGTGGTGTAGTGTACAGTCTCTTGACAATTAATTGAATAAATGGGTAACTTTAACTGTAGTTTAGTGCCAGTAGTTAAAGCCACCTGTCTCCTGGACACAAATTTAAAGTCTTGTTTAGTCAGTTGTGCAACAGCTGCTTTTATTATTTATTCATATCACTGGGTCAAGGCCAGTTCATGTTCATGACCTGAGCATCTAATTCTGACACTATCATTACAGCTGTACTCACAATTTTCTGTCATGGAAATCTATCCATAATACATTTTAAGTAACCTTAAAGTATAGAAGACAGTTACACATAGCACAAACTACTGTATAGTTTACAGTGGCAGGTTTTTTTGAAACCACTAAAGACACATTTTCTATTTAAAAATCACTGTTTTGTAATTTATTTATTTTTTTATCTCTGTAGGACAGTACTTTTGAACTATTATGAACAGTTTGGCGTTGCCTTTACTTAGTTTCTTGAAAGTGATGCCCTTTTCTTGAAAGTTTATGCTTCAACCTGATGTGCAATAGGTGGAGAGTAAAAATGTGGGCCATCTTGGGGGACTAGTTTTAGATTTACTGGTTTAATTCAACAACCGTAGCTGCTGCAGTGCCCCCTAGATGATGCTTTTGGCAGGTTTGGCACTGTCTTTGAGCAGCAGGTAGTCAGCGAAACGGGTGGGGGCATAGGAGAGGGGCAGCCAGAACAACTTGGCATCCCAGCCAGGCGAGTAACGGGTGCGCGGGTGCACAGCTGAGACTGCATGCTCCATACAGCCTACCACCTTCATCAAGTCACTGTCCGGCATCTTGGAGAACTTCTCTTCCATCAGCTTCTCCACTGTAAAGTAAAATGAACAAAACATCTGTTTAATAACTAAATATAATGCTTAAAGTATTTAAGGTCATACTGAGTTTTAATGGGGCCTAATCCAATTCTGGTCTCTGAAGAACTGTGAAAATGTACCTTTGCTTATATAATCGGCCCCATAGTCATCCTTGGTCTCTTGTGGTATTTTCTCCCAAAGCCTTTTAACGCATTGGATTAGAATGAGTGTGTCTGTCACGCTGGTCTTGAAGAACCCTGGTTCAATACACAGGACCTTCACTCCGAATGGGAGTAAGCACCTCCTAAAACAGAAAAAAGCATATTTTCTCAGAAAAGTGGTTTCTCAGCTGATGATATCTTGTCTGCTGAAGTGCTAATGAAGTTCGCGCTGTACCTCAAGCTGTCATTGAACGCTTCCACAGCATACTTGGACACACAGTATGGTCCTCCAACTGCACTGATCCTTCCAAACACACTGGCAATGTTCACCACGCGACCCCTGGCCTTTTTGATGAGTGGGAGGACGCTCAGGGTCACTCCAATGACACCATTCAGGTTGACCTCAAGCATGGACTTGTAGTCCTCCAGGGTCATCCAATCACAGGGACCCGAAGGCACAGAGACGCCCGCGTTATTCACCACAGCCCACAGACCTGCCAATCACAGGAGAGAGGGTAGAATATAACTCTGGCAGTTAGGCATTCTTCAAACGGGTCATCAGATATTTTCCTCATTTAATATCTCTGCAAAGCTCACTTTAAAAAAGCCCCGCTGTAACAATGAACTTTAAGTCCGTAAACTTTGAGCCCCAGGATATTGGCTAATACTAGAATCCCACACCGTCACAACTGTTTAAAGTTTAATGCATAATTACATCGCTGATATGTAAACTAAGCCATTCTTGGGGGTTTGCTGTGGTTACCAGGTCAGACGTCTTTACAATAGCAACAGGAGGAACCAGAGGTCACAATGTCTACAATGAAAAAAAAACTTTTCCTTGGGTACCATTTCTCTATTTTAAAATTTAGATTTTTTGCAAGTCTAAAAGGCAGTTTTTAGAGAGATTAAAAGCTCTAGATGTCTACTTCCCACCATCAACTGGACTGTGTTTTACCAATTCTAATTTCACAAGTTTCTTCAGAATGGAGCATTTATAATTAGACCACATTCAATGATTTCAGATTTAATTATGCTTTAAACTGTACAGAAATTGTGAAAAATTGCAAAATGCCTCTTTTAGGTTAAAGGAAGATTTAATTGGCAAATGATATTGTTGCTGATGATGAAAGGAGACTAAGATCATCACCCATTGACAACTGTTTAATGAAGGTTAGCATGTTAGGAAAAAGATCCCTTCAGTAACTTACTTATAAACCTGTGGTTTTATTGGTTTCTTATAGGAATAGCAGAATGTTCACTTAGTAGGACTTGACATATGATCTGAGAATAAGTGACTTGTGGATTAACCATGTACATTTTGAGGACCTAGTAAGGGTTGTTTTATTACCTCTACCTTTGCAATGCTCTTATCAGATGGTCAACAGAATGTGCACTTTAGTAGTGATAGTGATGTAAGGTCGGGGTGAAAAGGTTCAGGAGTCATGAACCAATTCTACTCTTAAATCCAGTGTTTGCATTGTCATTTCCTTACCTTTCTGCCCAACCAGATTTTTGATAAAGCCTGCAACCTTGTCAATGCTTTCTGATTTCCTGACGTCCAGATGGACTGTTGATACTCTTTTACTGCAGGATTTTTTCAGCTCCTCCTCCCCCTTCTCTGTGAAGCACGCCGCCACCACACAAAAGCCGCACTTGTCCAGATGGCGGGCTAGAAGGTTTCCAAAGCCGCTGTCGCACCCAGTGATGTACACGTATTTATTGCCTCTGTCTGGAACTCTCTTCAGCTCAAGGCACCAGCGCACCACATAATACAGGACCACCAGAGCCGCTATGAACATCCACATGGTTGCTATATCAAAGAGAGCGCTTAATTCATACTCATCTTATGAAAAACCCATTGAAGATGTTTGTGTCCACAAGGCTTGCAGCTTATAGAGAACATACTTTTCATAATTAAAAATGGGTCATTAGTAGTTTAACAGGGCAGCTGAAATAATAAATACAATTTCATTGACTCCTTTCAATGAAAGTCAATGAAATCGTACACTAAACATACAAATATATATTACTGAAGTCTTTTCAGTTAAATTGTATGGATTCTGAAGCAAAACATTCTCTCTTTTTTGCAGGTTTAACTTTTGCACATGCTCTCAAATCACTGGGATTTGAGGTCACTTCTGTTAGAACTGCTAGAAGATTTTAAAGGCAAATAATCAGTGGCTGAACTCGACAGTAAAATAGTCTAATCAATACCAATACTTGAAAAGAGGCCTGGCTGTGCTTCAGGGAGGAACACAGAGATCAATTAGATCAGTGGTTCTCAACCTTGTGGTTCACCCACCCCAAATGGCTTATGTATTGTTTGGTTAGGTGTTGGCTAGTTATTATGTGGCAGTTGTTGTACAGATGCTCTGACTGCAGTATCTTGGTTAAATAGTTGACATGGATTTAAGCTGTTTTTCAGGTAAGAAACA
>JBBPDE010000038.1:13191514-13209281 GCA_037974605.1 Nannopetersius ansorgii | reverse complement strand
GTCGTGGAATTCTTAAGCACTGATGTACGTCGCTCTGGATAAGAGCGTCAGCTAAATGCCGTAAATGTAAATGTAATGTAAATGAACCAGCTTAGGGTGGGCCAGCTTCCAAAAGATTGAGAACCACTGAATTAGATCATAACCTTTTATTTCGTCTTGTGATTTTATGGTATCAAGCGTGTTTATGAGTGATCTACTTGTAACTCAGTTTAATTAGTTCCTAATTTCTTAATAGGATTTAATGTCATTCACTGCTACTGAGTCGTGGACTGTTCTGTTGTGGCTCACTCCTCTCACGGATGAGGTCACAAAAACGAATATTACCAGCCTTTAGGAGGTACTGAGAAGTTCCTAAGCAGTTTTTTTTACCTGCTTAAGTTGCCTTACGGTGGGTTTCTTTTCTTTACATTTAAGCCATTATTTATATTGTATGTTTCATAATAAGAACAATACATTTTATTTAAGTATAGTTTTAGGCCACTCTGCATGACACTATCCTCTTTACGCTCTGGCCATTTTTGTTCCAGCCACAGCAGAGTTCAACTCACTGCAGGCACTACAGGTGGACAATTTACATGTGGGGAATGGAATGGACACAAAGTGCATGTGTTGTGTAATCAAGAGTCTGTAAACTAAAAAAGAGGCAACCTACTGCAAGGTGAATTACAGACGGTACTTTTTTGCAAAGCAGCACTGTTTTATAAATGTTCATCTAGAAGTTCTCTACAGTTATTGTAATTCCAAGCTTTCTTACACCACATAAAGGTGGACAACTGTATGAGCTTTACCGACAGATGGTTTTCTGCTTTATCATTATAAGAGAAAATGAGTACTGATCAAATGTTGATACAGATTCTTCACACACATTCTGCATCTGATCCAGTCACACCTTGTTAGTTCTCATACTTTGTGCCTCATCTAAGAGAGAAGTCTAAATCTTATCACTATACCGAATACTACAGAAACATCAGTAGTGCAGTCATTATTATAGTATAGTATTAGTATGTGCGGTATAGTATAACTTAGCAGTTCAGGTTTATTTACATAGCATATTATCATATACAAAAGGGCACTACGTGTACTTTACAGAAACAGAATATAAAATTAAATACATATAGTGTAGTGTCGTATCGTATAATGTAGTGTGGGCAGTATAGTAACATTATATGCGGTTTTGGACATTTTGAAAATAAATTAGCACAAGCTGACTATATTGACTCTTATATAGATTCGACATTTGCTGATGTCCCTTAATATAATCACAGAAATTGACCGAAATATAATTGCAATTTCACTGATATAACTAAGTTCCGCAGTTAATCGAGGTTATTTCTGTCTCTTCCGTACTGTAACACCACAAATCCAGGCTAACTCTAAGCCAACTCCCAGTTTTTATTTAAAAACGTAAATATGTACAGAGGACACTAACTGTTTGCAGAATTAAAGCAGATTGTGAAGAGTTATTTGTTCTACTGTACCTGCCGTGTCTTCGTCCTGGAGAGGAAAGTTGAGACTGTCCTGCAGAAGTAGCAGGAGGGAGAAGTTTATGGCCAATCGGAGCTGTGCTATTTCACTGACTTAAGCAACATCCAAGATCTCCCACGTACACATACACCAGCCACAGGGGGCGATACCGAGCCAGAATCCAGCGCAATAACCCCAGCCGTAACCGACACAGTCCCTGTTAAAAGACATTCTGTCTTTTTAAAATGTGCTTAACAGGTTCAGAATATGTGTAAAGACTCCTGCATTTATCTTGTGCTGATCTGCACTTTCTAACACTCTCTAAAAGAATTTATTCACTTTAACACTGTGTTTTGATTAAATGTGTGCCGCCAAAACAATATAATCAAATTTCTGATTATATAATAATTTGAGATTTGTCCCTGCAATCAGAAGGCTGTGAGTTCAAATACCAGGCCTGCCAGTGGCACCACTGAGGCACTCTTGAGCAAGGTACCACCTCCAAACACTGCTTCACTAGGTGAATGGGGTACATACAGAGAAAGAAATTCACACTGTGTGCCGTACTGTGGTCGTTTCGCATATGAATAAGTGGCCACTCTACTTTACATTGTACAAAAAAGAATAAACTGCTGATAACTGTCAGATGCTCCTTGTCTTACATAGTCTCAGACAAGTTATATGTTGTTTGTCAGGACTTGCATGATACAACATGACTTTTAAGTGGTTGCATTAAGTGCCACAATAGAGACCACAAAAGTAATTTTGCACTCTTTATAGTTCAGTGACAACTGTAGGATGGAAATGTATGTGCAAAACATTTTAGAAGAAAGAGAAGACAGCAGAGAAACTCAAACTGGTTTACTCTACACAAGTACAGATTTATGAGTGGTAAGTACAAAAATAACAGAAAATCTATATCAGTTACAGCTACTTTACTGTCATAATCATTGTTAGTCAAAGTTTTTGGAAGATAAAGGCTATACACGATTAAAGAGCATTGCTAAAGAGCTCCAGCAAGCACAGCAGCAGGAAGTGTTCTCCTATCAGAGTTAATGATTATAACCTGTTTTCTACACAGGCTTCCCTCTCTTTCCTACAGATAATTTTCCAGGACTTTTCCAGGACAGTTTTACTAGTGATATAGCTGGTATGACAGACAGAGATATACTGTTTTTTTAAGCATTCAGGCAGTTTTTTTTATTTGTAAATCTCTTAGTGCTGTATTCTTGGTTTGTAAATAAGATGTACAATTCTCATTATAATTCATTTGTATCCTGAATCACTGTTTTCTTATGAGTTATACTGACTCGTATCAGCATGTACTAGAACAGTGGTGTCAAACTCCAGTCCTGGAGGCCCAGTGTCCAGCACAGTTTAATGATTCTCCTACTCAAACACATTCACTAGACCTGGCAGTTAAGTACTGAGGTGAACCAGAGCAGGGAAATCACCAAAACGTGCTGAACCAGTTTGACATCCCTGCACTAGGGTTTTTTATTTATATTTTTATTTTGATTCTATTTTGATTTGATTCTTTATTCTATTTTATACTATTCTATTCTATTGCTATATTTTTGATGCTCCTAAGTTCTGTCCACTGTTTGACATGACAAAGTAAATTTCCCACTTGTGGGACAAATAAAGGTTAATCTTATCTTATCTTAGAGGTTTGAGTCACATACAGTTGGGCTGTCATTCAGTGATTTGACTTCCCATTAAACTCTCTCAGCAACATCCAGCACACATTTGAAACTAGAGCCAGAGTTGAATTACAAACCTTTGCAGGTAAAGCAGTCAACCAAACTTGATGACAAGCTAAACATTATTTAGTCATTTATAACAAGTTGCTTTGGATCAACTTTAAACTACAACCCTGGACAGACAAGTGCTTAGAGGAAACGTGCAAAACAATCCAAAAATATACGGTGGTGTGAAAAAGTGTTTGTCCGCTTTCTGATTTCTCTTCTTTTCCATGTTTGTCACCCTTAAATGCATCAGATCATCAAACAAAATTAAATAGTCAAAGACAACATGAGTAAACACAACATGCGGTTTTAAGTGAAGGATTATATTATTAAGGGAGAAAAAAATCCAAACCTACATGGCCCTGTGTGACAAATTGTATCAGCTTGAAACACACTAACACCATTTCCATGCTGATATAAATGGTTGTGCTGAGAATGGTCCATCACCAAAACATACCTTTGGTTGTGGTCCTGTGCCGGTCCTTTTCCACTGTTGAGTTAGAGGGCAGCTACAGTCAGTAACTGTGAAGTGCCCCTGTTTGGAAGTTGTACCTGTTAAAATGTCCAAAAAGTGTAGATGTATCTAATGAAGAGACAATGCTGATACTAATGTACAGTGGTATGGATAAGCTGATGCAGTGAAAATAACTGCAACTAAAGTGATTTATACTAAACTGATTTAACCTTTTAACGGAAAAGTCAATGCCTGAAAAAGACTGGCTGGGAATTGGTTTTAACTGGAGCAAAGAGGAGGAAAAGAAGAAGTTAGGAATGTTAAAGGAGTTCTTTCTTGATAAATGGCTTCCTGACTGTAAAGGAGCTTCTTAGTTTGTTCACCAGACAGCTGTGGCGACTCATAGCAACAATGTTCTCCAGGAGATGCATCACTGTGTTCTAAAAGACAAACTCACATTGGTATTAAATACAGAGGCCTGTGTCTGATCCATTATTTACTCACAAGGTTCATCACACTGGTATTAGGACAGAAAGAGAAAATGTGTGTGTATGAAGTCCAGAGTTTCCTATGATTGAAGTTCCATTTAAGGAAGAATGAAAATTTTGATGAAGAAGCTGCCTTAAGCCGTGTAAAATCAAGTCCTACTAAATCAGTTGTGTTAGAGAGAAAACAGAACCCAGCGACTGTTTGTTTTTAAATCGTGTGTGGAATAAAATAAAATGGCAAACTGTGTTTTGTGAACAGTGAATACAGTAATAATCTGTGTGTTCATGGCCACTGATGTGGGGTGTTACTCTCCAGGTCATCATAGTCAATCAGATTTTAGAACAGGATGGTACTTAACCCTTTGAAACGTGATTAATTCCTATTCAGTTCATGAGCTATCACCAGATAAACTGTGCTCACAAATTGTTGTACCAAGTAACAAGTCAGCTTTAACTGTAGTTACATAAAACCTGTAGTTATTATAAATAAAGTATTTAATACTGTTACAAATACTGCTAATTTTTGAGCCATTCTAGAATGTAAAGCTTAAAACTTGAATTATATTTTCTGTAAAAGATTATAAGCTCTACAGCAGACTTTATGTCTCAAAAACAGGCTGGTAATAGTGTTTTAAGTAGTATTTCAAAATAGTATTTTCACTTTTAAACACTGCACCTTTGTCAGGGAGCCATTTTCTGTGTATGCCGATTCTAAAACCACGTTGTGTCTAAGGCTGATCCAAGTACTGACAGAAACACAGGGGTTCAATGACCTGCCGGTCATTTACCTCACTAGGGTTCAGGCTTTCAGAGAAAGAGGTCTCTGAATTTCATCAGCAGTGTTTCAGTGTTTTTGTGTGAGTAAAGTGTTGGATCAGAAATATAAGACATTCTGTAGAATATAGAAACATTTCTATTGAAACCCATTCACTAAAATACAGGCTATGAAAGAAAGTGTAGACCAACGAACACATGGCAACTGAAAAGCATGTACCATATGCTCAGTACTGATTTACTGCCTAGAGAGATTTCATAAATGAAAATGCTGTAAAAGGGAAATCAAACACTGCTGTGCAAGAACACTAAATCAGTTAAATGCAATCTAGACTGATTGGTGATCATTTAGTGGTGTTTGGCATTACAAAAATATAAAAATCATTTTATTTTTAGTAATTTTCACACAATATATCAATATGTAGACAATTCACAACATACAATATGTACACAGTTTTTACTTTTTCTGATTTGATATGCCTATAAAGAGGAACAACTGGTGCCACAAAAAATATGAGTACAAATGACTTATTACACTTCACAGCATAAAATCCTAGCAAAACAGACTAACTATGCTTTCTTCATAGTGTAATCAGTCCGTGTAGTAGTACTGATAATATAAAATGCTCAGAATAGCATTTTTTGACATATTGTGATATTAATCACAATAACCATTCATATCATCATATTGCCTAGCTCTGTGCTCAATGTTAACAAATATTTTAAACAAAGCTGATAGTATGTTTTAAGTGAACAGCTCAAAAAGCAGCCCAGATATATCAGACATTCTCACAATTGTTGTTCTGCTTTTAATTCCAGCTTGTTTTTTGGAAAATATTTGGCACATTTCAAACATCTAATACTCGTTTACTGTTTTCATTACTAATTAACAGGTATGAATACACACAGTTATTGTATAATTGATTTTTGACGGCCACTTACCTGACGGCCACTAACCTCGCACAGCCAGAGCGACCACATGGTCTAAAAACACGCGTATCTACGCTACCATCTATGCAAGTTATCTCTGCTTTCCTCTGACACCAGAACTCTGGTCCATACAATTCTGAAAAGAAATGACGGAATAGTGTGCATATTAGGGTAATATTTTACTCCAGAGTAATAGGATTGGATATCTGATATCTGAAATATTTAAGAAATTGACTGATCTGGAGGTGGAAACACCATGCCGGGGTCTGTGAAGCTACGCGGCATCAGAAGGTTTGGTCAGGAGAATGATGCTTATGAGATTTCAGGTGAAGGTGGGTATGGGATGGAGGTTATTTTTAAGGGATTATGTATCCAGTAACATTTTTCTGCTTTATTCACCTTTATTTCTGCCAACAATATTGTTGACATTCTTACTCTAATTTCAGAGTCAAATGCAGACTACATGTAAGTAGCCTTTTTTTTTTTACTCTGACCTATTAGGCCAGATGTTTCCATTGCAATTCTGTTTTATTCTCACTTTCATGCTGCAGAAAGTGGTCTTATAGAACTTAAAAAAAAATCATATGTCATAAAAACCGAATTTAATACAATACATTGTGTTAAAAGTAACTTTAGGTTCCACAGCATTAATGAATGTGAAAAAAGTTTCAGATTGTGCTCAGACAAGCTCAATGAGCATTAATTAAATAAAAATAAATATTGATATTAATGGCTTAAAGTCTTTTCAAAAAGGCTATATTTAATCACGTATAATAGTTGTGTAGAAGGAATGTAATGTTTGAGAGAATTATTCTATTCTATTTAATATGTAAGCCCTGTGCAACTTAGCAGATTTCAAACAATTAGTGGATTATTATGAAATGAATTACAGCATATAATATTTTGCATCTAAACTAAGCAAATCTGCATTTATTTACGTCGATTACTAATACTATTAGTTGCTAATAATATGATAAAATGATTATAAACAGTTAAACACTTGTGCTTACAAGGAGTGTACCTTGGGTTTTGTGAAGGTAGAGCTGACAAAATACAATTTTTGCTTGTTATTGCATTTCCCATAATAGGGAAGACAAAGGATTAGTGTAGGTGGTACATTGATGTATAATTTTGTTCCATAATTATATATAGGAACTATATTTACTCAGTCAAGGGTTTTTAAGTTATTCTGATTTCATGTCTCTTCACAGGACAATCTCATCTTCTAAAAAAGATAAGAAGTAAGTTGACATTTGCTTTTATTTTGGCCAACAAACCAGCAGTTTTTCAGACTGACTGAAACTCTGTTTCTCTCTCTCTGTTTTAGAAGTTTTAAAACTGGAAAGAAGAAGAAGGAACCTGCTATTCGCATTGGATTCTTTCAGCTGGTAATACTGGTCATTTGAAGATGACTGACTTGAAATAAAACCAGTATAATGATAGAAAAGCTCAGAATTAATATTATTGGTATGGTTATTGGTTTTGACATGTCCTTCAATGTCGTTTGCAATGTGACACACTTAAAGGAAAAGTTCACCTACAAATGAAATTTGCACAGTTTCTCCTTTACCCCAAGTCTGGTCATTTGGCCAAACTAGGTTTGCTTCTTCAGTTTGATTTGGAGATGCGGGCAAATATAAAAAAGTGTGCAACCCGAACAAGAAGTGACACCCATGAATTGTTAATGACAGCCTTGCAGATCCAGGGCAAAAAAACCCCAATAGCTGCCAGTCTTGGGCTGGCCAACTTGGGGTAAGGCAAAACATGTCAGAGTAAAAGATAAGATAATGGGCTGAAAGACATCAAGAATTTAATAAATAGTGAGTGTCCCAGACCCAGCCAGCTGCTACCAAAGCAACCTCCTGAAGACTCATCTGTTCAAAACGCGTCTCCTTTCCTGGTGCACTATCGATCTTCTTGCATTACTCCCTACATAAAAAAAAATTAGAATTTAGAACATCTCTCACTGTGTTTTTGGATAAAAGCACCTGCCAAATGAATGTAATGTAATGTAATGTAAGTATATGTTTTGCATTCTAATGCTAATCTCACGTTTCTCCTCGCTCAGTTTCGCTTTGCCAGCTGCAGGGACTTGTGTATGATGGTTGCTGGCAGTGTGTGTGCCATACTGCACGGATCAGCTCAGCCACTGATGCTGCTTGTGTTCGGATTGTTGACGGACACGTTCATAGAGTACGACCTGGAGCTGAACGAGCTCAGAGACCTGGAGAAACACTGCATCAACAACACCATTCAGTGGAGGAACCTCACTGCTGAGCAAAACCTGGAGCTTAACATGACCAAGGCCTGCGGGTAACAAAACAAATCACTGACCAAAGTATACCAGGGACATGTTTGTGAACAACATGCTTGAATTTCATTTACTCATTATTTATAACATAGCTGGCTTCTTGTAGTCTTGTTTTTTATAACAAAAAAAATAATAAACAAAGTTGTGGCTCTAAAAATCTATCTCTGAATTCACCCTCAAATTTACTGAAACAAACTGTTCTGTGTAAATTGTATGGTTAATTGGAATGAGCTTCCCATCCTTATTAGACAAGTCCAATAAAAACACACTTGTACATTTTCACCTTGTTTATTCATACATATTTTAATAATGCAATGTTTTCATCTCTCCATTACCAACATATATTTTTTGTATATATTAACATTTAATGAAGGTATAAGCAGTGTAAACATGAAACTACAAAACTAACAATATATCCATTTCCCTCTCCTTTAGGATTTTAGATATTGAATATGAGATGACCAATTTTGCTTATTACTATGTTGGCATTGGAAGTGCTGTCTTCATCCTAGGGTACTTACAAGTAAGTCATCAGAGCAATGTAATGTGATTGTACTGACAGCTCATTTTTATTTCATCCCAGTTTTGACTCTAATTTAGATTTCTTTCAGTGGATTAACATACTCTACTTTTTCAGATTGCAAAGTTATTATGGCCGACTTAATTCTGAAAACACTCTAATTAAAGATACTATATGGAACTCTGAGGAGGTGTTGTGGTTTCTGCTCAGATTTCCTTATGGGTGACGTCTGCAGCTCGACAAATTAAGATAATCCGCAAGCTGTACTTCGGAAAGGTCATGAGGATGGAGATCGGCTGGTTTGACTGCAACTCAGTGGGAGAACTCAATACACGCATGTCGGAGTAAGAACGATTAAACACACACAGAACCCACAACAGTGTGATACTGTGTTCAGTAATACTGTGTGTGTTAATGTACATATAAAATATGGGATCTGCCCCACAGTGACATCAACAAAATAAATGATGCCATAGCAGACCAGGTAAGCATCTTCATTCAGCGCTTCACCACCTTCGTCTGTGGCTTCCTCATGGGCTTCGTAAGGGGCTGGAAACTGACCCTCGTCATCATCTCTGTGTCTCCACTCATTGGACTGGGAGCTGCGCTCATGGCTTTGGTGAGATTGTTTTTTTTAAATAAACAAGATGCCAAATATTTTCATATGCAGTAATAGTACACACAATTTAGACCGAAATACTATACAGCATGGGTCAGTTTTTCAGACAGGGATTAAACCTAGTCCTGGATTAAGTAGTTTAATAGTTCTGTGAATGGAGATTTTCCATTGAAAAGGAAAGGGTAGTCCAAGACTAGGCTTAATCCCTGTCTGGGAAACCGACCCTATATGCACAGGTAAATATTCAATTTAATTGAAATATATTGTTTATTATTTAATCATTATATATTGTAATGATCTATTCAATGTTTTTCTTAAACTATCACTTATGCCGAAATAGCAAGCAATTTGATTAATATTAGTGACTTAATTTTCAAGGAAAGTTTTCTTAGATCATCTATAAAAATCATCTATAGCTCTGATATTTATTCTGGACCCATAATAATACAGCTGTCTAACTTTCTTCTAATTATTTGAAGCATGCATTAAAAATGCAAATACAAAAATAAATTTTAATTGCTTTTTAAACAAGAGTATAGTTTGGTGTAGTTTGTAAATATGTTAACATAAGTCGTATGGTCCATATATGCAAAACAAGCTGCAAAATCTTTTACATTTGTTTCTTTTGTGATGTCAAGAAAAACCAGAAGGAACATTTATGCCTGGCCTACTTTTGTGTTAGCTACAAGACAGCCGGTCAGAACAGAGGCCATTTGCGTACAGCAGTCTGCTACAACATTAAAGTCACTGATAAGTGAAGTGAATAGTAGTGACTGTCTTGTTACAGTGGCACCTGTCAAGGGATATACTGTAAGTTCTTGCAGTTGATGTGTTGGAAGCAGGAAGAATGGGTAAGTGTATAAAAATCTGAGGTTCTTTGACAAGGCTAGATGACTGTGGCCTCCTCAAACAGGCAGGTCTTGTAGGGTGTTTCTAGTATGCAGTGGACAACGTGTGAACTGTTTCATGAGCATCCAAGGCTCACTGATGCTCATGGGGAGTGAAGGCTAACACGTCTGGTCCAATTCGGTAGAAGTTATGAGGGGGACCTATGGAATATTAGGCAGGCCGTTTGAATGTTATGACTAATCAGAATTCTAGTCTTAAAGCTACAATTACAAAAAATCTTGTTTAGGGCTAACATAGGGCTGGGCGATTTGGTCTAAAATCAAAATCGATTAATTGAACATTTCTACTCGATTACGATTAATGAACGATTCTTTTATTTATTTATTTATTTTTTGCCCTCATAGTTCACTGGCAAGTTGCTCAGTTGTCTCAGTGTTTAAGCTCTCCGTGCTCGACATGTCGGCGGAATAACGTAACATAACGGAGCGGGGTCACGTGACTCCACACGCGGTAGTGTTTTTAAAAGGAAAGTAATCGGAATAATGGACCTGGAAATTTTTTTATCGATTATAGGTTCTGAATGTCAATTGCGATTACTTTTCGATTAATTGCCCAGCCCTAGGCTAACAAGCAGCTGGAAAATGATCATGTAAAGGTGAATTAAGAATCAATTGATAAGTGAATTAAGTGCATATATCCACAAAAATATCCCATGCTTCTGATGGAGGAAAATAAAGTTACGGGCTCTTATAGACATTTTAAGTGTGCATGCTGAAAAATGATTGTTTCTTGTGTTGTGTTGCAGTTTGTGGCTAAGCTGACAGGGAGGGAGCTGCAGGCGTATGCTAAAGCAGGCGCTGTAGCAGACGAGGTCTTGTCCTCTGTCCGAACTGTGGCAGCCTTTGGAGGAGAGAAGAAAGAAGTAGACAGGTGAGTTTAGAGGCCATTATTATTTTCCTTATTGCCAGACACAGTCAACAACATTTATAACAGAAAGGCTGCAGGCTGGCCTTATGTCAGATGCCACTGAGTTAATACCATAGTCGTATTGCAGAGCATTCACGTTTTCTTTTATATTCTTTTTTATATACATTATTCTCTTTCACTCTCCACTCTTTCAGGTATGATCATAATCTCATCTCCGCTCAGCGCTGGGGCATTAGGAAAGGTCTGATCATGGGATTCTTCACCGGCTACTTGTGGTTCATTATCTTCCTTTGTTACGCACTGGCCTTTTGGTACGGCTCCAGATTAGTGATTGACACAGAAGAGTACAGCCCTGGAACACTGCTTCAGGTATCACACACACACACACACACACGCACGCACACACACATACACACACACAGTCTGTACTGTCCGACTGAGTTGCAATGTGCACAAGAGCATTCTTGCAATTGCTGTGTTTTGACTGCAGGTATTTTTCGGAGTGCTTATTGCAGCGATGAACCTGGGGCAGGCATCCCCCTGTCTTGAGGCCTTTGCTGCAGGCAGAGGCGCCGCCTCCACTATTTTTGAAACCATTGATCGTGTAAGAACTTTTTCATGAATATACTGCAGTCTGTAAGTAAAGTAAAGTGGCCCGGGGAGCAGTGTGTGGGGATGGTAGCTTGCTCAAGGGTACCTCAGGGATGACACTAGCAGTCCTGAGATTCAAACCCACAAACTTCTGCAGGGGCAACTCCCTAACCATTAGTTCTCCAGCTGCCCCACAGTATTTCAACATATGTGTTATTTTCGCTCTACCTTGAGACTGAATACCTGTGCACAGAGCTTAGTTTGTAAATGAGGGGGTCCTGAGTAGCGGTGAGACATTCAGCTCAGTGAAAGATTTCCTAGTAATTGTGGATTTTATTTTTAATGATCAAATGTTCTTTCAACAGGTGTCCCAAAACTAAACATTCTGTGCAAAAAGTTGTGTGGTTAAAAATTGCTTACAGACTGCACTGTGTGCTTCTGTTATTTTATACCTGTTACATTTGTGACATTATTATAAGTGTTTTATTTATTAGTTCGTTTAAAAAACTGCTAAACGCTGAATTACCAGTTCTGGGAGCATTAAGAGCGAGATGTGTCTTTTGTTGCAGGAGCCAGAGATAGACTGCTTGTCTGAGGCCGGCTACAAGCTGGACCGAGTGAAAGGAGATTTGGAGTTTCATAATGTGACCTTCTACTACCCCTCCAGACCTGAAGTGAAGGTGAAAGCATTTCAGCAGCTTTACCACTAGCTAACCCCTGTACTGTCCAGCGCTTTGCTGTAAACTATTAAACTTTCACACTTTAGTTACTCTCTTTTTTAACTACATGCCTTACATATTAGTCTCATAGAAATAACTAAATACCTCACAGTGACAGTGGAGTAAGTCTTAAGATGAATGTTTGAATGAAAGGCTAAGGGGTAGAGTCATTCCGCCACAATGAGGTTTCTTTAAGCTGAGCTGTGGTCACAGATCCTGGATCAGCTGAGCCTGCAGGTGAAGCCTGGAGAGACCACAGCATTCGTGGGGCCAAGCGGAGCAGGGAAAAGCTCAGCCATACAGCTTCTCCAGCGCTTCTATGACCCTAAGGAGGGCATGGTAAGGAGCAAGGATCTTTATGTAGCTTAGAATGTATTACACTGTTGATTTCTGAGCCACAGCTTTACATTTCATTGTTTTGTGTTTTCATTAGCTATCTGTTCAATTTACAATTTGTATTTTATATGGATTCACACAAATACATAATTAGTTATGTAGCAAACAGGTTTAAGTTTGTTTCTGAATCTGTTTATTTATACAAAAACATGATGAAAATGTGACAAGCTGTGTTTTACACAAAACTTTTCATATAATGCAGACAAAACTACTATTTTACTTAAAGCTATCATTTTACTTACAAATACAAATATAACTAATGTTGTTTTTAATCAACATTTTGGACAGAAATTGTCTTCTTGTTTTAATGAGACGTGATAGAACTGATTGTAAAAAGAGGATTACCCAGTATTTACACCATTGGTGTTATTATTTATGCCAAAGGTGATATTAGTTTGACTATGTGTTGCAAAAGGATTTGTCATTTTGAGATGAATTTCTATTTCTTGATAATGCTTCTATCTTTCTGTTTTATTCTCTCGTCTTGTTTGATCTTGCTTGACCCTCTGTTTCCAGGTCACACTGGATGGTCATGATATTCGGGGTCTGAATATTCAGTGGCTCCGCTCTCTCATTGGCATTGTAGAGCAGGAGCCAGTCCTGTTCGCCACCACCATCGCTGAAAACATTCTCTACGGACGCCCTGGTGTGTCTCATGAAGATATTGTCAAAGCTGCTAAAGAGGCAAATGCTTACAACTTTATCATGGATTTACCTCAGGTAGGTTGCTGTCTGACTACACTGGATAGCTTACCTTCACACAAATAATTGTGAATCCTTTGTAAGGAAAAAAAACAGTTGTGCATTTGTGAAGTGGAACACAGCACAGTGTGAAATTTGTCCTTTCGCCTATTCACCTGGCTGGAGCAGCAGGCAGCCGGCAAGGGTGCCTGTGGGGCAGTGTATGGGGGCAGTATCTTGCTCAAGGGTACCTCAGTGGTGCAACTGGCAGTCCTAGGATTTGATTAACTGCCTTTTATAATGTCTCTTTTTTTGTCTTTTCCTGATGTCAGAGATTTGACACAATGGTTGGTGAGGGTGGTGGGCAAATGAGCGGAGGCCAGAAGCAGCGAATTGCGATTGCACGAGCACTGGTGAGGAATCCTAGGATCCTCCTGCTGGACATGGCCACCTCAGCGCTTGACAATGAAAGTGAAGCTGTTGTACAGGAGGCTTTGGACAAGGTCAGCAACACACACAATAGCTATCAACAGTATCATTCTTACTGAACTACTGCAGCCAACCAATTAATATTATTAATTATATAATATGACATAACTGATTATTCAGTAAAGACTATAAATTATACAGTAATAATTACAATGAGACAACTATGTTAAGGATTAAGTTACGAGAGTGAAGCTTAAAGCTTGCAATTGAGTTAACTGGACTTCAGTTGGGTTTGAGGCAACTTGCTTATGTATTTGTGGCTTGGTGCTGAATTACTTTGTAAAAATGAAGTGGGTCAACCATTAATGTGGTGTGCACAGATACACACATGGATACAGACAGACTTGCAAAACCCCACAGTCCAAATACTATTTCTACAAAATAGATATCAGTGACAACTGACTTATAACTGGATGTTTCTGTTGAAGGTCCGAATGGGTCGCACCACCATTTCCATCGCACACCGCTTGTCAACAATAAAAAATGCTGACGTTATTGTGGGATTTGAGCATGGGCGAGCGGTAGAGAGAGGCAAACACAACGAACTGCTGGACAGAAAGGGTGTTTACTTCACCTTAGTCACCCTGCAGAGCCAGGGAGACAAAGCCCTCAACCAGAAAGCTCAAGAGAGTAGGTCACAAATCCACACACTTGATCACATACAGGTGATTATACATGTTTTAAACACTACAGTCATAATTTATATTTATAATCAGTGGCAGAGACTGCTGATGGAGATCCTGATGCAGGGAAGAAGAATCTTTTTCGAGCAGGAAGCTACCGGGCAAGCCTAAGGTTAGAATAAGTTTTAAGACAAGCTGAGGCATCTGCAAAACAGACCATTTTCTGTTCCAAATCTGATCCCTGTGTGTAGCATCTGACTTAAGTACAGTCAGGTGTTTTGAAACAGAGATCCATTTTTACTGTACCTTTTACTCATTTGCAGGAAGTAAAGAAAGGTGTGTTTTTCATCTTTAATTGGTTAAGAATTATTATGTTGTGTTAAATATGCTAATTGAGTTATTGTCTGTCTGTAGGGCCTCCATTCGTCAAAGATCGGAATCACAACTATCCAATGTGATCCCAGAGTCCTCGGTACCAATAGCTGGAGAACTAGGTCCCAGGTCATATTCTGAAACCTACATTTCTCGAGAAGCCAAGAAACAGGTTAAAGATTACAAAAGTCTTTCTTTCTCATGTTTTACTTTCCAAAACAGTTATAATATTTAGGGATACACCAACATGGAGGAGAGATACTAAATATCTTGTTCTGACTAAGAAAAATATAAATATATGATCACTTTACTGTTTTTGGATTTTAGAACTGCCACAGTTAAACCAAACAAAATGTTTACTTTTACATTTTGCATTTACCTTCGCTTAATCTAGCAAGCATAAGTCTAATCTAAAGCAGATCACAGTAACATGTACACATAATGTCGGGAGCCTTGTTTAGGAACTTATTGACATTTCACATCAATCTAATTCTGTTGCAGTAGCACTCCCATTCTTACTGATATAGTGTACCATCCCTGTGTGGACAGTGGATGGAACCCTGCTCTAATGTGTGTTGGTGTTATCCATCATGCTGTACATTTAAGTTTTAAAGAAGGAAATTCCCACCACAAGTGATTACAAGTCACAGTGTGGGTCTAAAAATGATTAATTGTTAGTCCCATATCAGACAATGATACCAATAATCAGCCATTGATATTCAATTTTTATTTTTATTTATATAGCGCTTTTAACAATGGTCATTGTCACAAAGCAGCTTTACAAAATGAAATAAATGTGAGGTAAATATGTGTGTGAATGTGTATGTATGTGTGTATGTATGTGTGTGATATGTACCCCTAATAATAACAAAATTATTAAAAACACAGTTATTTGAACTTTTATCCGCAGTTCTGATGATACAGTTTGCTTTACTGTTTTGTGTGCAGGACATGTTTTCTGAAGACGAGGAAGAAGTGGTTGAACCAGCTCCTGTGGCTCGTATAATGAAGTACAACAGCCCCGAATGGCCCTACATGGTAATGGGTTCTATTGGAGCAGCTGTGAATGGAGGAGTCAATCCAGTGTACTCACTACTTTTTAGCCAAATCCTGGCGGTAAGCATTCATGCCAAAGACTGCTCTTAATCAGAATCAGAAATGTTACTGATCCTAGAGAACATTGCTTATGTAATGATTGCAAAGACACAAACACCAGAACAAAACAAAACAATAAAGTGTAAATAAAAATCTAAAAAAACTCATTATGAGAATACCCTATGAAATGCTGGGTAGAAATTCTATAGATAACACAGCCCAGAGAAATCTACATCATTGCACAATTTTAACATTTTCATTTTCTTCCCCACATCTAGACATTCTCCATGCAGGACCCTGTTGCCCAGAGGAACGAGATCAATGGAATTTGCTTGTTTTTTGTCTTTGTTGGACTGATCTCCTTTTTCACTCAAATGCTGCAGGTAAGCAGTTTTCTCTCAAGCCACTGGCTCAGTGCTTTTGCTATTTTACCATAACATTTTTCATTTTTCAGTTCATGTGCCACCAGTTATTTCCACACTACATGTCATGCAGTGCTGACAAACAGTTCAATGACCTTAGAGGCCTTTGGCCTATATTGTGCACTTGATAAGCATATGTGCCTCAAGGGTGTTTTGGGTTGCAGTACTAGGGCTTTGTGTAAAGCTATAGAGCTTGGTGTCTCTCTATATTGGCCAAGATGGATGGGGCACTCAGGGCTATATGAATATATTATATAAAAGAATTAACCACCCAGTGCCATTCAGCTTTACAGTTAGAAAAACCCACCCATGTTACAATAGCCTGACTCTCACTCGCGTGTATTTTGTGCTCATTTTTCCATACGTTATACTTGCTCCTCACACTCCTGACTGATGTTTCTTGCTCAGGGTTATTCTTTTTCGAAGTCTGGGGAGTTGCTGACCCGTAGATTGAGGCGTCTGGGTTTCCAGGCTATGTTAGGCCAGGAGATCGGCTGGTTTGATGACCACAGAAACAGCCCTGGCGCTCTGACCACAAGACTGGCCACAGATGCTTCACAAGTCCAGGGAGTAAGTTTCATCAAGACTGGATCTCCCACTAAGCTTGATTGGGTTTCACAGCAAAGTTAACTACCTTTGATCCTTTGTAGGCCACAGGCTCGCAGATCGGAATGATTGTGAACTCTCTCACCAACATTGGTGTAGCCATCATCATCTCCTTCTACTTCAGCTGGAAGCTCAGCCTTGTCATCATGTGCTTTCTGCCCTTCCTCGCCCTTTCCGGAGGCTTCCAGGCCAAGATGCTCACAGGCTTTGCAAAGCAAGACAAACAAGCCATGGAAGCGGCCGGGCAGGTAGAGTCAGAAGCAGTTTAATGCACCCTTAGGTACTTCAAGTGTAGACAGTAACCCAAAGCACAATGTGCACAACATGATGTCACCTCGATATTTTTGGCCTTGAGTTTTCACAACAGTATCTTATTTTAGTGTGCATGGTTGCTTCATTATATTTGGTTCTTTAGTTCTGAACAGGGGCTAATTGGTTGCACCTTTGTATGGTAAAAATGTACAAAAGTTGGTTACATAAATTTAAACAGGAGTAACAAACCTATGTTTTTGTAGGTAACAACATTGAAACTACCTAAGCACACGTATAATGACTCAGACGTGCAGTTTGCCATCTAGAGTACATAAAGATTCTTAACTCCTAAACATTATTAACTCCTCTTTATATCTAGGTCACGTCCCTAAACCCTTCAAGTTGGCAGTTATTAAGCCTCTTCTTAAAAAACCTAA
>JBBPDE010000038.1:13168376-13191414 GCA_037974605.1 Nannopetersius ansorgii | reverse complement strand
GTAAAGCTGCTTTGTGACAATGACCATTGTAAAAAGCGCTATATAAATAAAATTGAATTGAATTGAATTGAATTAAAGTAAAAGTGACTATTCTGACATATGCGAACACACCACAGCGCAAAATACTTCCTCTGCATTTAAGCCCGGGGAGCAGTGTGTGGGGACGGTACCTTGTTCAGGGTACCTCAGAGGTGCCTAGCGGCATTGGGAATCGAACCTATGACTTTCTGATCGCAGGGCAAATGCCCTAATCACTAGGCCACCAGTGAGCCTCAATAACTTGAAAGCTGATGAAACCAACTTTGGAATGTATTTAAGGCAAGAGTATGAAACTGATTTTAGTCAGATCTGATTGAAATACCCTCTTGTTGAGTCACTATTCACTGTTGGCAGATATCTGGTGAGGCGCTGAACAACATTCGCACCATCGCTGGCCTGGGTAAGGAGCGCAGGTTTGTGGAGATGTATGAAGTTCAGTTGGAGGCTCCATACCAAGCTGCTCTGAAGAAGGCAAATGTTTACGGTGCCTGTTATGGCTTTGCCCAGTGTGTGGTCTTCATGGCAAACTCTGCGTCCTATCGGTTTGGAGGATACTTGGTCCGGCAAGAGGGTCTCCACTTCAGTTTAGTTTTCAGGTGAATCTGAATGTTTCTGAGCTCAGGTTTTCTCTCAGGAAACTGCATGAACATACAGTCATATGCTAATTCTGGCACACCTGCTCAAATTACAAGTTTCATTGATTATTTAATATGGTGTGTAATACAGTTGTTGTACTCTTGCTGAAATGTTAATGTCAGCAAACAAATTATAGACAAAAATGAGCAAAAAAAGCCCTAACTTTCACTTTTGAATCAACAACAGTATTTGATGTGGAGTATTCAAATGCTTCAAACTCTACAAGCCAAAAGTATGGATGTTTTTTTTTTTCAAAATATTGTTTTACAGCAACATTCTCAACAGTCTCTCATATGCATCAGTTTTTAGTTATTTACAAACGAATACAGTTATTTAACACACCTGAAGTTTTAAAAAACCTTCAGCAGTACCTGATTGTAAAAATCAAGTGGATGTGATTAGGATTGTGATAAAATTCTGCAAAATCATCACCAGAAGCAAAACAAAAGGTGTTAGCTGTACATCACTGATGTACAATTGGTCTGCTAGATCTTGAAATTGTTAAAGAAATTTTCCCAAAAAGGGCCTTTGTTAAACACTAATAAAAGGAAGCTCACCACGAGATGTAATAAAAAAGAACAAAACAAAAATCACAGCAGTTAGAGAAAAGTCTAACAGAGGAGTTGTTCAAAGTTCTGAGACTTAACAAGCAGTTTATATCTGGTTCCTAAGGCAGTGATTCTGTGACATCCTTGTTTGTGGTTAATTGTTAAAACAAAGGCTGCAAACAATCTAATGTCAAACTAGTCTAGTGTGATAATATAGAAGGGGAGGATTCCGTCTTCTCCGTTCCCAGATGCTTTGAGCCGGGTCACCCTGTCCTTTCACATCTGGAGTTTCCTGTAAACAAAGATGGCAGGATTCCCCCCAGAACTCCTTTCCTTCTGGTTATTCTAAGCTTATTAGAGATACAGAGAAGACAGTTCCTTCAGAGTAAACATATACATAGTTAGGTTTGCATAGCGTACTTTCCCAACGTTTTACTTCGAACAAGTTACACAGTTAATGATTACATGTATGCTCGAAAATAATGAAAATAATGCTTGAATATGCATGAATGATATTTAAATAAGTAGGAAACTTTAATAAGAATAATATTTTTCCAACAAAAATGTTCGTTTATTTTTACAGATCAGTCTAGTAAGCTCTCTTTCTCTCATGATAGGGTCATTTCTGCCATTGTGACCAGTGGAACCGCCTTGGGCAGAGCCTCCTCATACACACCTGACTACGCCAAAGCCAAGATCTCTGCAGCTCGGTTCTTCCAGTTGCTCGACCGCATTCCTAAAATCAATGTCTACAGTGACAAAGGAGACAAATGGGTGAATTAGATTGTGATTTTTTAAACCATTAAAAACATTAAGTAGTCATAAAAAGAAAAATGCCATTGGTAAAAAAAAAACAAACAAAAAAAAACACTGGTTTCCATGCTCTAAAAGCTAATTCTTTCTTTATGTCTTTATCTCTCTGTATTTACAGGCTGATTTTAAAGGACATATTGAGTTTATAGACTGTAAATTCACCTACCCAAGCCGGCCAGATATCCAGGTGTTAAATGGCCTTAACGTGGGTGTAAGGCCAGGTCAGACTCTGGCCTTTGTGGGCAGCAGTGGCTGTGGCAAGAGTACTAGTGTTCAGCTTCTGGAGAGGTTTTATGACCCAGACTTTGGAAAAGTGGTAAGAAGATGTTAACACTATAATACTCATAACACACAAACATTTTAGAACAGACTGGATATACAGTGTTTGTTACTGGAGGTTTGGCTGTTGCTCTTGCTATTTTTAGAAATGACTGAGCTTTTGTTTTTGCTTTGTTCTCCAGTTGATTGATGGACATGAGTCCACCCGCATCAATGTTCCATTCTTGCGCTCCAAGATTGGAATTGTTTCCCAAGAGCCAATTCTGTTTGACTGCAGCATTGTAGAGAACATCCGCTATGGAGACAACCAGAGGCAACTCAGTATGGACGATGTCATCTCTGCAGCCAAGAAGGCCCAACTCCATGACTTTGTCATGTCTCTTCCTGAGGTAACACCTGCTTTTTTAACGGGGATTGATTTCATAAAAAATGATGGAAGTTGAACTAATGGCATGGTTTCTTCTGAAATTAACAAATCAGTTACCAATGCAAATATTTAATAAACCACTTTTTTTGCTAAACAACAAATCTATGATGATTTTGGTCAGGCGTTGACATCAAATTATTATTCATTCTTTTATAAAAGTAATTAACACAATAATAACATAATGCAGTATGGGAAATATATACATCAACAAAATACAGTGAGGAAAATAGTGCCATCTGGCACATAACAAAGACTGGTTCTGTTTATTTGTATTTGACGCAGTGAGGCGTGAGAAACAATAAAAGATTATACCTGTTGTGTTTTTGTGGTACTACTGTGTATTTTTTCTTATGAAAGTCAGAAAAACAGGGGGTGTTAAATCTTTCTTGTAAGTGCAGCCATGACCTTCCTGGTTTTGTTTTCGTCTTTGCAGAAGTATGACACTAATGTGGGCTCTCAAGGGTCACAGCTGTCGCGGGGTCAAAAGCAGCGCATTGCCATTGCCAGGGCAATCATACGCGACCCCAAAATACTCCTGCTAGATGAAGCTACATCAGCACTGGACACAGAGAGTGAGAAGGTGAGATAAGAGCAAGGCAGAGAGATGAATAGGACTGCTGTAAAATACTGTGCAAATGTCTAAACAAATGTCTATGTAAATTCTTTTTTCTCACTGTGTGAAAATGTGTCGTTCTGCTAGCAAAGTTACAATACAAGCAAACGAACAATGAAGCAGTAAAAGCTGTTTTGTTTCTTTAAAAGTAGTTGATATTTTGTAAGCTGGTGAGGAGAGCACAGGTTTGGTTCAGCCATTGTTTGGACTTGTGAAAATTCATCACCAGCTGATTGAGTCAAACCAGGTTTCTGATGGAAACTACAAGTAATACTGGGCTCCCAATGAACACATTGATAAACTGTACATAAAATCACTACTGTATAATGTTCTTTGTATTTATTCATTTTAGTTGTATTTAGTTGTATTTAGTAATATTGATGTGAAAAAAACACTCTGCTTAGTTTTAAGTATTATTTTTACAGGTGCCTAAGACTTTTGCACAGTCCTGTGCGTTTTATGTACTTTACAAATTCATTCTCTTTTTTAATCAGACTGTACAGGAAGCTTTGGATAAAGCGAGGGAAGGCCGAACCTGCATCGTCATCGCCCATCGTCTCTCTACTATTCAGAACTCTGACATCATAGCGGTGATGTCACGTGGCTATGTGATCGAGAAAGGCACGCATGATCAACTCATGGCCATGAAGGGAGCTTATTACAAACTGGTCACAACTGGAGCACCAATCAGCTAACTGTGTGTTGCCATGTTCCAACCAGTGTCTAATGATACCTGAATGGTTAAATGAAAATGCTGATGAAACTAATTCTTAGGCTTAAAACCTGCCCATAAGGAACAGCATAAGACACTGATCTGCTGGCAAATTAACTTATAAGTGACATATCTGTTAGAAATAGAATTAATCTACACTGTGGTAGACTGGCAGCCTGTGTAGGGTCTTTCTCTGCCTTTGAAAACTGAGATGATTAGGCGGCTCAGATGATGAAAGAAAGAATGAATGAATTAATTAATTTGATTCGTCTTATTTGCTAATCACTGTTGTTTTTGATAACACATTGTACAGTCTGCTGTTATGGTTTTACAGAAGTAAAAAAGTATATCATGTTTGCTATTATAATTCATCTTGTAAAGTGATCTGTATTGTTAAGAATAAGGCACAGTAAAAGTATTCCATTACATGTGCTGAAACTGAAATAAAACATATCACAAGAGTGAACAGTGACCTGAAGAACCTTCTATGATACCACATGTAAAAATTCTATTATCAGAATCAGTATTCAGTGGTATACAGTGTATACAGTGATGTTTACAGTGAAATACAGTTAAAGTTATAGTCATAGCTGCATTCTGCTTAGCCTTTCTGCTCATAAATAATTCTGAAAGGTTCTGTACATTCAGTTTTGTTCGGTGTGAAATCAAACTAGAAAAACACTGCTATTCCTAAAGACAGGCTAAAAAAAGTCCATGTGGTTAACAGGTTTAGGCTCACATTTGATTACTTTAATTGAAGTAAACAAATGATTGTGAGGAAAGTAATTAACCAAGTGATCATCCCTGGAAATTATGATACATTATATAACTGAAGCATGTTCCCATTTTATTTCACTGAACTCATCTTTTTTCAATGGGGTATAAACGTGAGAGAGAGGCCAAATACCCCCAGTCATTCTTCAGTGTGGTAAAAACAGTGTTCACAGTGAAGCAGTATTCTCAAACTAGTTTTCTGGGACACCTGTACAAGTGAACGTGCATTTTGGATAAAAAGAAAAAAACAGTAAGAACCGGCATGATTTGAGGTTTGCAAAGAAGTAGCATTTTAAGGTCACCAAGTCTCCTAAAAATGTCAATTTCCCCGCCATATAAAAGATCTGTGAAGCTTTGGGAGCTGTTTTCCTCCAATTGCACTGAGAACACTATTAGGATATATGACATCATGGGCTTCATGAAGTACCCAGAGATTTTAAATGAAAATCTGGCAGCCTCTGCCACAAAGCTACAACTAGACTGTGGCTGGATCTTTTAGCAGAACAATGACCCTAAACATGCATCCATATCCTCACAAAAAAGGTTCAATGATCTCAGAATCAAGCTTCTGACATGGCCTCCCCCCTCCCTGAACTAAACCCCATTGAGAAACTATGAGTCCAAAAGAGAGGACATGTGACACCTTGTGGATCTTTACATATTCTGTATTGAGGATTGGTCTCAGATTCCTTGTTTGGTATTCTCATAGTTGTTGTCACACTGGCAATAAGATGTTATACAAAGTCCTAAATCATGGTGCTATCACTGTGACACATGTAGCTTTGTTATAAGGGGTTTCTTTGACTAAATGATTTCCCTCACTTTTAGTGGGGCATTGACCCCATTGCCCAGTTTTCATTACTTCCTCATATCTCAACAAACATCTCTATTATAATCACTGATGACAAAATGAGAAGGGAGAAAAGATTCAATTTCAAATATAGCATGAAATCTGAATAATCAGGTTGTGGGAATGAATAGCTATTTCCAGAAAATACTTTATTTGGGTAAGACTAATGGTTGTATGTTAAAGCTATAAAGTTAAAATTTCAACCAGGCTGAACAGTAGCAGTTCCAGTAAATTAATACACCAAAACAATAGTAAGAAAAAAAGTTAAACTTTTATCATAGTATACACGCACCTTAAAATGCCATAGAAATTTCAGCCCAAGAAGGAAATGCATAAAAAACAAATCAATAGTAAAAATAGTAAAAGTTGTCTATGTCTGGGGTACCCAAGTTATGCAATTTTGTGTTTAACTTAGTAACTTTTATCCACTGCTACTAATGGCTAATTTCAGTCTGATTCCAGTTCCAAAACTTAACTATAATGACTGCTGTTTCGTGTAGGCAGCTCAAAATGTCCACTCTGGCGGACCAGCTTGTCCATCAATCTCCCTGCATCCTCAAAAAAAGTCTGAGTTGCTCCAATATTTTGGGCCACTATGATCCTCGCTACAATTGCACTGATGATCCCCGGCGACTGGCAGTGGTTGTGGACCACCCTATGCCTAACCTTTTTCTTAGGTTCTGTTATTAAGAACCCCGCTTTTACTGGAGGACCCAGGATGGTGGTCCGCTCCTTCACATTGTGCCGTAAATACCCAGTGTAGAGCTGGATGACTCTTCCCAACCCTGTTCTGTAGGAGAGGCGAAGAGACTCAGCAGAGCCTTTTGGAACGGAGAATAAACGGATACCATGGATCCTCATGTGTAGATGAATGGCTGCCCCGTTGATCCACTGCTTGATGGAAGCAGTATTGAAGTGATGGTCAAGGGTAATATTTTCATAAAGTTCAATAAGCGCATGCTTGAGCTTCTGGTCGTAGATCTCAGTCATTTCTGCTATCCCTTCACTGTCATGCACCATCCGAGGTACAAGTGTCAAATACTCACGGGCGATGTTGGGGATTTCAGACGAGTTGTCAGGTCCAAAAATCCTCTGGTATGGACTGGTGGGCTCACCACTGGTTCGACCAGTCATGTTAGCAGCAAGAGTCTCCAAAAGGAAAGACAGCGCAAGAGCCACAACCCCCACACCTCCATAAGATATCTTCGCGCCCTGTCCAAAAGTAGAGGTCAGGTTGTTATCTAACGCAGCCAGTTGGTCCCTTGAGAGGTGCCGTTGAATAGCAGAATACTGGAGGTTGAGGGCAATGCTGGAGTTCAGAGAGAGGTAATTAGACAGTGTACTGTCAAGGGTAATATCAGGAATTATTCCACTCTCTTGACCAGCCCAGAAGATACTATCTATTGTTTCAGGAGATGGACTACAAGTATTATTTCCCATGCTTAGTATGTTGCCTCCCTTACTGTTTCAGCAAGTCCTCACCCAGGACGAGAACCATTTAAAGCACCTACACCATGTTCTCCTATACAGCCAGAGGTTTTAAACCTGCCAAATGGACACAGCTCTAACTTGTGCGCAGTGTATCAAAGTACATGGTTCAGCCCATCCAAAATCAAACAGAGAGCACAAAGTGCGAGTTAAATATTAACTCTTATTGATGGAACACAGTGATTTTAGTGCAACAAACAAATCACTAGGTCACTTCAAATTCCTGGAGATCTTGATGCTAGAACCAGTGGTCAGTAACCAGAGGAAGCAATTACCAATTCAGTTTTACCCAAGAGAGCCTGCGTCATTGTTCATACTACTTATAGGAAAGAATGACAACTCAAAGAACTGTTTTGAAAGTCAAAAATGTTCTTCTCTATTGTAAACTATTGCAGTTTTAAGAAAAATGTGTGCAAACAAAATACCCCCCCCCCCCGGGTCTGGTGCATCTCCAGGGTGAGGAATAATGGTCTGCACAGAACAAAACCTTACATCTGATCAAGTGACACACACTCTGCAATTTAATGCCATTTCGATCTGCTAGTGTACAGTAATTGCTTCTACATAATTTTATAAAGAGAGTTTCTTATAGCACTCCATTTGAAACAAACAGCTTTATGAAAATCTTGAGGACCAACAAGAGAAAACAAAACATCTTGGAAAGATGAATGGCAATTGAAACTCCATCATGTGCTTATTTGGGAAATAAATATTGTCAAATTCAATAACCATTTGCTTAAATTTTTAATCAGACTTGGTTTGGATCAGATTCAGTGTATTAGCCCACATTGCATAACAACTAGGAAGGAAGTGTAAACGGGTCTTAGAGCAAACACGTTAGGATTTATTACAAAACGTTGATTAGGCTGGCAAACAGGTATAACAACATTAAAAATATATATAAAAGTATTTTTTACAAACCAGCACGGACCAGAAACCAACAATCCAAATAGTTCTCGAGAAATGGAGGAAGAGGAACATCACTATTGCATATAAAGGTACAAAAACAGTGGTCATCTTCAGAACTCAAGTTCAATGCGACCAGATCTGGAAGGGATAAAACAAAGCAAGAAACTACTGAATTTTACCACTGCTTGATTAGAACATGTTTTAAAAGGAGGTTCAGGTGCTACAGAGCTAGTTAGGAAAGATCAAACACTTTATATCACAACATAAAAGTGAGCAAGTAAACATTAAAATAAACATGTTGGATAATGTAAAAGATATTACGATCATACCCACTGCAAGGTTTACGCAAAGTCGTAGGCTTAGTTAGATCAGACCAAGAGACACATATTGCACTGAGAATACCATGTGAGCATTTGTTGTGTGCTCACCATTAATTACATGCAGCATGCAAATATCATTAACTGCTGACAAACATGGAATGCATTACAGGCCAAAGTAGCACCAAATATAGTAGGAATATGCAGTTGTACTAAAACAGTATAACAGAGACTCCAAAGTACCAAAATTTTAAAAAGTTTTGTTGACCTTTCATAGCATGTGTTCCATCTCCATTTGTTTTTAAATCCAATAACTAATTCGGAAATAAACATTAGCATATGCAGTCAACATTAGTACCATGCAATGAAAATACTGTCCTTTGGGATTCTTGAAGAGAACTGTGAAAGAGAAACCCTTCGCTTCTTTGAAAAGACAAGGCAAAAGTAGCCTTTTGAGAAGTTCTCTGTTCAACACAAACAGCAACATCCAGTTCTAAGCGAAGACTATTTTGTAAGATTGCGCCGCAGAATGGCTTTCCTTCAAACACTGAACCATTACAGTAAGTTTCAGGGCTCCTTCTTTGTGCATTGCTCCCACTGTGTTGTTTCACACATAGTGCACATTCAGAAGGTATGGGCAAGTTAAAAACATACATGGTGCATACACATTGAGCCTTTACTCAATATAAATTCAAGTTGATTAAAAAAATGTAAACATTGCCTTATACAAAAGGTAGTTATATAACTCATGGAGAACACACAATATGGCTTACAAACCACATTATATTCAATGCATAAATTAAGCATATCAAGGTACCTTAAAAAAAGTGGGATGTCAAGAGATTTGCAATTTGCAACTGCAATGGAGTTTCGTGCAGGGGGTTTTAAATACAGTTAAATAAAGATGCAGTATGGATGAATGCTTCATATTTTGAAGAGACGCTTTGCTTTTTAAATGCTTTAAATGTAACGGACATGAAAAACCCTTGAACACCCCAGTTAGAAGTGCAACTTGAAGCTCAACCATGTAAATGTTTTGCAGTATTCCAGTCAGCATAGTTAAGCATGTAATATAGTTAGATCAAGTTAAAAAAAAAGATTTCAAAAAAAAGGTCAAATGGTAAAAACTGATCAAGTTTAACTTTGCCGCACCACAATATCCAGTGAGCAGAACTCTATACAAACAAAATCTGTTAGTAATATGCCTAATAACATTTGCAAATGCCAAGTGAACAGTGAAATCTTTACAGCCAAAAGCCCTGAGCCAAAAAACACTTACATAATCAACGTGTGGCCAGATGGTGCATAATGAGGTGTATCTTGTGAAAACTACAACAAAACTAATACAGTAAAATTGGTGCATGATGCCGTCAAAACACCCTAGACTAGCTGGATATGAGCAGAAATACTGACTGAAATATGCTTAGGTTAAAACTAACTGATGAATTACCTGTTTATTTAGCCCTCGCACAATCGTTATGACTCTTCTTCTCCCACCCAGCCAAGAGGCTGTCTGCCATAGTAGCTACTCTCTGCACAAACATTTTTCCTGAAAATACATTTTCATAAAAAAACTCCAAACTCTGGAAGGTTGAAGACTGCCGGGTTACACTCAGTTTTCTCTTTTATCATCACTAGAACTCCAACTCAAATGTTAAAAAAGGTTATAAACATTCCCTGTAAAAATCTAGCTTTGCTTTTTTAATTAAATATACAAAACACTAACTAGCAGTCCATCCCAGCTGCAATCTGAACACTCCATGTAGACAAGCTATCAGCAAAACTACAAAGAGGTGGGTGGAAACCACTTGCTTGTCTACACTTGAGAGTGTAGCTAAGGATTTTCAAACAGACATCAATATTTCTGCCCAGTCATTTCTCTTTGGGTTTTCCCTTCCTTGGACTTGTGTTTGAGGCCTCAGAATTAGCACTGTGAGCTGTGCACTTGGATGCTGCTGATGAAATGTCTGACGCCTTTTTGGAAGAGCAACTATTTTCTGGCCCTTCTTTGCACTCTGTCTGCGAGTCCTCTGTCGAATTCACCTCTGAGCTTTTCTCCTCATCCTCATCATCTGAACATGGCTGCCAATCCTCCAGTTCTTCGCTCTCTGACCCTTGCACGGCAATCTGGGGCACCAGAGGAACTCTCCTGATCGCACACTCTTCTCTGGACTGCGAGTCTGCCACCACCCACTCAGCCCTGTACTTTGGCCGTGCACCAGAGGCTGGTGTGGAAGTTATGGCAGTTGCTGTAGGGGTCAGACCAGCTCTCTGGTCATCTGGCTCATCAAAACTCACTTCTTGGACAGCCTCTTGTTTTTTGAAAGAATCACGGCGCTCAGAAAGATTCAACTTCCGCATCACCACAATCTGCTCCATGCGCTCTCCTGGCCAGTCACGCAGCTTCTGTCCAACCAGCCTGACGTGGTCACTTGAATAAGACACATCTGCCTCCACATCTCCCCCGACATCTACCTCGCAGTGAGGGACCTCGAGAGTATGTCTGCGTGAGGTGTGGGCCTTTTTGTCCCCATGGAAGACCCCAGAGAGCTTCTCAGCAGACTGGACTCTCTTCAGAAGCGGTGAGACAGGGTGCTCTGTGCTACGGGGACGAACCCCGTGACGGACAATGGTTGGAGGGGACAGTGTTTTCCCGTGAAAGGAGTGAAGAGTCTTTGTGATACTGGGTAAGGGGGAAGGTGAATGCTGGGGAGACAAGGCCTGGGGTGAGGATGTGCAGGCCAGCGGAGATGGAGGGATGCTGCTGGTGGACTTCCTCCGGCCTACTTTAGTGTAGCGCTGGGCACTCAGTTTTGGACCGAGGCCATGCAGGGAGCTCGGCCGCATCTGGACTGCTGGGGAGCTTGGGGAGCTGGAGCATGGGGAGGCATTCTGGGGGAGGTTTGCATCTATATGGGGATATTTATACATGGCAGTCAAACAACAACAAGATCAAGAAACTCTCTGAAGTTGTACTCATCTACAGTTCTTATCAGTGAATGAGTGTAAAAAAAAAAAAGGGGGGGGGGTCTTCACTGAACGCTGCTGTTTATTTTCTTTTTAAACATCATCATTATGTCCCCCAGTGAAAGACCTGGGGGACATCTAAAAAGAAGTTCTTAATCCTGCTTCTGAAATAACCATGCCCTGTACAGCCTCACATATAATCTCATAAAATGCTGTTAATAAGCTGATTAATTAGACAAATCATGTTGGGTGTAGGGGAAACTCCAAATGTGCATGGTAAGGAGGAAATAAATGAGGATGTAAAACAAATCAATGCCTATGTAGAACAGGCGATATATTATTTGATGATATATTTATTTAAATACAAAAAGAGGAGTTAGTTCTTCCATTACGGAAGAGAATAGAAATCGATGAAAAGAGAAGGACAATCAAAGCAAGCGTGTAAAGAGTTTACCAGAGCTGTGGTCTGGGACAGGACTGCGGCAGGGTGTGGAGGGACCAGGGGATAAGCTGTGTGTGGGGGAGCCAGGCAGGCTTTCGCTGGAGGATACAGATTGATGAAGGCCAGAGGAGAAGCTGCGACTGCTGTGCATCACAGTGCTCTGCTTAGACAACTTCTTCAGCACACTTCGCCGTCTGGGGTAGGAAACAGCACAGCTTTATCAGGTCTCCACATGTGTTGTCCATCCTAACACTAGTCATTAGCCCTTCAAATAAGGTTTGAAGATTAGCAAATGAAACTATGATTATTAGGAGATTAGTGAAGCTTCCATTACCGGTCCTGATTGTCTTTTCTCTTGCTCCTTTTGCTTCTGCGAGCCATCTTGCCCTTGTAGCTTGTTTTGCGTGCTGGCCCAATTTTTATGGTTGTATCCTCAAGGGCAGTTGTCTGCAGAGCCACTTTGTTACCGCTCTGTAAAGCAGTAATGTTGATTGTTCAAAATGTCCATTCAAATCAGACAGAAATCACAAAAAAACTGTCATGCATCAGCCCAGCTATTCGGGATTGCTTTTATGTTTTACCTTGAGAAGCAGCTCCATCATCTCAGTGTGCACCAGGCCCTGCACTGACTCGCCATTGACATGGGTGATTAGGTCTCCTGCTCTCAGGCCAGCCTCATGTGCAGGACTGCCATCTTCCACACCCTGTTCAAAAAGTTTCCAAATCAATTTTAACTAACTACAAATCAATACTCTTACATTGTTCAACAAGCTAGATGAGATGGAAAGCAGTCTAGCCAGACAATTTAAACAGCAAAAACAAGTCCAACAGGAAAGTCAGGAGTTAGGTGCAAGTGATTTTTATATACAGTAACCCACCACCTAAAAATGCCCATTTTAAACTCAAGTTTAATGCATTACCCTTAAAGAAAATATAATGGTAAACTCGTATTCACCTCCTTTAATTTAAATTCCCCGCCGTGATATGCAACTCGAAAGGTCGCAAGACAAAAGTATTGGGACACCTTGGCGAGGTGAATGGTTTTCAGAGATTAACCCCTGATTTACTCGGGCTAAAAATACAAATAAGGGTCATTGGAAAGGTCTCTTGGAGATCAATCGAACTGTGGAGTCTGAGTGCTTGCACCGCGGAGAAATCACCGCATGGGGGCTCAACCCTGGTGTGGAATTCAGGAGGGAAATAAAGGCACAGGACATTTGCAGTATCCACGTTATTGTAGGGAGTTCGATTCAGCATGTAACTGAATCCACGACTCCTGATCTGCATAAAACTGGGGGGGTTACTGTATTAGCCTTTACATATGTTTCACCACAATTAGTTTCTTACAGGATTTATAGTACTTTAGTGTAGATGCGTGTAATTATCACCACTGACATAGAATCATATGGAATAATGCAGCAATATCATGATTGTGAATGTGTGCATTCAGGCCCTTGGCCGATAAGTTGCTCACCGAGACCATGTGGTGGATGGTATAGATATCACTGTTGCCCATATACACACGGATGGTCTGGAGAGTGAATCCGTACTTCTTGCCTGAGCTGTGAATGAAAATGGGTGGGCGAAGGCAGCTGATGCTAAGGGACAGGTCTCTATTAGGGGAGGAATCTCGGGAGGAAGGGTTTGAGGAGATGGAGTGTGGGGAAATGGGGCAGGGCTGAAGACCTCCACTCGTATCATCTGAACAGGATTGAAATAAAGTGACAGAAAACTGTTAGGAGTAAATTCAAATGTCAAGTATACTACTTAGTTCACTAAAAGTACTGGGAAACCCAGTCCGGTTCTTTTTAATGAACAAATGTAATAATTAACGTTAAAGTCATGCTTATTGGTTTCTCACCAGGAGTAATTATGAGGGACAGCGTTGATATGGAGGCAGATTTCGGCACTTTGCCCCCTGGAGAGAGACGCTGTCTGTCAGGGGTCTCGAGCTGGTTGCCAAAGCAGCGTGGACTGCTATGTTCCCTTGGAGATGAGTGCTTTGTTCCTGTACTGTTGCTACGCAGTCTTATCCGCCGCAAGTTGGACACAACTACCTCTGCTACAAAGTGAATTTAAAAAAATTGTGTTCCAGTCATCATAAAGATTAATACATGTGAGTAAACACCATTACAAACCTATTTTCATTCAGTGATTAAATGTAATCTGCCCAAAATCATTTTCTAATTATGCATTAAAACTTCAAAGCAATGCTCTATTCTGATTTAAAGCAACCCTATGATTCTCTGGCTCTTAACTTTAAGGCCACATCCATGGGTATTTCTGAAAACTGAGATTTTCGTTTTTTCTTAAAAAAATTGCATCCACACAAGCAAAAATATCTCTGCCCACACAAAAAAATTCTTAACAAAAGCATGCCAAGGCAGCAGGTATATAACCTTAAAGTGCATAGCATTGGTGACCAGTCAGAAGCCTTGGAGGAGGGGTGGCGTCATTACCAGACCCCGGAGTAGTGACATACACTCATATTAAAAGAGCTTTCAAGATATTAATCACCAAACCAACTTCCCTAATGCTAGGTAGCTCAGAATCCCAAGCCTGTGCAGAAGGACACAGTAGCACATCTCAGTGGGCACAATGTTTAGACAGCACAGAATTAAAGTCTGAGTTAAAGACTCATCAGCGTTTAATTCGACACCTCCAGTATAAAAAGGTCAGAACTCCTAACGAGCTTCAGAGCAGTTAGTACTTTGTAAGAAAATGTAATGTAAACACAGCGCATACTGTGACGTCACTGGAGTGGCACATATTATGAAGCGAAACTGTCCGTTTTTCAAAAGATTTGTTTTTCTTGTCCACATGTAAACGCAGAAACTGAGTTTTCAGACTGCTTACCTTCATCATCAGTGGATAACGCAAACCGTGGCATGGCCTCCAGGCTGTGTGTGCTGCTCACCACCAGAGGGCTGATACATCTGTCGGACTGGGATGAGCTGGACGAGGCTCGTGGGCGCAAGCTAGTACAAAGTGACATAAAAAAAGGGAACAGGTTGAATTTTGTCTGGTTATGGTTAAAAGCACATAAGACATTCTAAACCTGCTTCACACACAGACTATAACATAGGATACAAACTCAAGTCTCAACTCTAGGAACTTTAATTCAAGTGACTAGTGTTCGTGTGACAAAGTTACTAGTAGGGGTGCACCGAAAATCCGGGCCAAACAAAAAAAAAATTCTTCTGAAAGTGCATATTTTTGTTTTACGCAACAGAAACAAAGATGCAATTGACAGCCGCAACCTACAGCGCCAGACTGGATTAGAGTCAACACATCTGCCGTGTGTCGCATTTTGATTTATCTAAGAAAGACACGTGGAAATCTGTTTCTAAAGTGCGCAATGCTGCAATTTCAAGAGGGGGTGCATCCACAAAGACTTTCCTAAAGTCATATCATATAAAATCAAAACATCCCAATCGAGTACAGAATAGGGAAGATCCATTCGAGCACACCCATTCTGTCGGTGTTTCTGAAAAGGCAAGAAAGTTTTCCAGTGATTCCAGTAAATATATGGGCTGCCAGTCTTTGATTCCAAGTGCATTAAAAACTGTTGAAAGATAAACATTCTCTTTAGGCCTTTAACAAAATAGTGTATTAAAACACTTATTTTATACGAGAAAATATTTAATTGTATAATATTTCAGCTATCTTTTAGGCTATTCATGAGTGGGGCCAAGTAAATATTTAATTCCAAATTTTATAGTAAATGGTGCATTGTTTGAATGCTAACTAAATACTTTCCTAGTTTTGTAACAGATTAATTCTTTTAAAAATGTAATAATAATCAGCTCAACACCACCCTTGATCAGTTTATGGGTATGGAGATGGAAAAAACTACCTGAGGGACTAATAAATGTTTATCTTATCTTTTACTTAAGGGTTTAACTTGTTTCATCTGTGCAGGGCTACCAACTCTTGAGTTATCTGGCTTATAGACTTAATATTACGTTTGAACACGCACACAAGACATCAAGTGCTCCTGTGTCATTTCTCATAGTTCAATTGGTGATTTAGTACCCCAGCAAACCATGAGATAATCCACAAACAATACTGAACAATTCATTATTCAATATAGATCATTGTATGGTTTAAATTTTTACTTTAAATAACTTTCTGGAAATGGTATTGTGGCATTGAAACAAAACACAAAACAACAACAATAACAACATCATTTGAAGGTGTCTGTGTATCTCCACCACTAGGGGATGTACATAAATATATTACAGTAGATTCCAGCAAAGGCATTAAGAATAACGCAGAGAACTTGCTGCCACTGACCATGCTCTCTGTCCAGAGAGTCTCCTTGTGTCCTGTGCACCTGTGCTGCTCTGTCTTCGCATCTCTATAGGGGAGTGGCTCTCTCTGCCCTCCACACGATCCTCGTGTTCTTCACTGTGACTCCGGTCAGATGAGAAACTCAGATTGGATGGCGTGGCCAGATATTCTGTGCTGCTATACACCTAAGCAAGGTTGAGCAAGAATATATATTATAGAATAATATATTCATAAGCTATATTCTAAAATTTATGTTTAATCAAGCCTCACTCATTTTAGTTACGGGCCATAAAAATAATAAAAATGTTCTGCTTTCAGTGATGTCTACTATATATTAGAACAAATAATAGAACCTTGCTGAAACGATTTGACCAAGACGAGAACCGGCCAATTTCAAGGGAAGACTCATCATCATTTGTTTCATCATCTTCATCAGACCCCAAATGATGGTAACGATCAGATCGAGCTGGGTTAAAAAACAATCAAAAAAATTAATAAAGTCATAAAAATACAAAGCATTAAAACAAATTGATTTAATTGGGAGAAAAAACCTCACTGCTACTCACTGTCAAAATAAGTAGTGTCATCCTCTCCTTCTAACTGAGGGATAAATTCAGCTTTTTGGCGTAAAAGCCCATTCCAATCCAGACCAATAAAAAACGTGTGCTGTTTGACCTCTGTTGCTCCACCTACACATATTTTAGAACATAAAGAAACAATTTAACATGAGTAAATGCATAAAAATGCACTGTCAGAACAATGCATGATAACAGTGAAAAATTGTTTGGTTTAGAAAAGATCACAATGTTGATATTTAATGATGATAATGGAACATTCATTTTCTATCTACTATGCCTTATACGGTATAGGTAATAAACAGTACAATGAAACATGGCTTATCAGCAGAGACTGCCAACTACTAGATCACCTGTTCCAAGCCTTTCAAGAGGACTTTGCCACAGTAAACGTGTAATCATGTCCTGGGCATCCACTGGCAAGGCGTCATCTCCATCTGGCCAGATAATCTCATCTGTAAAGTGGATAAGGCAAGTACATTCCGTTCAGTATTTAGTCTATATAACATAGACACAGAGTCACTGTTTACATGTATAAATAAGATTACTTTTAATTAAATTCTACAAATGAAAGACCTCTCAAGAAGTTGTACTCACCATTAACCACTTGACCAAAAAGTTCTTCAGGTGTGTCTCCAAAGAAGGGCACACATCCCACCAGGAACTCATAAAGGATGACTCCCATGGCCCACCAATCTACTGGTTTTCCATAACCCTGTCGCAGAATAACCTCTGGTGCAATGTATTCAGGTGTTCCACATACCTGCAGAGGGATTTAATTCACATCAAAAGAATTTCAAATCTACTCCATTTTATCTTTAAGCTAAATAAAAGATGGAACGCAGTTCAGATTCGGCCAGTTTCATTATCAATTCTATTACTTCATGCTTCATTAAGAAGCCAATCACTTACATAAAGTGTATTAACTGGCATACACTAACATTCTGAACAAAATTTTTATATTGACCTGAACAAAACAATTCAGAATTGATGCCAAGCTCTGAAAACACCAAGAGGTCAATATATAATGGAGTATAAATAAACAGAGAGAATGCACACAAGGCATCCACAAAGTGTCCTCTAACCTGTTTGTCAATGAACTCCCTGGTGTCTTTCTCAATATGTCCTTCGTAGAGATTTGTTGTCATATTCATTAAGCCAATTTTTGAGAGGCCAAAGTCTGTCAGCTTAATGTGCCCCATTGAGGTTATTAAGAGGCTGCAAATTTCAAAACATTTAATTAAGTCAGTTAAACATTATAAATAATACAATATTATAACAGATACATTGTATTATTATTGTATAAACAGATACAATAAAAAAATTTTCATACTTGTCAGGTTTCAGATCTCGATGTACTATGCCATAGCTGTGAAGGTATTCCAAAGCCAAGACAGTCTCCGCAAAGTACATTCGGGCCATATCAACTGGGAGTGGGCCCATGTTTTTGAGCAAATTAGCACAGTCACCACCTGTTCGTCAAATTACATTTTCTTTAAGCAAACTTTTTATTACAGTTTAACAGCTATCACAGATATAAAACAGCTTCAAAACAGTATTTATAACAACTTTTAACACAGACATCAAACCAGGTTCTTTCCAGGCCATAGATTTTTAAAGATTTACAACAAACAGGGTTCCTGAATCTTAGTTAGATTTAGGACTTTTTAAGACCTAAAAATAAAATTAAAAACATTTCCACATTACACTTTCCAAAATTAATAATAAAACAGCAGTTATTAGGGTTAGAGACAATTCTGCTCAAACATGTACTGTAACATCTTTTTGTCATGATGCTGGTAACTTGGTGGTGAAAGCGTGATAGAAAAAGAGTAGAAAAGAACTGGGAAAGACATGCTGTCTGTTGGCATGCTGACTTGCCAGTTCTGAGTTTCCTGAGCCTACATGTAGGATTCCTCTGCCTTGATTCCCACTGTGTCGGGTTTGAAATACTTCCTGCCTTGTGTACACTGTCTGGCACCGGCTTTGCATGCCAAAAAATCTTGGTTGAAGTGACAACTTTGTGCGATGTACAAAAAGACCATTAATCACATCTTTCTTGCCATGTCTTAGCATTTTTAAGACTTTTGAAACACATTTTAATACCAGTTAAGGCCTTGTTTTAGACTGAAGAATTCAATGCTTTTTAAGGACCTGTCAGAAACCTGCTTCAGTCCAGGTAATGTGGGTCTTGCTAATCAGCTAATTATTTGAATAATTTTGTGTTTAATACAGAGGACAATAATGTGGCATGTGTTAGACATTTTAAAATACAACATCGAAGTCATTATATTACACTAGATCTTTACCTTCCACATATTCCATGACCATGCAAAGGTGTCTACGCGTCTCAAAGGAGCAGAACATACTGACAACAAATGGATTCTCTGCGAATGTCAGAATGTCCCTCTCCACAAACACCTGCTGGATCTGATTCCTCAAAATCAGGTTTTGCCGATTGATCTTTTTCATTGCAAACCTCTGGCGAGTTTCTTTGTGCCTCACCAGATAGACAGCCCTGAAAGGTAACAGATGCAGAATCTGTAAAATAAATGTTTTCTCATGCGGTGAAGAGACAGCATCTGTGGCAACAATGGCAAACAGCAAATCATAATTGGTGCATGACCTGTAAGTTTGGAAACAAGGTTTGTTTGTGTGTTGCATCCACTGTGCCAGTGTAATGCCATGTATTCTGAGCTGATCTGCTTACCCATAAGCTCCATTACTGATCAGCTTTATGGTTTCAAAGTCACTCTCCAGTGGTTTCCTTCTAGGTGGGGTGGGCATAGACTTAACCTGGTGAAAGCAGGAGGAGAGGTTTTAGTAGCTGTGATGTCCCTATTAGGTCACTGTGCCACAGGAAAATGATCACTTAAGATTACTTACTTCAGAGTCTTCAGTATCCACACTGAGGGCGGGTCCAGAATCATAGTGTTCCTCTAGCTGACTCACTTCTACAAAGGTAAAAGGCAAAACAACTGAGCATCCATTTTCGGTCTGGGCATGATAATGTGTGTTACATAATTAATCTTATACCATCTAAGGGGTCTCGATTCAAGCCCAGTTGGCTGATGATATAACGGGGAATGTCCGTTTTGATGCCTTGGCCAACTTTAGCGTGACCCTCTGCTGCCTCCAGCAGATGATAGAACTCTTCAGGATCAAACTCCTATCAATGCAGTCCAATTAAGAATATGAAAATCATAACACAACATTAACAATCTCCAAGCTCAAGATAGTTATTCCACTTGAGTGCATCTGTTACCAGACATTCCAGTAGTCTTGCAGGGCGGGATATGACAATGAGAATTTTCTTCACAAGCTGGGTGATGACCGTAACCTCTTCACTCTCTGAGCGCTCCAGTGCCTAGGAAAAAAAAACTGATTAAATTAGGGGTGCCTCACATAAAAATAAAATAATACAGAAGAGAGCATTTTGTAAAAGAGGTTTTGAAAAGGCAATCGTGTGACTGCTGTGTGGGTTGCCATAAGTGATACTTGTCATACATTTAGAGATACAGGGTCTAAATTCTCATTTGCATCATGACTGATTTAATTTAAGCTTACAATGCGACACATCGGGGAACAGAGAGTGCATTGCTTTTGAAATACAACAGAGAGATAATGGGAGTCCAGAGCAGGAAAGGAGCTGTCCCATCAAATCAGTACAACAGATGCTTCCTGTTGTCATCTCTTGGAGAGCAAATGGGGGAATGCTCAAAACAGAGGATTTGGAAGGGGGAAAAAAACAACAAACAAACAAAAAACCCCACAAACATCAACACTAAGTATCACATCAAAATAATGAGCAATTTCCTCCAAGCACTTTTAAATTAGTGATTCATATATGGCCTTTCATCTGTCTTACTCAACTAAAAGATACATAGCTCATATAAAGCAACTAGCACCACATGGGTACTTAGAGATGTTATTTGTGACTAATTTACTGAACCATTTATAAGTATGTACCACTATATATTACTACATTTATTGATGGACAAATGCTACTACGTATTAGAATTCTTACAACTGGCCAATTATTTCACTGTGTAACGCGAAACATAGTGTATGTCTAAGAGAGTCGGAAAGAGTACAAAGGAAGAAGTTATTAGAGGTTCAGAAAATCCAGTAACCGCATACTTGGAGGCAGTGACTCAGGGCTGTGGGAAACACTTTAATAAGCTTAGCTCTGTGCATAATGTCCACACCAGCCCTGCAATCTGACAGCAAACGATGAGTCCTGCCTGGGGTTGTCTGCACACAACCCAGGAGGTGGGCGTAGGGGTTGCTATGGAAACTAAAGCTCTAGTCGTACTGATGAAACTCCAGCCAAATGGAAACTCTGCATTTCCAACAAAAGCCCTGAGCCACAGGCTAGGATGACACAGAGAGGGAAATTCCCTCCCAAATACCACCGTGATCCTCCAGCTCTGCAAATAACGTTTTCATAAAGAGCGATTACCATCTTTATTATAGGTGGCTTGACTGAACCCATTGTTCTTTCTAAAAAAACAAAAAAAACAAAAACAAAACAACAATAATGAGTGTAGAGAATCGAAGAGAGAGATGAGGTAAGCTGGCACAAGCTGGTGACAGGCACAGCATCGCAGAGAATGTAAGCCATGTTACTTCCAGCTCTGTGACAGCAGGGGGTTTGTTCTGCTTGCTTCCGCCTGGTACTGACAAGAGCCAGCCACAAACTGCACAGCAGTGAACCTCAGCTCACAGTCAATGCAGCTAGTGTTCAAAGTAATTAATGAATTAATGCAAGTCAGAAAAAAATAGGAAGATGTTTAAAGAAACCATTTTCCTTTTGTACATCTGACACATGATCTTCATAGACAAACACTGGCAACAGAGCTGGGCGATATGGCCTAAAAATCTCAATTTTTCCCACAATTTATCCGATTTTAATCGATTTTGGCATGTGTCCTTTTGAGAAACCTCTGCATTGCTAGACTGTTAAGTGGTATTACTGTGAAATAGAAGAATCTAGGACAAACAGCTCAGCCATGATGCTGCAGACCACACACTCTCACGGACTGGGGCTACTAAATGGTAAATCACACAACACAGAAAAAAACAACCTACACTGTGCTGCATCACTCACTACAGAGTTTCAATCTGCATTTCATCAGCAGAAATGTGCATATGAAGCTTCATTAAGTTTTCGTAGTTGAGCAGCTGTATACAAGCATAATATCACTATGTGAAATGCCAAGCATTGGCTGGAGAGGTGTAAAGCACACCTCTGCAGTATTCTGTAGCAGTTGAGACATAATCTGGGTTTGGTGGATACCTATTAAGTGCCAACAGTAAAGTTTGGTTGGAAATGGACATTAGTCTGGAGCTAGTTAGTTTGGGGGTTAAATAACAGCATACCTGTGCCCCTACAAGGTCGATAAAGACAAGATTTCACGAGCATGGCATGGAGAATCTTCAGTGGTCTGCACAGAGCCCTGACATCAACCCAAGTGAATACTTAAGGGATAAACTGGGACCTCAATCATAAGCCAGGCCCTCATGTCCAACACTGGTGCTTGACCTCACAAAATGCTCTTTTGACTTGATGGGCACAAATTTCCACAAAGTTCTTTGGACTTTTATTCTACAGCTTTAAAATACCTGTTTAGCATGTTTAATTTTAGGAACCAATTTAAAAATACATTGACGGTTCTTATAACATGCCTCAAGTAGGCCAAATGGCAGTTTAAGAAACAAATACTCAAAAACTGAAAAGTTGGCAAAGTAGGAAGCTTAAATACAGGTAGAAAAGCATTAGAATAAATGTAGATTGTACAAATTCTCAGTGGAAGACGTGGGTCTCACCTCAAGCAAGAGCTTCTCCAATTTCTCCTGCAGCTCTATGAAGTAGAGGGAGGTAACCAGGCCTTTCTGAGACTTGTCCAGACAATCTCTGGCCAGCTCCACCAGCTGGTGCTGGATGAAGCCCAGCACTCCATCTCCTAGAGGCAAAGTACTGTCTGGAGAGCACTGTGTGATGATGTCCAGCAAGCGTTCCTCCATCTGAGCCGTGGCCTGCAAATAATAGCTTTTCATTAGATTACCTGAAGCATAGCAATGAATTTACAGTAAAATCAACAGTAAATGCTTGCATACACAGAATCTGTTTGAGAGAAGCAGTGAATTTACAATGAAAGGAAACCAAGCATTCCATTTTTGTTATTATGGTAATTATTGTACTTGAATGGAAAAAGCCACAAACCCATAGCAAAAACAAACATACCTATCAGTACAGCCTGTTCAATAATATGCAAGTGTCACATTAATGAAATTACAAGAATTTAATGGGCCGATATGCAATGGTACCTGGAAATATTATGAATTTAAGCTAA
>JBBPDE010000038.1:13149703-13160976 GCA_037974605.1 Nannopetersius ansorgii | reverse complement strand
TGAATGAATGAATGAATGAATGAATGAACGAACGAACGAATGAATTAAGGGATTTTTGTGTTTTAGGAGACTTTGTACAAAACAATTACCTTACACGGAATTCTGCATTTTCATTTATAGTATGCAAACAGCCTTAAAGTTACAAAACATATAATGTACGATTTAATAAAGCTGCAAAAACAGCATGTTTTGAATTCACTGTTTTTGTGATGTCGCAAAACCTGGCCATTTACATGTCTGACTATTTAGCATACAGCAGTTGAGCTCCAACCATTCACACATTAGAAGGATTGTTATTCAGGTCAGTCAAACGGAACAGATATAATTTACATCGACCAGCTAAAAGTCTAGTAACAAAAAAACCCACCAGTTTACATTTAAGACAAAGTTAGGGTATGTGAACCCATATGCATAAAAGCAGAAAAGCGGAGGTTGTGGGCCCTTTAAAAGATAGTGGCCAACATGTCAACACAGTTTCTTTTGTTTCTGGTGGACTTTGTTCAAAGTCCAGTTCTAACATCCCATTGAAGTTTTATTTCATTTCCTCAAATATCCAGAGAAGTAAAGTGAACAAATCAGGAGGTATTTAACCATAATAAGATTTGCAATGGTCATCATGTCAGAATCTTCTAAGATACATGTCAAGTCATTCCTGTCTCATAATTTACTTTTGAAAGTCCAGTTCTATGAGTCTCTTTGTAAAGAATGCAATACTGCAGGCAATAATAGATTCCAAGTTTCAACATAATGCAATAAAACTTAAGTCCTTTCAGCTATTTTGGCTTTCAGTGGTGCCCAATGTTCAAACCAAAGACAGCGAATCAAAGTGATGGTGCTGAGAATGACAAAAGAGCAATTGATTACTAGCCCTCACTAAGGGCACTGCCCTACTTTGACACTGATGATAACAGTCTGTGCAGTCCCATTAACCCAAAGAGTTTCATAACATGACTTGACTTTGGCTTTTTGCAAAACAAACACCAAAAAAACAGCCACAAAAAAAAAAACAAGCTGGCTTGAACATTAGGCCTGCACAAAATGTACAAATGGTGAGACCTCAGTCTGGCAGCATGTAGCATCTAACAGCGCAATGGATAGCAACATGTGCTGCAGTAAGATGAGGGTGTTGTCATAGTGATGCGAGAGAACTGGAGAAGAACTGTGCAGGCAACCCTCGGAGCTTCTGCAATCCCTTCATTTGGTCTGCTTAATCCTTCAGTATGCTTGTCGAGACTAGCTTGCTTGACAGTGTCCCTAAAGACTAAAGATATGCATCACAATTACTAACTATTTTGTCATGTATGTGTTTTGTTTTAGAGAACTGCGTAACATTGATCACATATTTCAGGCACTTTAATAACAGAGCAAACTGACACCAAGCTACAGATACAAGCCTGCATAATGGCTCAGCATCTAGTGGGAAGAGGAGGGCGGTTATATTTACTAAGTGTTTGGAGTGGGAGGACAGAACGCGAGTGCTGCAGGGATTATCTTTTAAGGCAGGCAAACATTCTTTATGAGTGTGAGAGGGATAGTGTGTGTCATCCTTTGTTCTCTACTCTGCAAATTACATGATGTGCTCACATGTGGATGCAGGCGGATTTCAGGCCTGATTTAATATTCTCGATGTCTGCAAACTCCTGTGTGAGCAATAAAGGAAAGGACAGGCTGGAAATTTTAAGTTGCAGGCAATAATCTGGACAATGTTTCACCATAATATAGCATCTGTGAGTCATTGTCATCATTGGGATGCTGACATCATATGATATGCAAAAAGGGCTCTCCAATCACAGTCTTTAATTGGGTTCTATAACAATTCTGACAAGCCCTCTAGATGGGTTTGAAAAGATGGAGCGAGATATTTGCATAATCCAACAAACATATTGTGGTCAAAGTAATGGAGGGCAATCACTCCCTACGTGTCATGTCTTTTCTTAATTTTTTAAAGCAATTTTCTGATGTACTAACTGCGAGCCAAGAGTCTCAATCACATTATGCCACCAACACTGAGAGAATGAAAGGTGTTTGCACATGCTTCTAATCAAGGCATCTTTTTGAACTGCCACTAACACAACGTTGCAGGACAGCTGAACGGAGTTGGAGGATAACACAAAGTACCAATTCATACATCAGCTACTGAACGTATGGGCTGTCTAGCATCACACTGAGTGAAGGGCGAGAGAAAGGGAACTCCTAACTGCCTAGAGAGATGATCTCTTGATCTTGGCCATGGATGGCTATAGATCGAATTTGTTGATGACAGGCGGGAGCATATTGCAAGGCATAGACATAACACAATTGCAGTATAGAACACATATAAGGTACTGTGTCCTTATTGTGCATCCCTACATATTAAATGCATTTTTAAGCATTGTTTACTGGATTCATTCTTTGTATAATCTGCCTAAAATGTAGGTTTGTAATCTTATTACATCACATATCTGTGTGCCATACAAGCCTTCCAAGGACTGGAATCAGAGTCTGGCGGCCTTGGTGCGCATGAAGACACTGAAGTCGAAGGTCGTGCCGTGGGCAAGTGATGTTTAAAACTTCCACCCAAGCTTCTGATATGTCACATGCTGAACTTCTGCAACTCCTTGTGTCCAGCGCAGCCTGAAAAGGCTGCACAGCACACACCTTATATAAATGAGCTTTTCACTGAGACAGCCACTCCATTCTATGCTCCTGTGCAGCACTTGACATACTCAGTGTCATATATAGATTATCTAATTTTCCATTGTAAAATGGTGGTATAATTGAGCAGGAACACAGAAGTGTCCGTTCTACTGAAACTATTGAAATATTCAGAAAATATCAAAAGGATTAAAGATATGAAGCCAGCGTGTAAACAGTCTATGTAGGTTTGCATGCTGATGACTGCAGGAGGGAATAAACAGGAGAGATCTATTCTCAGTGTGATGGAACAATGTATTACCAGCTCCAGAGCAGGCTCACACAGTGCAGTTGCTGCAACTTGCAGGCTGCATAGGAACTAAAAGGGCTGCAGAAACATCCATGCAAAGACACTGAGCACTGCGTCTCTCATGTCTCAGAAGCAAGAAAACCATAATTTCTTCAAAAGATCTGACTGCATTACTCATTTGTTTGTCACTGCTTTGATCCCAACACGTTAAGCTTGATGACTTTCTTTGTATGAACTCAATAAATCGATGAACACAAATAAAATTCATTAAAAAAAAATCTAGATGCATCTAAAGCCTCCAGAAAACCAGTAGTTGACTCGCAGCTTCTCTTCTGGTTTTGCATGGTTTCAGCCTCTACTCACCACTACTGTGGGATTTCCCCGCGTCTTCCAGTTGCTGCTCCTAAATTATTCATCAGTGGTGAGGAATAAAAAAGAGGCGCACTTACTCCAAAGTGAGGGAGGGGATTTTCAGCTTGTCCCTCTTCTTCATCCCTCGGACGGAAGAGGCAAAACTGGCACGAAAGCTTTCTCAAACCTCCAGGAAGGGGCAAGTGCGGCTGAAAACGGCCCCACGTTCACACATTGTGGAGAAACATATGCCTGACACAGGACTGGTTAAAATGCTTCGTTATCTCCATTACTAGAAAATGAACATTCTTTCTCTTTATCAAATCTGGTTTTGTCAAAACCACCCAAGGGAGTCGTGTGGCACCGTCTCACGCCTCTCGTGCTCTAAACATGATTCAGATTAACGATGCTCGACTCATGAGAGAATAGTTCTTTTGAACCGATTCTCTTTTCGTACAGCAACAGAACCGATTCACGAGTTGAATTCGTTTGCAGCATCTGTGTGTCCGGATTGGGGGCTGAATACTTCTGATAAAGTGGATGATTTTTCACCTAATGAAAGCAAAGCATTTGTAATAAGTTAGAAGCATAGTAACTGAATTCACAGTATCCCCTACTTTTATTCGTTGTTCACGCTGAATCAAAAATAAATGTATTTGAAGGAGATGAGAACGAATCAATGCTTCACTGAACAGGAAGTTCAAAGGAGTCGGTTCAATCAACTGAATTGAACATGTCAACAAATTCTGGTAAAATTGAGGCGGTCGCGTCTCCCGTTGGACTGGTTGAGTGGGCTTTGGGAGAGGGTGGAGTGAAGAGGTGAGGTGTTGCTGAGAGTCTGACAGAAAGGCTGACACTTGAGAAGCAAACAACAACAGCAGGAAGCAGACAACAATGACACATCAGTGCACGTGCAAATGAATACTCATTTAACCTGTAGATGTCAGCATAGGTCAGTCCATGCATGGGTTCAACCTCATTTTGTTTATAGGCCTACTATAAGGCCAAAAATACTGGGACTCTGATTTTCAGGGTTGGGGCTGGTCCCCTCACTTCAAGCTTCAGCATATCAAGACATTTTGGACAAAGGCATGCTTCCAACTTTGAGGACACAGTTTGGGGAAGAACATTTTCTGTTCCAGCATGACTGTGCCCTAGAGCACAAAGAAAGATCCATAAAAACATGGTTGGATGAGGTTGGTGTGGAAGAACCTCACTGGGCCACACAGAGTCGTGAGCCCCGAGCCCCATTCAGCTACCTTTGGGATGAACTGAAACGGCCTTCTTGCCAGCATGAGTGCCTGTTATATCATAAATGATCATATCACAATGAATGGGCACAAATTCCCACAGAAACACTTGTGGAATCGTGTGGAAAGCCTTCCAAATAGAGTGTAGCTGCAAAGGGTGACCAGCTCCATGGTGTAATGGTCAGGTGTCCTGATGCTTTTGTCCATATATTGTATATTTAGCAATAAGAGGTCATTATGGTCATTATGGGCACCAATTTTAAGTGCAAATTAAAACCGTGTTACTAGTCGTCATCAGAGAAAAGCTATGTTGCTCAGCCGTGTTTCTGTAATACACACATTTAGAACTTCCCATGCTTTAACACACACACACATTAGCTCAGGAGGGGGTTATTAATTAGATAATTAGTTCAGTAAGATGCAGGGAAGGGTAAGCCCAGCCCGGGATGGATTAAAGCTGTAATTAGATTTTATTGTCAGAGCATAATAGAGTAGGATGAGTACTTTACCAGGTATTAACACAATATATAGATAAGGGGTGCATCACAGTCAGGCAGTGTGCAAAACAAAATGTGCTTCTTAACTATTTTGAGGCTTTCCTCTCCTTTTATTTCCACTACGCTGAAAAGCTTAGAGCTGCAAAATAATAGGCAGTGCACAAGATAGAAAGAGAAGAGGAAAGGATGAGGTCTCTCAGTTACCATGGTGATGAGGATTACCTATACCATGACTATCTGTGTTCACTGTTGCCTTGAGGGAGAAGAAAGAATGTGATGCCCAACATAAAGGTTATACACACTCCCACACAGATTCAAGCAAACAACAAGCTACACCTCTCTCACATGCATACAGCATCTATTTCCACACTCACACATGTGCGCACACATATACACACACTCGGACCCATACATACAACAAGCCACACCTCTCTCACATGCATACAGCCCCTGTTAGCACACACACACAATCACATTCACACATACACACACACACACATGCACACACATAAACATATACAAACCCAGACCAATACACAAAACAAGCTACACCTCTCACACAGGTTTAGAAACAGTGCTTCCACACACGCTCAAACACCTACACTGCAAAGTGATGTCATGACGTGAAAATTATGCCCATGATGTCAAAAATCTATTTGTACGATGTTACTTTACTGGTTAGCTACATTAGTCCTCTGTACCAAACTAAAGAAGCAAACGTCACACACTAAACATGTATGGGCTGATAATTTGCATTTGGTGGAAGAGGAAAACTGTGTTAATCCTTTTTTTTTTTAACAAAATGTTTTGCAGTGTGGGCCGTTCTAGTGTGGCATTGCATCCAGTCACCATCATAGTTGAGAACTCTCACAGGTCTCTTTTTTTTATTGACGTCATGCTGCATTTTATTGACTAGTTTACAGTTTACAATGGCTAAGTCACATTTTCCAATACTGAAACTCATAATGTGTTCCATGTGGGCTAAACTGTGGATAGTTCTTCACTGCTTTCAGACAAAATGCATTCAGTGACTAAATGCTCCAAAATCATGGATGCTTTACATTTTTGAACGCATTTTGCCGATTCTTACAGACCGTACTCACAAAACTGTTTAACATACAGTAGATCCACAACTGAATTGCTGCGTATTACATAATTGTATTGATGTATGACAGAATCAGCCACAAAAACACATTTACAGTTTCAGCTGATGAAATAAAACAGGGCCGAGGGCAGCGGTTCAAGTTCCAGGCCAGAGGTGGCAAATATCAGAATGGGTGCACTGATATCCCGTAAATGTCTTTTGTTAAATCAGTGGCTCAGACCACCCAGAGCACCTTATTTTGTTCCTGCGCCAGAAACTACAGGTTACTGGTGTCAAAAGGTGATGTGGGATAATGTGGCTCCACCACTCCACTGTAGCCACTGAACAGTTAGCCACGCACCCAAGAATGTCTTCATTGTTTTTGCTACCATACACCTCTTCCTGAACGCTATGGAGGAATTCTTCTCTGCATGGAGATGGATGGTTTATAAATGTGACGTGTGTCACTAGACATCCCTACTTGATGTCCTGACTACTGGGTGCTAAGATAGTCCTGCCGCAGACTTCCAAGGTTAGGTAAGGCATTCTGGTAGATATGTCCGCTAAAAGATAGGGAATATTAGGTTTTACAAGTTACGAGGGTCTCGACATACAACGTTCCCAACGTTCACGTGGGTAAACTAGTTTAGTGGCGCACGGCTGAAGAATGCGCAGAATACGCAGTAACGTGCCGTATGAGTGAGAGAATACGCTTAAGTGTTCTGTTTGTGTTGCCTTGTCTGGCAACTTTTTGGCCTTCATCAAGGCTTCTGAACCATTTTTTTACACTATTTTTTTAATATTTTTTCTTAGTTGTGTTTAAAGTTTTTACAACTGTGTAGGGACAGGTTATTAACTTAGGCTTGTCTGTTTTTCGACTTAAACCAAAATTCGGGTCATGTCACTGTAGTAGGAATGGATCTCCATCATTATATTATATGTTCATATAATACAAAAAAAGAAAGAAAAAAAAACACCAAGCATTTATCTCTGTCAGACAGGTTCTTTGTACCAAAATAAAGAAAACAAACAAACAAACAAAAAAATGAATAGATAATTTTTTCTCTATTACATTGCATTACATACTGTAAGTAAGGAATAAACAAGTTGATCAATAAAGGAAGATTATCTAAAAATAAGACTCTTCTTCCAGATTTTAAATTAATTTAATACATTTTTAATTTACATATATCTGTAGATGTTTTGTATTCACCTCGCAAACCCCAGGATGCCCCTAAGGACCACATGAGTAGCCCATGGACCTGTTCCAAAAACAGCACAACTCACCAGTGAGCAGCACCTAACATTGAATTGATCCTGTTACTATTCTTTTTTAATCACATTTACATTTTTGAAGATTTGAAAATGACAATATTTAAAAAAGCATTTAAAACATGTTAATTCTACATGAAGTTTAGATAAGTTCAGGTAAACTCTGATCTAGTGTATCAGACTGGAAGCTCTTTGTTTGGCTCAGTACCAGTGAAGTAGCTCTCAGTTTCAAAAAGGTCGGTGACCGCTGGCCTAAATGTTAAAATCACACACTTTCTGTACTTTTTTTTTTAACCACAAAAAACCACAAGTAAAATGTGTTAAACATATGCTGTGAGAAACAGGCTGTCTTTCACTGTAATTGTTCTGAAAAGGGGCAACCTTGTTTTTTTCTGTATTTTATGTGTATGTATATAAAAATTGAAAATATATATGTGTGTAAACAATATGAAAATGCCCGCAAAAGGCTCAAGCTCTTAGACTGTTTGATGATACGGAATGCACATTCCACTTGTACCTTTCAGAGGCTATGGGTTTAAACACTTTATGAGGTCATTTTTCGAACCCATTTGAGAATGCACTGAAATCGAGTAGCTACTTGCTTAGCTCTGATTTTAAAGCAGCCCCAGATGTTATGAAATTACTCAAGGCAGCCTTTTTGATCTCATGATCCTTTTTGATTGACTAAAAATGCTAATTTTTGCAAGGTGTTTTTATATACTTCTGAAGGTATTCACAATAAAGTCAGAACAGTTTCAGAAACCAGTTTCAGGAACCTGTGCTGACCCACTTAGGGACTATGTCACAGGTTCTTTCATGTTGCTTCAAGGGTTTTTTTAAAAACAAAAACACTGCTGAAATGAAGCATAGCATTGAAGAAAAGAAAAATAAAACACTGGTGTGCATTTTAGAGGATTGGCTGTTATCAAAAAGAGATAAAATGGTTAAGATCTTTGATAAAGACGTCAAAGATGGGTGTTAAATTATTTTAGAAGCCCACTTCCTTTGCAATGAATTACAGAATATAATATAGTAAAGCATATTTTTAAACCACAGCCTTGTGGTTTGAATAGTTTTCCTTATCATCTCACCCACAACCACAAAAATTAAGAAGTAAGATCCAGATGAATGGCTACTCATTTACAAAGACAGATCGGTGTTTGGTTAAGGATGTTTCTAGATTTCTAGAGTAGAATAACATTATTTCACACATACTACTGGTCTTTAATAAGAAGACAATAGGAAGCAAAGACACAAGCATGACCTTACCAAGGGGTGTGTACTAAGGTCTGTGTGTGATTTCTAAGAAATGCTCAGTGGTTACAGTAACAGAAAGTGAAGGTAGGGTGTAGCTGCAGAAGTAATGGGGCCCAAAAAGATGACAATCCAAAGATGACAAGCCTCTCTCTTTAAAATACTGTTGAATCATGGGGATACCAAAGGGGGCATCAAGAGAGCATGAAGAGAGTCAATTTTACTTTTATGGTGGAAAGAGCTTGCTATTTCATGGAATAAGAAAGAAAAAGTCTAATTCCCTGCAGTTTTACAAGCACCCGTTTGGTTTAATTTTGATTGGTGGTTGCTGGCCTGGTATTTAGGAGGTTGCCTGTGCAATCAGAAAGCTGTGGGCTCGAATCCCAGGACTGCCACTGGCAACACTGATATACACTTGAGCACGGTACCATCCCCACACACTGCTCCCCAGGTGCTGCATTCTTGGATGCTTCACTTGCTGAATGCATGAAATGTAGGGAACAATACTGTGTTGTTCACACTGTGTGCTGTGATGTTTTTATGTATAAGACATAGACACTTTACACTTCAACAGTGCTTAATGCTGTTATCTCACAGCGTGGGGCCCAGCGTTTTAGTCCCTTTCTGTGAAAAGCCTTTCTGGGTTAAGTTTACATGTTCCTCCTGTGTTTGCATAGTTTTTTTTGTTGAGATACGTACATCAGAATAAGAAATGCTAATGTGTGTCTTCAGTGCAAATACTGTTGACCTGCCCAGTGTCTTCTCAGCCCCACCCCCAGCCACCCTGCTTGGGATATGTATCTCGGATAATGTATAACCAACTGATTTAGATCCAGCTCTCTGTTATGGGTGGAGTTTCTTATTCAACCAAAAGTTAGTTGTGATGGGACCCCGACCTTTAGGGAAATGGGAGATGATTCAGAATAGAATGAGGATGTAAAAACAGGTTTCAGGAGTTAAATCCTAATCGTGTGAAAATCTTAGCCTTTAGTGCCCTCAAACCTAATGTAATGAATTCCTTTGGTTCAAGTGTACTACTAAATGGCTCTTGGCTGTGTGTATGGTTCTAGGCAAAACCCTTAAAATCTATATATCTATATATATATAAATAGGATCTATATATTTAAGGATCCTTGAGCAGTTCTTCAACTCTAAGCATTCTAAGCATTTTCATTTTAAAGACTTGTTTCCTTGGTGAGAAAACATTTTACACCAACACAGTTTGTTAATGTAGTATATTTTATTTATTCATATACATTTGTAATGTAAGCCGTTGACTGTAGTGGATAGGACACTGAATACAGTCACTAATACGTTCCTCACAGTCTTCACTTTCTGGAATGCTTCTGCATTCTAGTTCGATAAACAAAGACAAGTAGGTAGACATTTACTATCGTGACACCTTTAGCAGTTCACCTCTGAGACATCATAAAAGTCCCCTCCCCACGTGTTTGTGGTTTGTGGTCATGCAGCAGATCTCTGTACGGATGAAAAAGCTACAACATGCTGACATGAGTCTCTGTAAGTTTCAGTTTGAGACAAAAGGACACATGCCAACTGACTCTGAAGTCTTCTCCTTCTGCTTACCATGGCAGGTGGAGACCTGAGGCGCTCCTCGTCAATACCTGTCTGACTGCTGGAGGCAATGGACACTGTAGGACTTTTTCTGCTTCTCTCTGCCGTGTTTGGCGCTGGAGGTATGTCTTTCTCTCACTGCCATTCTGTATGAGCTCACACTGATCAGTATCAATACCACAAAAGGCAGATGTTGCTAATATGCCACATACAGGACGGAAGTAGAAATAAAGAACCGATTATCACCACAGGAGTTGTCAAATTTACTGGTATATTTCTGGTACACTTTACCGGTACAAAAATGAGAAGCGGATTTTAGTATATTTCGTATAATTGCTGATAATTATATATGCTAAACACAAATAAAACTAACAAAAAACTTTACTTTTTAAAACAATTTTAATGTCCAGTTTCAACAAATAGTTTTTTCATTTTTTTTTCTGTCAAATGGTATTCATAATATGGTAAGAAGATCTAAATCTAATCTATCTAATCTTTTACTTAATTAAAAGTAGGGCCAGAGAGTATCTCTCACATAATTAATTAAATGTCTTCTAAGAATGAATGAAATGTCAACAAATGGAGTACCTGAACTATAGACCAGGATGATCAATAAGTACTGTGTTGCGTTCTCTCCTACATTTTTGTGCTCCTATAGGTGCAAGCTGCTCAGTCTCAAGCCCACAATGTTATAGGAAAAGTACTAAAGACGATGAAGACATCCACTGTGAATGGGAGGACCAAGATAGTTCTCAGGGGGCCATTTATACCCTTTTTATACAGTAAATATGCCTGAATCATTTTGACATTAGCTTTGTCTGTCTAGACTGATACTATACACACATTCACCTGCTGTTATCCTTTTTCAGAATTCTCTAATTCATTCTTAAATAGTAGATATTGTAAGGCTTGGCCTCCTAAAAATGAAAGAACCTAAATGTGGAGTGGGCCAATATGACAGTATTTATGGGTATTGTGATAAATTTAGTCACTGTGTGTCACTTAAAACTGGCAAACTGTACAAATAACCCTGTTTAATTATATTCAGATTAAACAGCAATTACATA
>JBBPDE010000038.1:13129863-13141044 GCA_037974605.1 Nannopetersius ansorgii | reverse complement strand
CACTATACAGGCATATTTAGGTTTACACTATACAGGCATATTTAGGTTTACAATATACAGGCATATTTAGGTTTACACTATACAGGCATATTTAGGTTTACATTATACAGGCATATTTAGGTTTACACTATACAGGCATATTTAGGTTTACACTATACAGGCATATTTAGGTTTACAATATACAGGCATATTTAGGTTTACAATATACAGGCATATTTAGGTTTACATTATACAGGCATATGTAGGTTTACACTATGCATTTAATGACATTTTATTGTACCACATCACAAATTTGTGTGTAGTGACGTAGCCAGAAATCAGAAAACATTTTGAATCAATGGATACGATAGAATGTAATACATAGTGCTTAAAGTAGGAAAGTAAGAAGTTGACAGTTTCTCTTCATACACCTCTCTACAGAAACATACATGCTTGCAAAACTGTAATATGACCAGAGGCATAAACTGAAAAAGTAAAAAGGTCAGTTACAAATGTTTCTTTCAGTCCGGTCACTATATTCTGCTCTTAAAGTTCATGCTATGACAGATAAAAACACATGTGCAGAAGTGTGTATAACCAAATGAGTGGATTAAATGCCAATCAGAGTGAAATTGACAGACTGTACAGAAACTACAATACAATAAATCAGCCATAGACCCTCAGACCATCTGAGGCTGAAATTAGCAAGTGAGACCGAACCATCTCATTACCCACATGGTACCTGTTAAAAATCACCCATGAATTTGCAATGTGCATTCTAAACCTGCAGAGGTCATCAAACTTTTCTGCAAGGGGCCAGTGTGGCTGCAGGCCACCAAGTCGAGAAGAAGCTCACATGATATATTATGATTTATTTTAACTGTTTAGTAAGGTGAGCTGAACTCTCTGTTTGGCTCAGCAGCCTAGTTTGTAAAACATTCAGATGTACATTTCAGGCTCAGATCATGCCTAGATCAAGCTTTCAGTATGGCTGCAAACAACTGACAGTTCCACTGCTCTACATGCATTTTAGCATGTGATTTGTGTGCATTGTGTTTATATAAACCTTCTGAAGCTAAATACTGGTAATGGATGTTGAGCTTTCAAATTCAGTGTTATTCATCAGTAAGGTATGTACAGTATAGTACCGTGTGGTTTTGGCCGCAGACCTAGGGCTCCAAGCAAAAACTGCGCAAAAGATTTAAAAAGATCTGCAGCATGTGTCAAATTCAGTGAATAGCTGGTTTTGGAGTTTTGGGAGACTGATCCTTTTTTAGGTAGATGATAAAATTGGCTGAGATGTTTGCCACATGGAAACATTTAGGGAAAATATGTGAGTAAACCCCCACAATTATTTTAACAACAGTCAGTTGTGTCTCCTGCCCCAAGACTGTCCACAAGAGGGTGCTGTTAGCAGTTCAACAGTTTTTAAGTGCAGCGTTGAGGTCGGTTACGCTTTTCAAGATAACAGAGAAAGTCGTTTTCCAAACATGTGTTGGCCTGTAAGTGGAGAATGTACTGGATTGCATTTTTGTACTACCCTTGCTAGACAAGACACGCCTGTTTACCCTAAATAAGTCTTGTTTTTACTTAGTCCCCCCATTGGGGGCCTTGTTCTGTTCTACAGGACCTGGACCGTAGTCACTTATATCTGCTTTTTGCTTTAGCATTTTATTTGCTTCTACTAAAAGAGAAGAACACAACCTTCTGCTGATATGCTGAAAAACGTTGGATGTTTTGCAAACAGTGGCATAACTAGGACCTTTTGGCCCCCTGTGCAAAAATATAACCCCTCCATACAAAGAAGACTTTACTTACCTAAAATAGTAACTTACTAATTAAAGCTGATGCTCTCAAGACAACCCCACCCTCAAGCATCTACAAGTAAGCTTATTTGAACTGCAATAATTATTTCTGATTTACCTTCCACATCACTGCCCAAGATAAAATATTACACACATTTGCAAGACACCTGGTTTTGATAAAACACATATTTTTTATCAATTCACTGTAGTGGAATCATGCATTATAAAGAAGAGAGAAATAAACAGAAATCAGAAGATGTGTGATAAAGACCAGGTGCCCTTCCACCATTAGATAAAGTAAAGTGGCCCTATTGTGTGAACATACAACAGCACAGTGTAAAAAGTGTGAGATTTTTCTCTGTGTTTAACCCATTCACCAAGTGAAGCAGTGGGCAGCCAAAAACACAGCACTTGGAAAGTAGTGTGTGAGGGCATTGCCTTGCTTAAGGGTGCACATTATTTACTTAATTATTTTGTCGTTTATCATTAACACAGTTTTTTAAAAATCCTTTTATTTTGAAAGTAAAGTGCTTGTGGGTGGTTTCCGCTGGGGACAGGCGTCCCATTTCTTTTGTCCATATAATATGTAATACATTATATTACAATATATAATATGAACAAAAATAATGTGACGCATAAACCAGGCGAAAACCACCCGATATATAATTATATATATATATTATACATATTATACAGACAAAATTAATGGGACACCTGACCATTACACCAACAGGGACATTAGATTCAAGATTCAAGATTTTTATTTGCCATTTGTTCATGAGACCAGCAGTCCATGCACATTGCAATTATTGTACAAAGATTTAATGAGACTCTACTAAAATACATAGACTAGATACAACATGAATGCCCTGCAGTAGCAAATAGTGTTGGTTTTATATTTGATTTAATTACATTGATATTGTTGAGTGTGTGTGTACATATATATTCAAATTTGTATGATTACATTTTGTATTATTTGTATAGTTTAGTTTTTCCTATTATACTGTCGTGTTCTACAACGACAGTAGAATCAGTTGTTTATGATGCTCTTGCTTTTGTACTATCCACTTTGCTGCTGTAACAATGCAAATTTCCCACCAGTGGGACTAATAAAATTGTATCTTATCTAATAATATTTTATTTTATCTAATCTAATCTTGCGATCTTTCAACCTGCCTGGTTGTGTTGTAATACACGATACTATCGGCAGACGGCGACAGAACACACTCACGAGTTGCCACAATTCAAACACTGGGTACAACTGACCACCCGCTTCAGCTGCACAGACGAGTTTAAAAGGATTTCCTGACTAGGAATTTGTTCAAAATGAAAATGCTTGTTTTCTTTCAACAGCAAAGGCTCCACGTGTCACACAGACTGGGATGAGAGGCCTGAAAAGGGGCAAGAAAAAAAACAAACTCGGTGGAGCTACTACAAACAAAGGAGACCCGTAGCCCTCAGAGAACACATAACGGACAAAACACTGGAGAACAACCCCAACAACTGGGTCCAACGATCTCTACACATTCACAGAGCTCAAGGGAGAGACCGAAAAACACTGTTATTTACACCGAGAGAAGTCAATACTTCAGAGGAGGAGGAGGTTAAACCCCGCTGCGCGGAACACTTCCAAACGCAGCGGTTTTGAGGACAGTTTTTAGAGAAATGGGGTGAGTTTCACTCTCTCGTCCTTTAATTTCAATGTCTTTTTGTTGTTCAGACCCGTCAGCACTGAATGCTCTTACTTGTAACTTCTGCTTTCTCATCGTTGTTCTTTCAGTTTATGGTGCAGACTCTGTTAGTACAGCCACACGGTTTGCCCTGTCTCTTTTTGAACGTGGCAATCTCAGCTCTGCTGGAGTCCAGGCTGAAATGTGAGCTGCTTTAATCGCCTGCATTACAGTCCTCCGGTTCATTCATTTATTTATTTAAATATATTTTTTACTGAGAGTAAAATGTGTTCTGCACCGTGAACGTGTTCTGGTGATTCTAAGTTGCAAGGTTTTTTTGTTTTAGCCGTTATAGTTTTACTCATATTTGGACTACACTGGGTGATTATAATGAATTGAAGGGGATTACTTGTCAATCTGGCAACACGGGGTGTATATCTAGGCTGTTCAGGCTAGAAACAAATGGCATTTAAATTGAGGTCAATTGAGAAGACTAATAGAAATGCATTTCTTTTAAATGTATTGGATTTTTTGCATCCATGATGTCCAATTTGAAGTTAAATGTATGCAGTTTAAATGCTGGGCTGTCATAATAAATGATCTTCACTAGTATGGTATGTCCAGTATAGTAATACAGTTTGGTCCATAAGTATTTGACCATTGATGCAATTGTCTTTTCTCTTACCACAGTTTATTTGAAATTGAGAAATTATGGTGTGACAAAAGTTTAGATTCTCAAATGTGAATCTAAGTGGTTTAACAAAGGTTTTCAGAGGCTCAGAAGTGTTTGGACTGTTATTTCATTAAGATTAAGTGGATAAAAGGTCTGGAGTTGCATCAAAACACTGAATTTGCATTTGGTAGCTGTTCACTGGAGCTCAACATGAGTTCCAAAGAGGTGTTTATGCAAGAGGCCATCCTTAGGCTTGTCAGAGAACTTTAGGAGTGCCCAAATAAACAATTTGGTACCTTTGTAAAAAGAAAGAATGCACCGGTGAGTTCAGCAACACCAAAAGGCCTGAGAGACCATGGAGGACATCTAAGAAAAGTGGATAATAACAGAATTCTTTCCTTGTTGAAGAAAATCCCCCAACATCTAACAGGTCAAGAGCAGTCTTCAAGAACTAGGTGTGTCCCTGTCAAAGTCTACAATCAAGATAAAGAGGGTTCACCTGTAGATGCAAGCCCCTGTGAACACTGAAGAAAAGGACAGCCAGACGTTGCCAGAAAACATCTTTAAAGTCTGCCTGGGTCTGGAATAAAGTCCCTTGGACGGATGTAACCAAGAGCAACTTGTAACAGAATAATGTGAAAAGAAAAGCATGGAGAAAGAAAGGTACAGCTCATGAGAAATGGGAGGTAAAGAAATGAGATATTGTTCACTAGCCATGGCAGTCACCTGATCTCGACCCAACAGAGCAGCTGTTCAGTTACTGAAGACAAAACTGAAGGCAGAAAGGCCAACAAAAAAGCAGCAACTGAAGGCAGCAGCAGTAATGGCCTGAAAAGGATCTCAAGAGAAGAAACTTAGCGTTTGGTGATGTTCATGTTCCATGGGTTAAAGACTTCAGGCAGTCATTGAATGTTAAGGATTTTCCTTTAAGTATTAACAATATTTTTTACACATACCTTTATGCAATTCCTTTGTTAATTGTCTGAAATTAAAGCTGAAAGTTTATTCTTCCATCATATATTAATTGTTTAATTTCAAATCCATTGTGGAGACAGACGCTTACAAAATTGCATCAATGTCCAGATACTTACGTAACTAACTATGTAATTTTGAAAGTACGGTAGCCCTAATGGATGAAATTGCACAAAAATCTAAACAAATCTGCAGCATGTGTCAAAATCAGTGGATAGGTTTTGGGAAATGAGTCTGTTGGTAGCTGATAAAACAGTTTGAGATATTTGCCTCAGGGGATACAGTCAGATATAAATTGTCTTTCAGGAATGTGAGAAAACCCTTTTAAATGCCAGTTATGTCCCCTACCCCAAGATTGTCCTATGCCTCAAGGCTGCGCATATTTTGACTTTATAAATTCATGGGATTTTTTGTCATTCTGGCAACACATTCGTGGGTGCAGCTCCAAGTCATTTCGGCTAGTAGTAAATGCCATTCAAATTCAGGTCAAATAAAAACAATGTAAAGGTGTTTTTAAAACTGTTTGTTTTTGTTGTATTCATTGCATAACCACTGGAATGAAAGATTACTGGAATGAAGGATTACATTACATAAAATTATGGATTACATTACATTAGATGGAATATTTTAATTGTCTCAGTACATTTAAGCTCCCCTGTTTTGGCCACACTAGCATGAATTCACATCCTCATTTACAGTATGAGTGAGCGACAGAGAACTGAGATAGACTGTTCTCAAACAAACCGTCCCCTGAGGCCGACCGTAGAGCAGTTGCCAACAGAGCTGCTGTGACAGTGAGGCCTCATGATTAGTGAATCAGATGGTCCTGCATTTCTTGAAGGGGCTCTGTGAAAAATGCGTGGAACGATCTTGTTATAAAATGGAACATTTTTTTTTCTGAAATGGAAAGGGAAAGTATGGACGTAGCCATCTGTCAGTTGTTTCTACGCCTCTTTTGGTAATTGCTTCTAGGGAAGATGTCTGAGTGCTGTGTGTCCCAGACATAGGCTATAAAATTAGATGCGGAAGCTAGGTGACATAGGTGGCTGACCTTCAGCAAACACTCCCCGATGGGTTTCTGATGAGGACGGTCAAGGTTGTCCATTACTTCTTGTCGTTCCAGCCTGTGGGCCTCATTAATAAGGCTGATGAAGAATAATAGCATGTCATCATTTTTTAATGATTTAACTTTTTTTGAATCATCAACTAAGATGTATTCAGGAGGACAACCTATTCCCACAAGAGTAAAATATTTTTACTCTGTATTTGTTCTTTTTCGTTTAAAACATAATTGTCTAGTTACAAGACAACCTGTTTTCGTCAAATATTGAAGGCACCTGTTAATGCATTATTTGGTGCATGTATGCAGTTTAATGTGGAAATGCCCGTGTGTGTTTGAAATTACATTAATAATTACTATATGTTTATATTTGCCCTCCCCTACTAGTCAGTTCTTGCAGCAAAGCTGGTGAAGAGCAGTTGAGTTTAAAGACTGAACTCACAGCTTATGCACGGTTGCAGTTCTGTGTTAAGATAATTTCAGAGTCAGTCCTAGACCCACAGGGTTTTTCTGCAGTTGCTGTGTTTAAAACTTGAGAGTCCCACAGTTCATCAGACCTAGATTTCCAGCTCATCACAGAGGCTGAGAGTAGCAGCTGAAAGAACATGCATTTGCTCAGTCCTTTACCCTCCAACTTTAAAACGGGGCAAAGCTATTCTATAGAAATATCTCACTGTGGCAAAAAGACAAACTAATATAGTGGGACACAGTGGATGTTTCCTTCCATATCTGTTTTCAGTAGATAATTTTGCTGAGATACAGTAACCCCCCAGTTTTACACGGATCAAAAGTTGTGGATTCAGTCACACACACATTTATTTTGAGAACTGAACTCGGATCAGGGGTTATTGTCTAAAAACCGTTCACCTTGCCCTGGTGTCCCAATACTTTTGTCCTGCAACTTTCCGAGCATATCTCGGTGGGGAATTTAAATTTGAATACGGGTTTACCTTTACATTTTCTTTATAAAATACACTATAAAAACAGGCATTTTTAGGCTTTTTTTATTTTACCAAAACACAACATAGTTTTTCAGTATAAACGGGTGGTCTTGGAACGTAACCCCTGTAAAAAAAATACCAAATGCACATTCCGTTTGTAGTACCATGAACATATTGCTGTCAGAGCAAAACCTGTGATTGTGTTTCAACACACTTAATTTGCTTGTTTTAAGGTTAAGTAATAAGGGTATTTATCAGTAAATTGTTTTGTATTAATATTTTTATATTTTTATTATTCAGCTCATTTCTGACTACATAAAATTATTTAAACCTTTAGCACTTGCAAATCTGTATTTATGCCTTCTGTATTTATTGTAAGTGTTATATTTCAGTCTTGTTAATGAAGTCGTGTGTGTAATCTGAATAATATTGTGTACCACAGGGAGCAGCCACTTTTCAGTGCAAAGGCGCACGTCTTCCAGATTGATCCAGCCACTAAGAGAAACTGGATCCCTGCCAGCAAGCATGCCGTCACCGTCTCGTTCTTTTATGATGCCAGCAGGAGTGTATATCGCATCATCAGTGTAGGAGGCACCAAGGTGAGAGATCCGGACTCCTGGTTGTACGGTGCTTCATTATAAGCTTAAAGGTGCAGTCTTTCTCACTCTTTAATTACATGGCAGCTTCTTGCTCACTGATAAATGTGCCTCTTTTAACATTCACTCTGACACAGGCAATTATAAATAGCACCATTACACCCAACATGACCTTCACCAAGACGTCACAGAAATTCGGCCAGTGGGCAGACAGCAGGGCGAACACTGTCTATGGCTTAGGCTTCTCCACAGAGCTGCAGCTTCAACAGGTAAACAGATTTCCAAACAAAGGTGTGGCAGTAACTATTCACCAACACTTCTCTGTCTATGATGATATAAACCATAAAAGAATCATATGCTGAGTATGTAGTTCAGCCACATCTAAAGAGCTATGCAATATAGACTGAATTCTGTTGGTATAATAATGGTATAATAATAGGTATAATAATGACACTTATACTAATTGTCAGTTGATTGGTGAGCAGGGTAATTTGCATGCCTTCTGTGAAATCAGAATGGCAAAGACCGATATTATGTTAATCATTAGCGTGCAGACCTGTAATAGCGAAGACGATGTTTAATTGGTTTCTGATTCATTCGCTTTCTTTACAGTTCTCAGAACAGTTCAAAGAATTAAAGGAAGCAGCACGGCTTGTCCGGGAGAAGTCCCAAGAGAAGTTTGAACTAATCAGTGCTGGTCTCAACATCGCTGCCCCACAGGTTCTGATCCTTCTTTATAGCTATACACTTTCACAGCAATAATTCAATGCCGTTTCTTAATTAACAGCTCCCTGTCTCAGATCAAGAGTAATGCGTAGCACTTATTTCGACCAAAAAAGTAAAGAGAAAGTATTCTCTTTCTGTATGTTTACTGAAGTGAATTACATTCATTACTTTTTTCGTCATTATAACATTTGGACTGTTTTTGGCATAGCATGTGTTTGTTGCATGCTTGCATACACATTCATTTAACACCGCCTCATATGGCAGCAGACCAGAGAGATACACTGATTCTAGCCCCTATGGAATTGAATTGTTCCATTGACACAGCAGGGCCACTCATTGCCATAGAGACTTTTATTTTGCAGCTGACTGACCTTTTTCTTTGGACATCTGGACAGCACTTGTTCTGAATTTCCATATTTCTTAGACCCCTTCTTAAAAAAGCAGAAATAATAGAACAGTTAAATTTGAAAGTATCTTAAATATCCAGTGATCATCAGTTTCTGTACCTTTTAAACCTCATTTAGTATTTCTTTATTTCAAAATAATTACATGCAATGAAAGCTAAACGCATCCAGTCTAACATATTCTCCAGCTGCTTTGCTGTTTGTCTTCTGTCTCTGCTCAAGTTAGTGCACCCAGTTTGCTTTTCTTAAGCCATATGGAAGGGCCATATGGGTCTGCCACTGAATAAAAGTTATTCATTTTTAATCTGACCTGAGTGTTATGAAGGAAACAATGTGTGCCTAAGATGGCTGGTATAAATGCTCCTCTTATCAATTAATAAAGCCATTTTTGGAGGGGTTGAAAGCATTGAAACACTGCAACATATGAATAAGTAAATAACAAAGATGTACCCTTGACCACAGTAATGTAGCTATAGTGCAGTGTTTACAAAGCTTTGCAGCCTTGACTTTATGGTGTTAGAATGTTGTAGAATTCTCTTTCCTAAACCACTCTTTTTGTGTTTTCTATTTTGATAAAAGTCAAGCCTTCCTCATAGCCTGACTGTGTAGCTCCCTCCTGCCCGCTGTAATGTTAAACTATTTACAGTGCTGTGTCAAACTAGCACGGCAAATTCAGTTTTTCCACCATGTTTTCAATATTGTATTTCCCTCTTTTCTGCCTAGAGATTTATTGAATTTTGAGTATAATTAAAGAAACATGAGGTGTGCAATGTAAGCTGAATGTTTTTCTTCTTTTTTGGGTTTCTTTTCTTATGTGACTCTGGGGTGTCTTTTCAAGCTGTCTCAGGTGAGTTTATATCACATATCTTCCTCTGTTTCCACCAAGTTAGCTTAAAGTAATTGTAGGCAGTATTAGAGAAATATTACATACTAGAAGTCCTTTTCCCAATATGCAGGTCTGCGAGGCAGAATGCACAAAATACCAGCAAGCCTCATTTATAAAGCCGTCTAGAAGAGTACTTAGAAGTGCTCAGTTTATTAAAAGGACAATGTAGTTTATCAAATGGACAATGACTGTAGAGACAAGGCTGTCATTAGTGGCTTGTAGTATTTTCAGATTTATATTTATTTGAACAGTGTTTTTACAGTTACTGTAGTATTCATCATATGTCTGAATTAACTCTTAAGATTCTCATTGCAATCCTGTAGCTTACGGCTTTTACTTTTGCGATAGATCTTTTTCACAAGGCTGTGTTGTCAATTTAAATGGATTTATGTTTTCATTTTCAGTTTATTTCAGCAAACAAAAGTAAAATATTAGAGATAGAATGGTACATTCAGATGACAGCATGTAACCACTAAACAAAACTAGACTTTAAAATAGTATAAAACTAAATGTAATCTAGTGGAAGAAATACTCAGAACTGAACTGACAGACGAATGCACTAAACCTGAACATATTTCTCATAAGTTAAGACCCTAACCTGAAGCTAACTTTCTGTTATATGTATAGTTTTATGCCACTGTACTGAATCACAAGGTTTTTTGTATTGAAAGATACAGTAGGCCATACTGTTACATCCCCATTACTTTTGTGGGGATGTAATAACATATTGTCTACTTCCCAGCTTTAGAGCTGTAAGAGGAGGCTTCAAATCCCAAAGGATCCCATGTCTGTGAAGCCCATATCTGATGCTTTGTAACAGTTTTGACCTAGTTTATTTTATCAATTCTGACCTTTCTGTGATTTGGGTTTTAGTGGAAAACTTTTAAGAGACACTGTTTCTTCTCTACAGTTCCCAGTTAATATCTTAATTAATGTTGTTTTAGTACATACACACACACAGAGCTTAGAGCATGCACAAGCTGTAAGCTGTGTGTATGTATGTACTAACACAAACGTCGACTAGTTGACTTCAGAGGCACGAGTCGACGCCCCCTGAGAGAAGTCGAGTGTATTTTCCTCTCTGTCTGCCTTCGCTTGTGTACACAAATAAATTGGCGGGAGCGTTGGCGCAAGGGGAATCTAAATACAAAACCACAACAAGACGAGAGACATGCAGCAGTGATCACAGACACACCTCACATGTGTGGAGATCATTCACTCTAGACACACAAACAGCAGGAGACCTGCACAACCTGCAAGTTAGTGTTAAAGGCCAGTAACAATAACGGCATTCTGCATGCCATACTGAAACTGCATTCTGCATAGGGTGGAGGTAGCTCAGTGGGTAGGATACTTGCCTCCAGACCAAGAGGTCACAGGTTCGAATCCTACCCACCACTGGGTCCCTGAGCAAGACCCTTAACCCTATGTTGCTCCAGGGAGACTGTCCCCTGTAGTTAGTGAATGGA
>JBBPDE010000038.1:13066795-13078372 GCA_037974605.1 Nannopetersius ansorgii | reverse complement strand
TGATGTTTTCAATATTAATCTACAATGTAGCCGATAATAAAAACAAAGGAAATAGTTGAATGAGGTGGCGTGACTGGTATTGTAAGTAGTAATCATTGTACATTTGAATTCATTTCTTTCTTGAGTAATGTGGGCTGAGTATTTGAGACCATCCTACAAAAGGATTGGACATCAGAGGAACCATTTTCGCAAATAGTGGCACTCTTGGCTGTGCAGCTAGTTTTCAGTCCCCTGAAGTAACTTGGATGTACATAATTTTTCTGTGTTCTTCAGAGATTGTGATGGAATAGCTTCCCTTCTTTGGCTCGTTTTGGTGCTTAAGCATGTGCCTATGACTGCATGTGTTTAAAGTCCATAGGCAGCATAACTCATTAAATTGGCATGCTTCTTGAGTGTAGATGACATGACCATCCATTACGTACCGTTTACGCTTTTAGCTTGCTAATCTGAAGAAGCGTGCTCAGTGTTTTTGATTAGATTAGATGTAGGTGAACCTTTACTACAGTGATGAAGTAAATGATTAGAAATGTTTGTAAAAGAAAGGGAACCATGAGCACCAGCACCTCATTCGTGTGACATGGTGTGTGGAGTGTGAAGGCTTTGATAGTATGTATGCTTTATGCTTCATGCATCATTGCTGGCAAAGGACTTAACTGGTCAAAACATCAAAACATCAAGACATCAAGACCTTAGGTTGTCCTATAAAAAAGGAAGAGAAGGCAGTTCACTTGGTGAAAAATAAATGGGATGGCTGATAACTCCCAACATGGCTTCTACAGGGAAACAATCCACCCTTCAGGGAGGAAAAGCCCTCCCTTGTTGTGTAGTTCTAGTGATGCCTAGAACAAACTAAAAATCATATTTTGGTGCTTTATTTGAGCCAAACACTATGCATAGTTTGTCATATTTTTAATCAGAATTAGAACTGCATTGATCCCAGAGGATATAGTTATTTTACTGCTGCACAGACACACAGATGAGAACAATATCTTAAGTCTTAAAAGATCCAACAAAAATCTGCAGAAAATACTCAATATGAAATACACCATCATATATACATACACTGGGTATAAATACTGTAGATAAGTAACTTACAATACAACTTACAATAGTGGATAGGAATATTTTATTGACTTGTGACTAGAGTGAGTTGATGAGTGGACAGACTTTCCTATAAGGATGAAATCATACAGATAACATTAACATTATTATTGTAGGAGTATTATTGAGAGAGGGCTGAAAGTATCATTAGACCACAAATATGGAATAGAATTTAGCAAGTGGTACAAAACTTTCACCAGTAGGCCAGAGTTTTACATTATGGACCTCAAATCCATTTTTTAATTTTGGATTTGTAATCGTCTGCACACCCTCAATACGTATCAGTGGTAAAAAAATTCCAGATCCAGAAACTGGATTCAAGTCCAAGAATGGAAGATCAGATTTAAGTCTTTATTAGACCAGAATGACCTCCTGCAGAGTGAAAGTCACAGTGTTTTTTGATGGCTGTGAAATGAAATCAGTCAGTGAATTAGTGTGTCCTACAATTTCTGACCATTTTCATGCACATTCCAATGTAGGCCATTGTTGTCTTAACATTGCTGATGTGCAACCGAAAGTGAAAGAACTGTAAAGCAGATGTAAATCGTGAAAATCCTGAGTAGCACCAGTAGCAGTAGTACCAGTAATAGCAGTAGTACCACCGATAGTACCGGTGGTAGCAGTAGGAGCAGCAGTTCCCATATTCAGGGGAGATAATCTCTGCAGCTCTGTGGCGACCTCATGTGCATGTGCAAAAAAACCTCTGTACACACTCTGATTGGTCAGAAAAATAAATTGGCACAACCACATTTTTTTTTTTTCAAAATCTGGTTTTAACTTGCCTATTAAAAACAGTGAATCCAGTGCATAACTATCCTTAAAAACTACTATTCCAGTTTCACAATTAACCATCATTTAAGTGGTTTCTTCTGTGTAGTTTTTTTCAGTCAAAATATTCTAGGTTGTAAGTTATTCTTTTATACATGGAGAGCCAGATGTGTTGCATCAGTTAAGCAAATAGATGAGTCTTACTAGGTTTTTGCTACAGAGATGTGATGATACAGAAGTAAGGTAAAGACATATCTGCCTTTAATTACATTTGTGTTAACGATTCTGTGATTTTATTATAATAATAATAATAATAATAATAATAATAATAATACATTTTATTTATAAGCACCTTTCACAACACTCAAAGGTCACTTTACAGAAGTTAAGTAATAAAAATTGAAGAATAAATAAATAATAAAGAGTTCGTAATCCTTGTGGTATTCTTTAGATGTGCACTCTCCATGATCACTTCTGCAGTTGAAATAACACTGATCTTAATCACTCAATTTCAGTGATATTTACAAAATTGGTGTAGATTTACACCTGTCTGTGCTTTATCAGTCAATAAAACTAATTAATTAGTGTGCTATGTGTTTGTCTGCATCTCTCAGCCCAGCAGCGGCTGATTGAAGGATTGAGTACGTGTCATTCAACAGCCAGAGCTAGAGCCAGACAAATGTATATTTGACTTTCTTTTTGCTGTTTAATATATTTAACAAAAAAAAATCAAGTTTCAGTCTAGTGGTGGGCTTGCAAAACATTGGTGGAGTTGAGCTCAGTCTCCAGATGAGCTAATATGACCTGATATCAGATTCGTTTTTGTATTTTTCCTGATGGTAAAATGGGATGAAATGTAGAATACCCAGTATACTTAATTCTGATATGAGTGAAAATGCCTTTATGGTTATCTTAAATACGCTGTGATAACATGCAGAGTCACTGGAAAATGCCAATGCAAGTGTAATTTCACCAAATGCGTGACTTTGGATGTCCTTGTCAATTCGTATCTAAATAGAAAATGAATTCTACTACCAGTGCCACTCATCCCCTTTTCTCTTGTCTGTGTCTCTCTTAGGACCAGCTGCAGCAGAAAATTGTGTGTCCCGGGATTGTAACCTGCCTAACGGCGTCTCCCAACGGCCGCTATGTGCTGGCAGGCATTGCTGAAGCTATATACCTGTGGGAGGTGAGTAGCTAGCCAAGATGCAGTTCAAAACTTTCCATTACAAAGTTTTACTGAATCCTTATTAGTGTTGGAGTCAAGGCTGAAAAAATGCATAAAGTTTGATGCAGCCATGAAAATGTCTGGCAGAATTTATCTGAATGGATCTGATCTTGACTGCAGAAGCTTAACAACTTTGGCTATTTTGAGCAAAATGAAATGCCATATGTTGACGCTATCTGTGCTTGTTCTACTCTCAGAGTAATGTCAAAACGTGCACTTTTTATTCCCTTATTGTGATGTTGGACACTTTGTAAAGTGACAATTTTGTCATTTAACCCATTCAACAAGTGAAGCAGAGGGTAGCCAGGAACACAGCGCCTGGGGTGCAGTGTGTGGGGACGGTACCTTGCACAGGGTACCTCAGTGGTGCCACTAGCAGTCTTGGGATGCAAACCCACGACTTTCTGGTCGCAGGGTGAACTCCCCAACCACTAGGCCACCAGCTGCCCCTTTTGGGCCAACAGATTTTGAGTATAAACTGCTAACAATAGTTTGGAAATCAAACCTGCTCTTCATACTGATGGAAGAATATGAAGCTCAGAGCAGAAAATTATGGGCAAATATGTTATTCACTGTTTTTTAGCAGTGAATTGCGAGGAGTATCAAAACATTCAATTGTCAAGGGTAGGCAAGGTACCCCTAAGTGCCATGGCACCAGTAATGCTGGCCAGCTTGTTTGCAGGAGTGAACTATACTTCAAACAAAGAGGTTTTTGAACTTGTGTACTATTAGAGAATGCCACTTCTGAAGATAGCCCATGCATTCTCTGGCAATCTGAAATGAAAGGATTCTACTCCTTTTGAAGTTTGTAAGTAACCCACATTCAGTTACCAACTCTAGAGGCTGTGTAGAGTCTGTTCAGCACTAACTGTTTTCAGTTCTTTGCTTTATTTTGGTATTTTATCCCCCCCCCACCTGTTTTAAAGTGTCTGTTAAATGTGCTATAGGTCTCAACTGGAAACCTGCTGGTTATTTTGAGTCGACACTATCAGGACCTGAGCTGTTTGCGTTTCACGGATGACAGCAGCCACTTTGTTTCGGGAGGGAAGGACAATCTGGCACTCATATGGAATCTTGCCAGGTATGTTTCCTTTGTCTCTTTTTATTATTTCTATTGTCAGTACAAATTAGAATGCTTTGTAATATTGACAGTTCTTAGGTAGAGCCAATTTTCTGGCTTTTGCCGTCCACTCATCCAGTTCAAACTGTTCATAAAAGCCTGTCTGTCTCCTTTTGACAGTAAGATTATATTAGCCACCATCGCTTTTCACACTCCGCTATTGGAGGATAATTTGTATGATGATTGAAGCTCATGTGTTTCAGTTGAACCTCTTTTTTTTCAACATTTTTGGTTGCAGTTACATGAGTAGCATTTAAGTGAGCTAGATTTAGCCTAAGAAAAGAAGTTTCATTTAAAAAAAATAGTTATTAAACAAATTTTAAACAAATTTACAGGTGTCACACATAGATATTCATCAAGATTCTATGAACAAAATATAAAAAGGCAAGTTAACTTATCGTTAATCTGTTTTAATTTGTATAAATCCTGAGTGTTGAAGAACTTTATGCTGTCATTTAATTCTGTTTCACTGGGGTATAAGGCTTTGGTAATATAGAGGCCAAATTCTCTTTGTCATTCATCAACAGCGAATGGAGATTAGAGAATAATCAAATAAAATGACAGCAAACAGATAAATGCCTGAACAATGATCATATCTGGTGCAGGTGGTAGCAATTTGGAGTGAAATACTTTCATTGTAGACTTCACCTCCATACCAACATGTTGTTTTGAGGGCATATCAGAAGCTTTTTCATTCGTCTAATCCCAAAAGTAAGCACCTGTCTTTTGTCAGATGAGTTGAAAAACAGTGGGGTTGGCCTAAAACCAGATGATTACATAGAAGAACGAGATTCACACTTGATATTTTGGAGGCTTTTTTATTTCAAAGGGCCTCACAACCTTGTTAAGATGTGGTGCATCATGGAATCCATAAAGGACTATAAAATGAAAATGTCTGACTCTGGCAGAAAGCGAAAACAGGGTTATGCCTGGAATTTCCAACCTGACGGTGATCAAAAACAGGAGTCAAAAATGGTTCAGTGATCACAGAATCAAGGTTTTTATCCTGATTGAAGCCCCACTGGAATCCTGGGGGAGGTGAGCTGAAGAGAAAAGTCCAAAAAAAGACCAAGAGCCTGGAGGATCTAGAGAGATTCTGTTTTGAGGAGTGGTCTGGTAGACGGCTCATTGCTGATATGTATGATGTAGAAAGTATTAAATGCTGGGATCTCACAAGACAATATGTTAAATACATTTAAATACGGCTTTTGCGTTTATTTTAGTTTGATATTTTTCTCATATTGATTTTTTCTCATATTGTTTGATGTTTTGAACTGCAAAGACTTTTAAATTGATTTTGATTTTCCAAGGTTACCAGTGACCATGCTACATAATTCTCTGAAGCATTTTCATTTCTTCTACTCTTCTAACCATTAGGGAAGGCTATTCTGAACCTGCTATAGGTATTATGTATTTGAACACAGCTGAAATTTTCAAATGGTTGATGCTAGACTAGATCAGTTGGAGTTTATGGAGAGAAGTATCAATAAGAGCATCGGTATCACTACTGATGTCAGTCTCAATATCCTAATGAGACCCATCAACTGTATCTATGTTCTGGTAGCACCTGTTATGATGATGGATAAGTTTTACAGAAAATTGGAACTAGGAATTGAAATTACTATATTTTGATGAAAAAATCGCTCGCTATAATTTCTTAATGGGTGCATTTGTGAACACAGCGTTGATTATCACTTGTTAGAAGAAATATTTGTGATTAAATATGCTGGGATGTGCCGGTAGATTTCAAATATGTATTCCCTCCATGGATTAACCAATGGCTTGTTTTTCCAATTTCTTTTCTGCTTTTCCAACATCTTGTCTGTAATGCATGGGAAGCATGTCTGCAAGGAACAGATCAGCAGCTTGATGTAATGATGACTTGGCTCTTTTTAGTATAATTAGAATGAATATCCCTGATGATGAAGAGTAAATCTGCTTTGCCATTAAGGGTGATGTGTTTTTTTTCTCATTGGACACTTTGAATACTGATGAGCTGTGGACTGTGTACGTCCTTCATCTTGAGACAGTTTGCTGTATTGGCCTGGTAGAGTGTGCAGCTGCTGTTTTTCCTGCCCAGTAGATGGCAATGCACATCTTTTCACAGTGTTCAAAAGCACAGAGAGAAATGGAAAATGCTTATAATCCTTTTTCTGTGTCTCTGAGAAGACCTCAACTCCATAATAACGACTACAGAAAAATGTAAATGCAGATGAATTTTCATTCCAAAAGTAATATTATCATCCACAGTCTATTGCTGGAGGAAGCTGGTGGAATATATGAATATATTGTAGGTTTTTAGGTTGAGTTCCCCTCCAACAGGTAGTGCGGATAATGGCCTGGTGTACGGAGTGTGAGAACACCCTGCAGGGCCCGTCTGCAGTCGGACGCTCAGCCAGGCGCTCCACTGGTAGCGACGGCATCTTGTCTGCCAACTTGTTCTCTAATAATCACAGATCATTACACCGTGGAGAGGCGAAGTGGAGCCTCAGATAGACTGCTGGTTTAAAGTGTTTTGCTGGACAGCTCCTATCCACTGTTAATTTGATGAATGCCAGAAGTTCAAGGGATTACCCTCACTGGCAAACACAAAGTGCTTCGCTCTAATGGAAACTTGGACGAAGCTTGATTGATTTCAGAGCGGGGGTTTCCGTGATCTGAAGGTTGAAGGAGAAGGCTAGTGTGAACTTCCCTTGAATGCTGAATGAATGCATATGTCATGTTTGTTTGATAGCATTTACTCCTCTAAGCAGTTGGACCTTGGGCAGTAATATATGGAGGAAGCTAGCAAGTGCACCATTCCTGCCATGAGAGAAATAAATAATTCAGTATCACTCATTCAGTGGCAGTTTTGAAGGGAGATGACGTGCATCTTTTATTCTGCCTCCATAACCGGCCACGGAACGGGCTCTCGGCCAGGCCGGACCCCAGAATCAAAATTCTTGGATGGTCTCAAAGAGCCACAAGGTCTTGGCTTAAAATTCACAGAGTGGTGGGAGAACCGCATTACATCCGCAGCTCAGAAGCACCTCGAATCTCAGCGTTTTTCTCTGATTCCTGTTTTATAGGTCTTACTTTCCACATCAAGACATTGAAGACATTTCTATGATAAATATGTATTTTATTTTAGTGGCTCAAACTAATTTCTCCTTTCATAAACACACTGACTCAGAGGTCCCCAGACTCTATAGTCTCACACCAGTGGTGCATTTCACTTGGACAAAAAGCTTAAGGATTTGCGAACAAGAAATCTTGATTTGTATTTCAGTCAAAACTATGAAACATGCATAATGCACATTTTCTTAAGCTGTCTTTTTAGAAACTGGACAAGCCCACCATTACCACAACAGGGACTTTAATGACATTTCATTCAAATACCTGGACTTTAAGGTGGAGTTGGCCCCCTACTTTGCTATTACAGCTTCCCTCTTTTGGAAGGCTGTGGGAGTTTTTGCCCATTCATTCTGTAGAGCATTTATGAGGTCAGACACTGATGTTGGGACGAGAAGGTCTGGATCACAATCTCCGTTCCAGTTCATCCCAAAGGTGCTGGATGGGGTTGAGGTCAGGACTCTGTGTGGGTCAGTCAAGTTCTTCCACACTGAACTCCTCCAGCCATGTCTTTATGGAGCTTGCTTTGTGCACTGGGACACAGTCGTGCTGGAATAGAAAAGGTTCTTCCTCAAACTGTGTCCACAAAGTTGGAAGCATGGCGCACGTCACTGCCATAGTGTGTACCCCATAAGCCTCTAAGGACGCCATAGAAAGAGAAGAAATAGTGTTGCATGTGTGTAGCAGGGAGACTGGTTTCCTTTAAAGCCGTGAGTGTAGAATGGGAACTGGGAAATGCAAATGCAAATGGTTGTAGGTTGAGAAGTACCAGGGCTGGTTAAAAAATACATTTTATGTTTGCGGTGTTTCTCTAATGAATACAGTTTGTGCCTTGTGGAAATCAACAAAATTCTTGCCTATATTTTTTTTTTTGCCATCGTGATGGTCTTAATTTTTCTCCTTAAAGGTCTTGAAAAGGTCTTTAAACGTAATTGAATTTGCAAAAACAAAAATATGCAGATATCCTGGACTGGAAGTAAGGGGCAACCTGATGTCAATAATTAAGATCTGTGTCCCAATACTTTTGTTTATATATTCAACAAGTAGAGCAGCCAAGTTGAGGTGAAATTAGGTACTTTTCATCTGCTAGTATGGAAAAGGTTGAGACAGCTAAACCGCTGTGGAGCCTCTTCTAAAAATCCATACATCTTACTAAATTTAACAATGAACCATTGGAGCCATATTATTTTCAACATTCAGTCTGTTCGTCATTTGGTAAATGTTATTTTAGTTAAATTTAAATTATGTTTACATTTCTTTAAGATTTGAAATTATTACAAAAAATCTTTTTAACAGTGTTCAGTGGTTTAAATGTTTAATGGAAGGCATTAAAATGCTCTGTTTAAGTAAATTCTTAAAAAAAAAACCCGTGTTGGAATGGAAGTATTGCATTTCATTTTTTTTCTGCATAGACTAGTCAGTGTCTGGAGTCGATGTTATCAGCAAATCCAAAGCAGAAAATATTAACACACTAAAGGCCAAGTTTTTACTCCCTTATCGCATGTGATATCGTAACATTCGACAACATTATGTTTATTAATATCGTGCAGCCCTAGTACGAATGGAAAAGGTTACAAATGCAGACTCGAACCTGACAAAAAAGTTACTGCAGTTCATTATGTGACAGTGACCCTAGTTGTGTATTTTTTTATTTTGTTTAAATAAAATAGAACAACTTGAAGATGCACTGGACAATCGCCATTTTGCTATAGATCATCATATTGCCCAGCCCTAGAGCAATTCACAGCGGAGAGAGAGAGCGAAGACGAGTGGAAGTTGAGCTTTCCTCAGGACAAGGGGAAGACAGGAGTTGCATTTTTAGGCCATGCCATGTTTTCAGGCTTGTGTGCTAGATAGGATCAAGGCTGCTGGGGCTACAAAAATAAAGTTCTGAAATAAACTCAATAACAGCTCTGTTTCTTCCATTATTTTGTTCATTCATAGGGATGCAACAGTTACTTGATATTGTTTAGTAAGTTAAATAATAGATGATGGAAAATCCATTTGAATAACCAACATAGTTACTGCCTTTAATGACACACACTTCTGTAGAAGTGGAGAATCACCACTGGAAATTCTTTTTAAGCTAAAATTAGCCTTAATCTGGCTCTGAGGCCCTGTAAGCCTGAGCATAAACACTTTCAAGTGAATCTGTAAGGATATAGCTGACATTTGAATGTAATCATCAAAAAAAAAAAAAGACCAAGTAATTTGGATTAGATACAGATAACAGCTAGTTAAAGCATGAGGAGGACTTTTGCAAATCAATCTTGATTCTGTGTCGTTCTCATATTGACGTTTTCTGACTTGGTTCTGGCATCCTTTAGATTCAGCTTTAGAAATGTAATGTAGTCCTGGACCTGCTCACACATACCTATGATACACTTGAAAAAAACGCTAGCCATGATGCAGTTGAACGTGACAGAGAAACGCTTAACAGACAAAAGTATTGGGACACCTGACAATTACGCTAACAAGCGCATTATCCCAACTTTTGAAGCTATAAAAGCTCCCTCTCTTGCACAAGATTTTGTAGTTTTTCTTTGGGAATTTCTTTGGGAGGTCAGGCACTATTGTTGGACGAGAAGGCCTGTCTCACAATCTCCATTCCAGTTCATCCCAAAGGTGTTGGATGGGGTTGAGGTCAGGGCACTGTGCAGGTCAGTCAAGCCCCAAACTGTTCCCACAAAGTTGGAAGGATGCCTTGGTATGCTTTACAAGAAGTGAGGAGCCTAGCCTAAACCCTGAAAAATAGGTGTGTCCAAATACTTTTGTCCAAATAGTGCCATTATATAAATATATCTATCTATCACCAATCCTTATTTTCTGTCAACCAATCAAGGCTCACCACTTCTGCGATATAAGAAAACATTGTCAGGCCATTAGAAATGACCATCTAAAGTGAATGAATTGAAGAAGCTTTGTTTTGTTAACGAACTTCATCTCCTGGGTTGTGTGCTGAGTTTTCTGTGTGAAGTTTGATGTAAATGCGTCCTCTTAGCTTTCCTGCTTACCGTGACCTTGCCGCTTAAGTGACAATGTTGAGCTCAATGTAGCATGAAGAATTAAGCGATGAGGAGTATGAGGGGAATTTAAAGTGTGCAGACTAGCAGCGCTGGATAATGGCCCTCTCACCTGCGGAAAGCTTCAAGATGTAAAAGAAAAGAAAATGGATTGCACTGGCCACCTCCCTCTGGAAAAGCTGCCTGACAGCGTCACTAAACGAAGCGACTTTTCAACAGATTCTGCACTGCTGGCCATGTCGGTGAGCTGAAGCGAACTTCCATGTCCTCAATATTGATATGGACGTTCATTAGTCAAGGTTGCAGTTGAATGTGAAATGGACTGTGCGTAACCTCACGGTCACACATTCTGAGTCGGGACTGCTGAAGTAGTTACTAGTAGATAATGAGGGACTCGGAGTCGTGTTGATTTGTTAAAAGCCGCAAAGCCTCCAGTTCCATTTCTTTCTGTCATTGATTTCCCCTCCATGCTACCTGGTTCCTGCTTGGTTTTTGAAAAGGCTTTTTAATTGGTATAGAACCTTAGCATTGTGTGGAAGTTCTTTAAACTTTTAAAAGGTTATTTTTATGCCTTATTTTATGTCTTGTAGTAAAGAGGTACAGCGATTTGTCATATAACTTTTCCAAAGAAAGCAGACTTTAGTTAGTGTTGCTTGGAATTTGCTTTAGTGTCAGTTACAGATGACCTGAATTCTTCTAATACTCGAGTGTTATTTTATGTTGGCATTTAATGCCTTGTTTTTTTAAAGACTTTTCACTGATCATTTCGGGTAAAAGAAAGCAGATTCCTAAGAAATGATAGACAAACATAATGAGAAAAATAGTCAAATATGCAAAGGTCCAATGAGAGGCTGATATACCATGGATTTAAGACTGATGATACTAAAACTAGAGCTCTGAGCTGTGCTGTATGGTGAGCTCAGGCTGTTGCCTTTGAGGTTGCTTTTCAGGCACTTGAGTCTGGTGTTGTGGCTGGTTTAACTTTACCCTCTCTAACTAGCGGCTCTTTAGGCCTTGGACTGGGAGCTGCATGACTAAGTTCAGCTGTATTTCTCACTTCATTCTCTCCTTCTCTCTGAAATAAAATAAGCTGCTAGATTTATTTTGAATTGCAGTATCTCAAATTTTTAAAATGGTTAATTATGAAATAAAAAATGTATTGGGGTTTATTGTTTTTAGAATAAATATTGGACTGGAAATGGCAACTAGTATTGAAAGCTTGAAAA
>JBBPDE010000038.1:13048944-13066046 GCA_037974605.1 Nannopetersius ansorgii | reverse complement strand
ATCTGAGACTGTACAGTGCTGACAATGAATCACTTCCAATTAAGAATTTACTTATTTTTTCCTCCTTAAAAACTATCTGTTAATTAATCGGTTATCGGCAAATACAGACCAACCTAGTTATCGGTATCGGTAAAATTCAATATCGGTCGACCTCTATTTTACACTGTTGAACAAAGGTGTAAAGCTGAATTATGGTCTGAGAGTGCAGCTGCAGGTGTAGCTGTGGTGCTGGCTCTGCAGGTCTGCAGATGGGTTTTGACTGATGTGACAGGGCCGGGTGTGGAGGTGACGGCAGTAGGGCGTTGTATGGCCTGGGTGACGTTCGTCACAGATGTTGCAGCAGACAGGTTGGCTCCGCCAGGGGTAGCGCCTCGCGTGGTGGGTTTGACAGAATGGGGCTTGGCTCTTTCTCATCACTGCTTATCTGTCCCTCTGTCTGTTCCTCTGCCTTCCACCGTCTCCCCTTTTCTGCCTCTCAAGATATGTTCCTTTGCTCCCTTACTTTGTGTTTGTCTTTCTTTCTCATGTGCTCTTTGTCTTATTCTTTTTTTCATCCTTCACTCCCTTGCTATCTTTGTCTGGTGTCAGTGGGTCTTGCACTCGGACCGAATCAAAAGGGATGAAAGCTCGGGTTATATCTGATGCTTTTGTGTGTTACTCGAGCCCTGAAATCTCAACTAACTGACACACTCCCCGTGCGCATAGACCTGAGCGTTCTTGCAGAGTCTGTGGGGAGAAACAATTGCTTGTTTGATGTCTTGGCTGGTTAAAAACAAAAGTGTGCAATAAAACAGTTTGCTAGCATATAGAGGAACTGATTGCCAAGATTAAAATACGAGTCATATTGCAGCATATTGCTGTTTGAAACGGCTTGCAACACTTTAAACATTCAATAAAACAAATCAAGTCTAATACAGGACAAGATTCAGTTCTGTGGCAGTTACCATGCGAGTGTGTGCATGATGCTTTATTGCAAAACCCTGCAATACGGACAGTTTACATGAAGTGAAACTTCAAGTGAAACTTTAAATATTTAAGTTTGGCCCCATCATCACTTCCCTCACTGGCCTGCACCCACATTACATTTAATATTCTGAACCTGAGCACGCCTACGTCATCACATCGCTCACCGCTTTTCCTTTTTCATCCAGTGAGTGGCTGAATTACCAAGTGTGTCCCGCACCAGATACTAAACCTGCACTTTGTTCAACATTGTTGAATGGTTCTTTGAGCTAATAGCATAGAGAGAATTTAACCACATATCTCAGAGTTCTTGTTGTGCTGTATCCGGTTTCTTTCCTATCTTGTCTGGCCAAATTTCCAGCTAACACTGTCTGTCTCCTGTAGACCAAAGTCATCCCTTTGCCACCATGTTTGTTAAATGTGCAGGGCATGGTTAGTGATCACACTAGATGTACCTTGACTGTGTCAAACTGATCTGTGCCTGAGCCCAGCTCCTCAAGGTATGGAGCGAACACACTCAAACTACACTTTAGGGGTTGAACGTGGTCAGGTGTGGAACAGATTACATAGCACGAGTACAGCCTGACCCCTTTCCATCATGGTCCTTTCCATTAAAATCCATCAGTTCCTTTAAAGTACCCAAAAGCCTCATTAATGCAGTGTAAACCAGTAATTACCTTTTTTTTTTTTTTATAAAGAAGAATTAAATGTCTGGCCTCTGTCTCAATAAGCCAGACTTTCCTTACCATTGTAACGCAGTAGATGAGGCCATATTCACTGATTAGCTATCTTACATACTAGCTAGTGTTAGCCAGTATGTCAAGCTAGGACATGCACATAAAAAGACATGCTACCAACCCCTGTTCATGGAAGCAGTGCGAGAACTGTGGTTGCAAGTAATACCGAAAAAATGAACATTTGTTATTAACAGTGCAAATGTTAACCGAACTTTATTTGCACCACAAATGTAGAATGGGGCATTTTTAGTTTGCATACGCGGTTTGCATCTAATAATAGTCTTTCCGCTGCTACACTGTTATAATTCCCCATGGATGCCTTTGTGTTATAGTGTTGTTCAGCTGGACTCACCTCGCACCCCAGAGCCTCGGCACGTCTTATCCCGCCACTCTCTCCCCATCACCGACATCCACTGCGGTCTGATGGGGCCTCAGGCCAGAATAGCCACTGCGTCCTTAGATCAAACTGTTAAGGTAAGATCATTATTTTCTAACGTGCAACAAATGGGGTTTGTTCTGACATTTTGGCATTTGAGTATCAGTAATAAGTCTTAATTGCATTGAGTCATTAATAAAGTGGGTAACCTTGTTAGAAGTTTTTGCTCTTAATATACAGTCGTGATAAATAGGTGAATCAGATTCAGTTACAAAATAGGAATGTGTGCTCACTTTTTTGGTGGATGTTTTACTTTAAACAAATATGTTGCACCAGAATATCAGTTTCTCAGGTTTGCAAGGCTGACAATTTGAGAGCTCTTTATTATTGGGTTAAATTTCAATGCCTGTTTTGGATATAATTACAGCTTTTGTGATTATCCACCACTAGTGTGTAGAGCAGACCTGACCAGTTTTCATTAAACATGTGATGCAGTTTTCAGTTTCGTTTACTTGCTTTATTTTACCTTGCAAAATAAAGTCTTACAAGACACAAAAGTGCAAAAAGTCATTATCATGCTGAGAATGTGATATGAAAAGCTCCTGTTGTTTTAGACTTGGGTAGTAAAATCTTGAACTGTCATCCTTTGCTATTTTATGTTGTTTGGGCACATTTATCGTTGACTTTAACGAGCGCTCGCTAGGCATTTACGAGCCTCTGTGTGGTTTAAACAGTTCAGTAGGCTAATTTCCTTTTGAACAAGCAAGCCGCCGCCTCCTCCAGTTCAGAATGCTTCAAATCTACACGTTGTGTAATGAAATCAACCTGGCAGTTGATGCTCCTTATCTAATAAAATTGGATATCAACTAAACTGTTTGCCAGTAAAGTGTAGCCTCTAAGTAACTAGACAGTTACAGTGTTGGTATAAGGCTATATATTCCAGCCTATTTGAAATAAAGACAGTGACTATGAAGTTAGTGTGCTGTCTGCTTTAATTCGAGGGTATTTATGTCCAAATCTGGTGAACCGTTTACAAGCTGTGACCAAGTGGCTGCTCGGTTGTTTTTTGGCCATCTGTATGTGATTGCATGGTTAGTTCATGCACAAGAGAGCTATTAGACAGCCTACAGTGGATTCTAGATGCAGCATTTGCATCCGGAGTCTGGTTATCTCTCAAGGTGGGGGCCGAAAACAGGCCATTGCCATCAAAACAGCTCAACATGAGGCTGAAAAATTGGAATAACCAGAGGGATATCCAAGACAGGTGCCACAAAATGAACTGATTACATTTGTGTGACCTGAGCACATTAAACAGACCGAAATGGCAATTTCCGTGCATTTATATAGTTCTGAATGTTTATGCTGTGTATCTGTGTATGTATGTTTGAGTATGTGTGTATGTATGTATGTGTATGCTAGTGATTCTCCGATTGATCGGCCACCGATCATGAACGGCCGATATTGGCTAAAAATAGCTTGATCGGCGAACCCCGAAAAAGCCGATCAAAAAAGCCGATCACTTGACGTAAATTACTCGCGCGACTTTTTCACACGTGCAGCGCGCCACACTGGTAAACAACAGCAGAGCGGAGCTTACCAGTGGCAACATGAGTTCTCCTGTCTGGAAGTTTTTCAAAGTGTCGGATAAAGACCAAGCCGAGCTGGTACCAGTCAGTGGAAAACCCCATAAGAAAGACACTCGGAAACCCCTTTGTAAAGTGTGAAATGCTGACATTTCTAGAGAGAGTGCATCCACAAAGGGACAGAGTGTGAAGCACAGAAGAGGCAAGTAGCCTTAAGTTCTCATTTTCTAAAATAAAATTCAACTTTGTACTCGATTCCATGCTTGTGATTAGCACTTTAACATCATAGACACTGGAAATCCAGTGAACGTTGCCAAAACACCAACCATTGGGTTGCAGTGCAATTACTTACGGACTGCATTGTGGCCGGTTCTCCTGTGTGAATTGAGTTTTCGTTGGCTGCTTAGGCTAAGATCAATAGCAGATAGATTGACTGTCGGAGTGGGAGGTCCGGAGAGCGCTGTGATTGACTGGGGACATTAGCATGCTCTTATCGCCGGTCTAAAGGCCTTGCTAAGCTACTTCGTCTTTCAGTAACTAGCAGACACCTGGGAGCTGTTGAAAAAGACTGCGCTCAGTATTTCACTGTCAGTTTTTTGCACTTGCCTCAGATGTAATATATAAGGACTGATGTGGTGTCTGGGGTCATAGTCTTATCCGCTCAGATTCGGAGGCTGTGTTTAGATGACAGGCTGAGACATTTAAATGAAATTGGTATTTCTTGTTTATCTGATTCAGTCGGATCATTCACTGAAAGATTGTGTTAATCTGATGTCTGTAGATTATTTGTGCAACAGTATTAGAAATATTAGGTGTGATCCTGCTCCTATATGCACACGCTAGAAGTCTGTAGTTATTGAAGTCTTGACTATATTAACTATAACGTTTAATTTATATATATGTTTTTTAATGCTTTTAATGTTTCCTTGTGCAGCTGTTGGTTATAACCATTGCCTGGTTAATCAATTAAAAAAAATGTGCTGTCACATCTGTGTAAGTTATTGCTTTTTATCTACTATTAAAGGGCACATATTGGGCAAAACTAATTTTTTGAGTTTAAACACTCCAAGTGCAAAAAAAAACATCCATCCGTTTACTGTAAGTTGAAAGATTTTGGTGTTAGTAATCATATGCTTTAATGAAACGTTTGGATGGCTTCCTTATCCTGACGTCAGGATGAGGAAATCTGTGGAGCCCCACCCACTAGATTAGTTGGAGATCCACCATTTTTGTCTGGTAGTTTTACGAGTAGCATATGATGCCAAGTGTTGTGGCTACAGGCAGAGGCAAGTCACTCAGGAAGTGTTGTGTTCATCTCGCTCTGGGTCCGACTCGGGGTCCAACATATAAGGCTGATAGCGTCTCTGTTTTCTGCCTTTTTCACGCGTGATAAACGTGCAGCATAAGCATGGGATGGATGGGGCGTGGCCAGCAACAGTTTATTTGCATTAAACGGCTCGTTTTGAAGGGACTGAATCTGTCAATAATAAAGCTTCTTTTTATATGATTTTGTACAAAGAACTTAATGAACGTTTTGTAGCCCATAGACCTATTATAACTTGTTTAATATGTCCCCTTTTAAGAGTCATCTATTTTTAATAATGTTATTTTCTAGCAGTGTACTAGTTTACTAGCTCATGCGGTAATACTTTATCATATTTTTAAAAAATGTTCCCCGAAGAGCAATATTCCCTGAAGCCAATTCAGTGATCTTTGCGGTCCAGCTTTGTCCTGTGGACCTCACTTTAGGAAGCTCCCAAAAGTTTTACGTCAAACGGCCACTAAATATTCAAGATTGAAAACGTTTGACATATGTACAGTAGAAAGTGCATTTCTCTGTGCAATGAAATTCATTCTTTGCTGTCCTCACACAGAGCGAAAGGGCTGTAGAGCTAAAAGTACAGTGTTTAAGACTGGGCTGAATGTTTCAAATTTCTGTGGTTGAAATCCCTGTTATGTTCTATTAGTTGGTTCCATTTAAGACAGCATAGTAGCTTACTGCTGTTTTTCTTGCTTCGTCTCGAGCTTAACTCATATTTCTGTTTTTCTCAACTTATATTGCAGCATATCTTGCACTCTAGGTGAATTATAATAAAGTAATAGTGCCTTGAAGTCAGTTCTGTAAACAATTTATTTAATTCTTTTACTCCTAATGTGAACTGTGGCAGCTATTTGATTATCTTTTTAGAGAGTCTAGCTAGGAGACTGTTGCAGTACTGAATCCAGTTAGAAATGAAGCCAAGGGTAAGTTTATCTATCTCTGCTTTACTATACCAGGGATTTAAAATAGTTTTTTTAAAGAGTGTCCTTGAGTTCAGATAGGCAGCTGGTCTATGCCTCTCATTGCTGTTCCCAAGTAATCTCAGTTCTATCTTTATTCTGCTTGAGAAAGTTTGCTACCATCCAATTTGTGAAGTGCTCAAGGCACTCCCAAAGTCAATCTAGGGGGCTGTAGTTGTTTGGGTGAGGGCCAAGTAAATCTGAAACATCTGAAAAGCTGTGCTAAGAAATCTCATAGTCTTGTAGGATTTGACCATAGGGAAGCAAGTATAAATTAAGTGGCCCAAGAATCGAGCCCTGGGGGACACCACAGATCTCTGGCACTCTCTCAGAAACCATTTACTAAGTTCCGGCCTTGCAGGTGTAAAATGAGCCTAGTTTAGAGCAGTGGTAGGTTTCACTCAACTGTGTCACTATAGAATTTTCATCCACCATGTCTGTATATAGCATAGTGCATTTTCATATTGGTTATCTTTTTTCTACAGATTTTTTATATTTAGAATCTGTTTTCACTGGTATGAGCAATTTTACATTGTCCGACCTGTGTTCTGATGTCAGGAAATAAAAAAACAATGTCAGAGATGTATATTTTCCCCCAAAAACAAATCTAAACTCTGGTGAAATGGATATTGCCTGCTCAGACATTTGAATTTAAATAATCCAGTATAATATGTTCCTATTTGTGTAATTCCCAGGTGTCCCAATACTTTTGTCCAAATGGTATAATATATATTTCCTTTAATTTTTTTAAATTCAAGGCTGAACTGAGACACATCCTACACAATGTCAAATTTCATGACTTCTGTGAATCGACTGTAAAAAGGTATTTCAAGGTGTGTGAATGTGCATTGTGCAATGAAATTCTTTCTTTGCTCTCCACACAAAGAGCAAAAGTGCTGTAGAGCAGTGTTTAAGACTGAGCTGAACGTTTTAAATATGGTTCAGGTCCCTGTGATGTTCTGTCAGTTGGTTCCATTGAAGATGTGATAGTAGCTTAATGCTGTTTTTTTTTTCGTCTTAAGCGTAACTCATATTTCTGTTTTCCTCAACTTATATTGCTGCAGCAAATGTAAAAGAAGGTATTTCAAGGTGTATATGACCTGGAAACCTTGGAATATAAGCTGACCCAATCTCTGCGGCAACAGGAAATGAAGTCCATTTTTTTCTGTCTCTCAAACTGATTCAGAACATCTTAAAATGTTTTTGACATGAATTCCTTTTTTCCGTTCTCAGAACATTTCCGGAAGCCATAACTAAACAATTATCTGCAGCACTTGTCCAAGGCTTTTAACTGTGTGCTCGGTTCACGTGTCGCGTTGTCGTGTCACGCGCTATGTTTGGACTTCACGGCCGTTGTCATTGACATTGCTGTGACAGGATTAGGTGAAGTAATCAAGCCTGTTAACCAAACAGTGAGCATGACAGATCTGAGGGCCAGCAGCCTGCACCCTGTGGTCTGAGGGTCCGTCACAAATGACTAGCTGCGTGCTCACAGTTTAAGCTAGAGGTGTGGCTGGGGCACAGCCGCTCAATGTCACACCGATTGCACTCTGGCTTTACCCAGAACCCCCTGGGGTTTTCCCGGACTCAGTGGCAGTCACAGCAGAGCCTACGGAAGCAGAAATGATTGGAAAGGTGCAGTCAGGATGATGGGATCTGGGGTTTGTATGGATCACACAAACGCAGTCATTTCAAAGAGAGCGGGAAGTTAGCCACAGGGTGAGTCACGCTCTCTCTGACAAAATCCTGCCTCCCGGACACGTAAACGAGGAGCTTTTCTTACATGGAGACGTCACTCTGTCGCAGGATCCGACGGAAGTGTTGAAGATGCTCCAGGTTTACACTACTGATCACTACACCTTTCATTGAGCTTCACTTGGAGTGTAACATATTCAGTTACGGTTTAGTTCATGTGATGAATTTGATTTATATTCAGTAATGACTGGTTAGTCTGTGATTCAATGATGTGTGTTTTAATGTCAAAACTTTATCCACATAATATTGGAATCAGATTCAAGCCATAAATCATTTAATCAAGTTTAAGAAACAAAAAAACATGACTCATAATGTACTTAATGTGCTTAACCTTCCCTTAATTTACCCCTGAAAATACACCAAACTCCTTCATTTGAATTAAGTGGCTGTTAATTTGTGAAACAGACCCCTTAATTTTCAACCCCCCTAATCTTAAATTTACGGTATTAATTCTTTTTTTTTTTTATTATTATTATTATTTAAGGGGCAAATTTGAAAAAAAAAAGAAAAGTTCAGTAGTTTTACTCCTTAATCAACTTTGCACTCAAATCTTTGCACTTTTTCTCTTAATTTTCTTTCATTTCTTGTATGGCTATATGTATTACTGCTATATTAAGGGGTAAAGTTAAGGGATTTGGTTGCGTAGTGATTTACAGTGCAAAAATTTTAGCACCCCCTGCTAAACTGCAGAATCATTTTGGTCAGTTTATGATGCTGTTACATCTTCTAAGTGTCCATTAAGAAGCAAACAATTATCCAGACACACCTGCTGAGAGTATTTGAATCAGTACTGTTTGAGCCTTTGTGCTTGAGGTATGGCCTGTTGGCGATGCGCAGCTGTGCAGAATGTGATATAATGGAAGCAAGCAAATAGCAGATAGTTTCAGTTTTATGTTCCAGTATATTGTAGTGTAGCATTTGAGACAATCTGTTTGTGCTTAATAAAAAATAATCTGAATGCTAAGTTGGTAAAACTGTAGGATTGAAATTGGTCCCCCCAGAGTGTGTGGTATTGCATTAAACGAATTGGAAATATAGAATCAGCAAAAGCCTAGGAATATACATGGCCATACATATTAATAGGCAGCATATCTTGGCTGTACTTAGTATCATGTGACAGCCAGTAGTACTAATTGTATTCGAAAGAATCATTTATCTGAACTTTTATGACCGTCTTGACTAGTCGAGACTACTGCTGTCTCTATCGTTGGCATGAAAAGCTTTGACAGGTGTCAAAAGGTTTAGTTTGTCTGCTCTGTCTCCAAAAACTGGACTTGCAGAAACTCCTGAATGAGTCAGTCAAGCTCATTGTGCCACTTTATTTCCAAATGAACTAAGCCTACCCAGTGCCTGTTTAGTGAAGGATGGCTTTGACTGATTAAACCACTGTGTTTTTGCAAGACTCGAACAATATTCCAGAAGAATTGCATTGAGCATAGTTCCATAGTTCTGGTGTGGAAAACAATTTAAAAAAGGCTTTTGAATATTTCATACTAATTTATTGTTCATTCACACCACATTCCGTGTGTAACAATCTTTTTCTAGTAATCAGATGAAATGGGGCAGCTGGTATCCTAGTGGTTAGGGCGTTTGCCCTCCTATCAGGAAGTCGTGGGTTTGATTCCCAAGACTGTTAAACACCTCTGAGGTACCCTAAGCAAGGTATCATCCCCACACTCTGCTCTCCGGGTGCTGGTTCCTGCTGCCCACTGCTTCACTTGGTGAATTGGTTAAATGCAGAGGAAGAATTTCAAATGCAGAACACATTTTTCACCATTGAATCATATTATGAGCAATCACTAGGCTGGTGCGGTGTTCACCTACCGATCAGGAGGTTGGGTGGTCGATTCCCAAGACCGCTAGGCACCTCTGAGGTACCCTGAGCAAGGTATCATCCCCACACACTGTTCCCGGGCGCCGTGTTCCTGACTACCCCCTCCTTCACTTGGTGAATGGGTTAAATGCACTTAAAATATTTGAAGAAATTCTTAGAGATTTAAAGGACAGGCCAAGTTATTGTCTTTTTTACTATATTCATTACAAATTACGGTAACCTATAGTGTGCAACAACCATGCATAAATGTGCACAGTGGCTCTTTACGGCTATTGGGGAATTGGAAAAGGATCCGATCAACTTTTCTCCTGGAGCAGTCTTTGGTAGATCTAGGCAAAGGGCCATTAATTGTTAATTATAGGTGTTTTTTGTTCTATGTGTAAAAATTGCAATGGACATGTGCCCTCTACTTACAATGGCCCAATTTAATTTACATTGCAAAATAGATACAAGTGGGTTTTTTAGTGGAAAGAATAAGGAATATATTCAAACACCACTTCAATGAGTATTTTATGTATGCGTTCATACACTTGATCCGAGAAGGAGAATCCTGGTAAAGCATGAAGAGCCTCCATTCACAGATGATCAGTAATGTCTTTTTTCTCCACTTGTGTTCTTGACACAGATTAGAGGGCTTCAGGCAACCCCGGGCTAGCGCATTTCTCTCCGTTCCTGAGAGGTGTGATGGGGTTTAGAGTGCTCGTATGTTGTCAGAGCTGCATTGTCTTCAGCCACAGATGTCTGATTGCTCAGGATTAGTGAGTAACTCTAGACACCTGCCCCTCGCTTTCTATTCCTTTTGAACCCAGTCACTGGCTTTTCGACTTTTTTTTTTAAAGGTCCCATGGCATTAACATTTTTTTTTTAACATTTTTAACATTAATATGAGGTCCCCTAGCCTGCACATTGGCTAGAAATATAGACAGGTGTAAAGAGTGTTTTGATCATCCTGCTCTGCTGTTGAGAGAGCGACAGCTAAGATGGCCCAATCTGGAAAGGTTACCTCCCCTTTCTCATGCTTTGCCCACCCAGATAATTTGGCCCCGCCTCCCCTAACAAATTTGCTACACCAGCTGTCAATGCGATCGTGTGAGAGACCACTTCATGGCTTACAAACGAGTGAAGCATGACAGTCGTTCTGTATTTTTTTAGTTCCTTCATGTGAAGGGAGGTCTACCATGGCCGTGAGTCGGACCCTCCCCCACCCTCCACCTTGCTCCGCCTCTCTCCTCCTCATTATCATTTAAAGCTACAGACACAAACAGACACGACCTCAGGAAATCTCATTGTGGGACTGACTCGGCTTGAAGTGGTTGTAATTCTGCACCAAGGCTGAATTTCAGAAAGAGACTTCAGATACAGTATTGGAGGACCACTGAGACCTATATAAAAGCATAAAAAAATTAGTATGTCATGGCACTGTTAAAGAAATTCTCCCAAAAAGGGTCTTTTAATTTACACTAATGAAAGGAAGCTCACCATGAGACGTGATAAAGTAAAAAAACAATCATTTTTTTCCTGTGGCAAGGGAACAAAATCGCAACAGTTAGAGAGAAGTCTAACAGAGGAGTTGTTCAAAGTTCTGAGACTTAACATGCAGTTTATATCTGGATACTAAGGCAGTGATTATGCAACATCCTTGTTTATGGTTAATTGTCAAAGCAAAAGCTACAATCAGTCTATTGTCAAACAGTAGGCTAATATAGAAGGGGAGGATTCCGTCTTCTCCGTGAACTCATTAATGAAAACAGTATTTTAAAATGCATGAATAACATTTGAATATGTAGGAAACTTTAATAAGAATAATATTTCTTCAACAGTAGCTTTAAGCATAATGATACTGTAAGTGTAGTTGCTATGCAGTTCTGGTCTAGATTTTGCATTGGTTAGGTTCCAAGAGCACCCGCTTATAGTGTAAAAACCCGAGTTTTGGTTTAAAAAAAAAAAGACGACATAGAAAAGCCTATTTTTATAGTATAAACCCTAACTATGCCCCCGAATATGCTCACAGAACATTTTAATTTTAACACATGTAAAACACCGGCTATCCTTTACATTGGCTATGCATTTTATGACACGTGGACAAATATTAAAATATTGGTCTAAATTTGGATTCAAATCTTGCTACATTCTCATACGTTAAAATGATTTATGTGATGGCATACTCTTTACCATGCCTCAGTTTCTCTGAAGGTGTCCCCTATTCATCCCCAGTACCACTCAGAATGTTGTCGCCAGATATTCTCATCAGTCAGCTTGATCATTTTTGGGTTTCATTTGTCCCCTCTGCCTTACATTTTGTCATCAGTCTGGTGTTCAGCGGTGTGGTGGATTGCTGTCCATCTGTCACTTCAGAAAACCGATTTTTGCCCGTTTCAGGTCGGAAGGAATGCTCCTGGCTAAATCAGAGGCAGAGGTCATACAGGTCAATCTGCTGTGGGACTTAATGGACAGGATATTATCAGCAGAATTAGCCCTAGGGGCAGCCCAGAGATGGCCTGGAGGCTGCATCAGCAAATTTGCTTTGGCAAATTATACAGTAAATTGCCAGATGATTAGGCACAGCTGCTTTGTATCTATACTCATGGGCCTTTCTATTAGAAACGCCTACCGTGTTTGAATACTTTTACTATTACTACTCAGTTTATTAGTGCAATGCTAAGAATGGTCAGCCACTATGGACAATGCAGATATACAAAATGTCCAAAAGTACCCAGACATTTCTTATCATTGGTGAATCCAGCTACTCAAAGGTGCTCGTTTGCATTTACACACAGCCTGTATAATCTCCATAGAAAAGCATAGCCAGTAGAGTGGGATGCTCTGGAGCAGGCACACATGAGCCTAAGCTGATCATGGCCAGTGCCAAGTCAGCACCAGGGGTATAAAACCCCTCAGCAGTGAACTGTGGAACCATGCGATTGTGTTCTTTTGAGTTATTGAGCACCATCCAAGACTTTTGGGATGAGTTCACATTTACATTTATGGCGTTTTGCAGACACTTTTATCCAAAGGCGACTTCCATTCCCTAATTACAGGGGGCGATGTCCCTGGAGTAACTGGGGGTTAAGGGTCTTGCTCAAGAACCCAGTGGAAGCTAGGATTGGAATTCATGACCTCTTGGTCTAGAGGCAAATATCCTACCCAATAGACCATCCCCTACCCCCTACCCCCCACCCCCTACCCCTATGGTATTTGTGATCAAGGACGAATCATCTGACATCAGTACCTGACATACACTCTGCTCTCGTGGCCAAATACAATCAAATCCTCATAGGAATGTTCCAACATCTGTTGGAAAGCTAGAATAGAAGCTGTAAAGCTTGGACAGAGGCTGTTATTGCACCAAACAGGAGAAACTGATTTCAGGAGAGACATGTGAAGCAGGTTTTATTCTTCATAAAAGAACTCTAGTTGCGTGTGAGTGTGTGTGTGTGCCTCTCACAAGGCAAACCATTTCTTTTTCCTCCTCAGCACTTTTGTTTTATGACAGGGTCGTCACACTGATCTTGTCCAATTATTGGTTCAATCCCCAGCTTTATTTTACGGTCAGTTTGTCTCCTTTATGATGGCACATCCATCACTCTGAATTGTGGAGCAAAAGGCAGGAGGAGGAAGGTGGTGCTGTAGTGCTGTCCATCCTCCCAGTTACTTTCTAAAGAGCACATTCACAAAGCCATGCTGTTCTTAGATACTCATCTGGGATCAACTCTCTCCCCGTATTCTTATGCCAGCCATGCAGTTAGAAGTACCGTGTTGATTGCAAATCAACGGGAAAGGCAACGAGCTGCCATCAATTTAGCAGAGGTGCAGCACCTTTTAACCACTGAAGTGCTGAGCAAGATATGGTCAGTACCAGTGCTGGTAAAGTGGCCATTAAATGCTGGTTCGGACTGTTTTGGAGATAAATCAGTTGAAGTGCATTTTTTTTTCACTGACTGGGAATACAAATTGATGAGAGGCTCCTGCAGATTCATCATTGTTTTCATAGCCGGGATTTGGTACCTCTTCTTTTCCTACAAATTTTAAATATGGGCATGGTTCCAACGTCAAGATGTCCGTTAAATTCTCTTTCAGTATGATCATATGCAGCTTATTGATCAGATGATCACGGGCCAAGCACTGATCGTTTAAACAAAATCAATTTTTGTGGTCAAGTCCCCTCTGTAATATATGGGGAGGGAGAGAGCAGATGGTTGAGTTGCCTTTGACATGCGTGTCTGAGACAGAGTCTGCGGTGTCACGGGTATCAAGGCCAGAAAAGGACAACAAGCAGAGAAACGCTTTTAATTACATTTAAATAAATATTGAAATCCATCATGGTTTGTTGTTTTACTTAAAATGTATCCGCTGGTGAACTTGGCTGTATGCACTTTCAGCGATATTCAAGCTTCAAATCCAGCGGGCAAAGTTTTTCTTTTTTGGCCCATAAAATCAGTATGTGGGTATCTTCACTGGTTTTAGAGCAACTGGACCATCACACTTAGCATTTTTTTCACTTTCTTTTGTTGCGTTTTGGTGTATTTTAACAGGTTGGTAAACACCTAATTTTATCTACAAAAGTGACTTGATTAACGGGAGACTGATTTTGGAGACTGATTCAACAATTCAACAAGAACTCATTCAACAAGTCCTTTATTTTCATCAGCCTGCTGTGCCTAAGATAATGAAAATAATGTCACTTTAATTGTTCATCAACCAATAATACCCTAGGTTTACTGTTTAAGTGCCTAAACAAGACAAAGCTTACTCCTAAAATAATTATTTAGTTGAACATTCATGTAAGGTGGCCTAGGGCAGCGGATTCTATGCACTGATGATTCACTTCACCGCTGTTTATTCTTCTATCTATTAAGTGGGATGGATTCTTTCGCGAAACAGCGCTGCGTGAACTAATATTTTATGTTAAATGTAGGGGGGTCTAATCAAATTATTATGAAATGTGAAGGGTACACGTCTCTTTCAGATTGAATGGCGAAGAGGCCCATGGCAGTGACGCATATTTGGCAGCGACTGAAGTTCAATTCTGAACGGCAATAAAGATAAAAGTTAGTCGTTCCTGGTCCAGCTGGTAGACAAACTGAAAACAAGGTCGGGATGCTCTTGACAGCCAGGTGTTTGTCATATTGTTGTTTCCTGGCCTGTTAAGTCCTGCTGACAGCTAGTCACAATATATCCACTTCCTCCGACTAGACCACACCACTGATCCACGCTGTGCTCCGTAAGAAGCTTATTATGTTTGTTTGTCTAAATTGGTACATGCCTTTTGGATAACAGCGATGAGGTTTCTCTAGCTGTGAAAAGGCTGTCAGTAAGTTGGATTAAAGCAGGATGGATGGCCTCACCTGGCTCACTTGGAGATGAGCCCCATTCCTCCTCTGAGCTTTTAAAACATTCTCCTCAGCAGTTTCTTCTAAGGCTATATTACATTGGCTCAGGGCACAATAAGTGACCATCAAAATTTTTGGCAAAAGTATCATCGCTCCTAAATAACTTGATCTGTCAAGTCATTAATTTGGTGGATGGAGGGGAAAAAAAGGTACAATGCTGTGCAGACTGATTTTTATTGTCCTCTGGATGAAATGGTCCAGTGCTTTTAGAGTTAAAAGCTCTTTTTACATTTTTTTAAATCATTCTCTGTTTTTATCTTAAATGTCTTTTTGTGTTTCATTTTTCTGTTGAATTAACATTCATTTTCCTAAGGCTCCAACTAATTATACAAAGTTGTTTGTGAGGCAAAGGCCTGTCAACAAGCTCATGACAGAAGGGAAACTGCAAGTTTGGTGTTGGAGGGAAATTAGAAATGATAACCATTTGAAAGCAGAAATTGTAAGTAATGTTTTAAGTTGGAAACCGATTCATTCACAGTGGTTTTAGTGTTAAATACTTGGTTCTACAGAAACTCCATGACTCATGGTGCTAGAGATAGGAACCTGAAGTGTTTTCTACTTCTAAAAGCTGCCTTACAGAATGTTATTACGTGAAGTAGTTACAAACATGATGCTCGAGATGTTCTCTACTATTTTTACAATATCTCAGCTCATCGTTGTCACTCAGATGGTTTTGCATGAAGGAGAGATTGGCATTTTTCCTTGCGTGCAGCAAAATGTATAGTGTGTCCTCGGATAACCTAACCGTGTATTTGTTTCTACATGTTTTTACAGCTTTGGGAAATCTCCTCCGGAGAGCTGCTTCTGTCGGTGCTTTTCGATGTGAGCATCATGTCTGTGACTCTTGACCCCTGTGAGTACTTTATCTTCTGTGGAGGAAGCGATGGAAGTATCTTCCAGGTGTCCCTCTGTAGCACGGTAAGCTGGGCTCCCTCGTGTTCCTGTTTCACCCTGGTTTGTGGATATTCAACATGTGTTCACTTTTGTAATTGCACCACGCAGATCGAAACCGTCAATATCGCACATGAAATATAGACTGGTTTCAGACCCTGGAGCTTTGCTGGTGAAGGAATCCGCTAAAGAGGGAGGAAAAAAGCTTGTGTTTCGGATTGGACTTTCAAGCATATGGACTTTCTGTCATTGGTTTTCGTTTCCTAGATGCTCATTATTGTTTTAACAAGGCCTCTGCTCTTTGAAATCAGTGTATGGATCTTTCTCCACATTTGTCCTGCTTTCAGGTAAACCCTGCCATGTAGACTCTGCTTGCTGGTTCAAGGTCTGAGCGAGGGATCTGTATTTTATGGGAGTATGGCTATGATCTTCCGACAGATCCTTCAGGTCTTCCCACAGCGGCGCTTGATTCAGCGTGCCTGCGGCTGGTTGATGTGCTTTGAACGAGGGATCGGGCTGGGATTTTTTTGCTCTTTCTTTTTTCCCCCGTCTCAGTCAAGTGCATTGTGTGAAGTGCAGGTCAGTTAAGGGCATGAGGAACAGCTCGTACAACGGTGGAGCAGAAAGAGGTTAGAGTCAGCCTTGCACCGCCGGCTCTTTGCGTGTCTGATTCCACCTTCGCCGAGGAAAAGTGTATCAAAGGGAATGTTCAATTAAATACGTCACTGGGTCAGTGGTGATTGTCAGTTTTATATTAGACTGGTGTAAAGTGTGCTTTCGGGGAAAATCTTTTGTGGATGTCTGCTGTGTGATTAGAGCGAACATGGGCCAGGCTGCTCTGCATGGGGCACGTGTTGTTAATCAGATCCACTCTCTGTGGGTAATTACAGACCTGTTTTGGGACAGGGACATCCATTTTAGTCCAGATGGCCACGCTGGGCAACACTGTCTACTGTATCTCTCATTTCAGTGTACACTTGTGCACGAGCCAGAACATGCAGTATAACCAGTGTACATCGATGCTGCAAGGTCAGAGCGGGATCCTTCATCCGTTACTTTGCATGCTCATCATTAGACATGGCACGATACCACTTTTTGTGCCCGATACCGATACTGTATATCTACCGATACGATATAAATCCGGTGTTCTGTCCGATTGTCCTACCTTGTCAGATTTTCCTACCGCAGCATGTTTTTATAGAGACATGATAGCGCATTTTTGCTCGTTATCAAAAAGTCTTACTGGGGGTGTTGCCTACTTCCTGCTAGCTCAACAAATGTGATGTGCGACTT
>JBBPDE010000038.1:13024606-13035038 GCA_037974605.1 Nannopetersius ansorgii | reverse complement strand
CAACAGAAACATTCCTCTGAAACTGGTCAGGTTCAGGGACTGGACTGGAAATGAGAGGCTCTGAAGGTCCTTCAGGACACCTGGAGAACTGTTCCTCCAGAACACAGTAACATACAACAGAGTCTGGATCACTGGAAGCAGATTATGAAGAAATGAGGGTGACTTCTGCAAATCTCTTCCTTCTTACTAGGACAGTGGATGGGAGATGGATGATGATTCTACGTGTTTGACTGGAGCCAATAATTTGCATCATCATCCTATTGATAGTCGTCGTATTGCATCACTCAGTATTCTACATTAAATAAACCTTAAACCTAAAGCCCCCGGAACCCAGAACAGTCATGAGTCATGTAAATTGTCAACCCTCATTGAAAAGGAATGGAATCTTTCAACCACAACAGAACAACACGTGCTTTGAGGATAACTTGCATATTTGCATGTTCTCTTCTTGTCATTTGGCCTTTGGAACCAAAGCAGGTTTGTAAAACTACACTTTAGGGACGTTTTGTGAATGTTTTCTGCCTTTAGGACCTCCATGACCTCCAGGGAGCAAGTATGCTAATAGGAGAGACGAGGCGGATCCGTTTCCTCTGTCCACTGGAATGTAATTGATTGCTCTTCCACAGGGTTGACACAGAGCAGAGTGTGTGATTTATACCCTCTTAGAGAAGCTTTCGCATTCACACCTACACACACACACACACAATAGGAGATAACACACCATGCAAGGCAAACAAATGCCTGCTGGTAATCAGTTCTGAGACGGCTGCTTCTCCCGGAGCGGGTGGAGATGGCCCTGATCGCGCTCTCCAGCTTGTCGGCTTTATTTTCGTATTGGGAGTGAATTTGGCCCGGCCGTCCGAGCCACGGCTCGACTCATTTGTTTAAATGCCACGGTAGAAGAATGGAAGAGCAAACTGGCTGTTGACCGATAACGCCAGTGTTTGGGGTTCCTGGCACACGCTCCACTGAGCCTGAGGTAAAGAGGTTAACAGGGCTACGTTTATCACTCTGAAGGAGAAATTCCCGAGAGTACAGTTTCCGTTTCAGTCCTTTATGATACGAGACATTCTCACAATGCATCCCGTTTTTGTTTTTTGTTTTTTAGAGGTCTGATCATATGAAAAAGTTAACAAAGCCCCAGTAGAGCCACATTATTTAAAAAAATAATATAAAAATATGAATACAGTAACCCTTGTTTTACGCGGATTCAGTCTAGCGCGTTTTTTTCTGAGAACCAAACTATATTACTGTCACCAGTCCAGCGGTGGCAGTAATACGCTGATAAAGTTGTCAACTGCCATAAAAAGAAGGAGAAGAAGAAGAAGCTGCAGCATGACTGCTCCATGTCTTTCCTCATATTTGTGTTAACCCACCAACCCACCAACCCACCAATTTTCAACAGTTTCTCTGTGTATTTAGTATTAGTAAGTTGTGCCCTGTCTAAACATGTGGGTAGAGAGAGAGTTACTTTCTTTTGTGTATGAGTCTTGGCACGCTGCTAATGCTAAATGGGTGCCAGGTGGAGGTAGCTCAGTGGGTAGGATACTTGCCTCCGGACCAAGAGGTCACAGGTTCGAATCCTACCTTCAGCACCACCACTGGGTCCCTGAGCAAGACCCTTAACCCTAAGTTGCTCCAGGGAGACTGTCCCCTGTAGTTAGGGAATGGAAGTCGCTTTGGATAAAAGTGTCTGATAAAGGTTAATGTTAATGGTTTTTTAAGCAATAAAGTGTTCTGATTCTGATTATTTATTTACCTTTACATTTGTGACCTGATCTCCCGTAGTGAGTCGGCGTTCTATTTATTGAGATACGGGCTGATTATGTTGAAAAACATAAAAAATATCGATTTCTATATGAAACTTTTCTTATATGAAAGAAAAGTTCAAAATTAATCTCTCAAAGTTTCATCATAGAAATCATTGCGAAAATGTACTTAAATGGCTATTTAATCTGAATTGTAGCTTACAAAAGAATGTCCAAAATAAGCGCTTTTGCCTATCCTCCGAAACGTCACGATCTCAGCTGTCCAAGTATGGTGTTAAAACGTCAATCTCGTCAATTTTTAAACCGATCAAAATACTTAAATCATGCACACAAAACCTTTTCAGTTGCCAATAGAAAACCCTGTGTCCGCCCACCCCTCGACAGATTAGCAGTGTTCTGTGTAGCCTAATGCTAGCGTTTTTTTTAGTATATTTCTCCTCACAAAGATCGGGTTTAACATTTGTATTTTGGGTCAACATCATCGAAGTTGTTTAGAGTGAAGTGTGTCGTGTTGTGTGATTGCTGTTTGGTATAATGTCATTGTCAAAATAATGTAAAATAGCTAAAGCTTAAACTCAGTGGACGTCTCCAATCTGCGCTCTGCTGCTGGCCAGCAAGACTGAATCAAGTTGGTCAATGAGTTCTTTGGCTCTAGTGATGTGTCTTCAGTCTGATTTAATATATTTTTCTAAGTATCTAAATGCCTGTAGTAATATTTTGTTGTTGAATCCTGGGTGCATCTCTTTGAATGCCATGGATTGTTCAAGATATGAACAAAAAACTGACAAACTTTAAATGTGATTTTCTCGGTTTTTCAGTTGGAAAATGGGGCTGTGATACCAAAAATCAAACGATTGTAACTTGACAACCATTTAAGATATAGCTTTGACCAAGATATCATTTTAAAACTTATTTTCTCATCTTTTGAATGATCCCAAAACCTCAATTTAGAATTTTGGGTCACTGTGACTCATTTTGCCAGATCAGGTCACATATGTACTGTATGAAAATCAATCATTTCACTGCAGAACCACTTCTAGTTTCCTCTCAGACACAAAGGCTGTGTCCCAAACTGCATACTGCCACAGTAAATAGTGTGCATAAACAAAAGTACACAACCATTTTAGATGAGTTTAATAATGTCGTATGTCAGTTATAAAAGTGTGTGTTTTGGAACGCAGCTAAAGAGAAAATTTATGTACATGCATCACACACACTCCCTCCACACCCATCCAGACCGCCCTACTGTGCGAATGTGCAGTGCAGCGGTGCAGGTTCAGTAAATGATGGCAGTCCCACTCGCTTAGAAAGCTGAAGTAAAGCTCCAGCTATTCCAGCCCTCATGGACATAAGAGTATGGTCTTGTTTTTCCACAAGGACAAGCTGTGTGAACTATAAATATGTTGTTTTGAGTGTAAGGTTTCATTTTGAGACAAAGCACAAAAAAACTCCAAAGATCAGGCAGAATCCATCAAACACAGAAGATTAACCTCCAGCTAGAAGCTTAAAAAAATCGTTAGGTTCTCGCAGGGCATGCAAAAGGAAAGGAAGCTTCAAATATTTGCTGTGGATTATATCTAAAGCTCCGAAGCCCCAAAAAAATGCCGTACATGTTTCCACTACGGACTACGAAAATTGCAGAACTGTTGGAAATATTTGTTTGTTTGTTTTTTAAACCTGGTGTTTTCAAACCATTTTCAAAGTATCAAGGTATATCGTGATTATGGCCCACAAGTGTCTCAATATTAATTATAAGCCATATCAACCAGTCCTATTTTGAAGACATCTAGAATAACAGAGGCCAGTGTGACTGGTTTGTAAAGCCTAGATTCACCTGGACTAACAGAGCCATGTAATCCACCCTTGGGGCTCACGTGTTGTGGGTGATCAGTGAATGTACATGTGTATCGCATGAAAGAGAAAAATAGCACTATAGCAGTTTTAGAACATATCAAATGCCTTCATTATTTATTTCAAAGGATTTAAAGTGGCTTCATGGAACTGATTTTGTGCATCAAGGTGACGAAGGTAATCTTGAAACAATAATTCTGAATTAGAATTTTACATTTTCAGATTAGAGTCTTTCAGTGTTCTAACAAATGAAGTAATTCTGCCTGGAAATTATACCAGTTCCAGAGGTTACTGTGGGACATGTAATAGACAATATACAGTTTAGCTTGCCCATCTCATACGGCAAGCTATTGAAGCTTTATCATGGCAGGATTCTCCTCTAAATAAAGGCTGTTGATGTGAAATGTAGACTTACAGTGCTGCATAATAAGAATGGAAATCCGTTTTTGAAGGATGCAGCGCTAATCAGTTCGGCTGGATTAGAGCGCTGTGGTGTTTGGATATCTCAGTTGTTGCAGGAGTTTCTTTTGTATTCTTGGCGGAGTTCACTAACATAGCATTTATATCCACCCTCCTATCCATATCCCCCTCCAGGAGCCAAGAGGCTCTATCTGCATTGTGTTGGCAGAGTCAGCGTCGATACCACCTCCCTCCCCAATGGCTCTTGCTGTCATTCTGTTCCGGTGTGTCTGTGACCCTGCCTGGCAACGTTTGTGCGATTTATGAGTATATGTTAGGCTGGGAGTGGACTGGGCCATTAGTGTAATTCCAGTAGTAGGAGCCAGCTTGCAGAGCAATCGATAGCTGTAATTGAGTGAGAGATAATTAGCCAGCACTGATCGCCCGCAAAATGGAATAAATACACTAGGGCTACTCGTGTCCTGATCCCGCAAACTGCAATTTAAGCAGCTGAAATTGTTCGTTTGTTTAACTCAGGTGATCTTCGATCCTCGTACGGCAACGATGCAGATGTGCAGCGTTGAATGAAAGCATAATAAATCAAATTGTGGCCATATTGAAAATTCTAGGCTCGTAATTGAAGCAATTTCCAGCAGTTATTGCTCCAGAACGGAGGCTGAAAGAAGGGAAGAGCGCTCCGGGCCGCCACTCTTGTGTCTATGAAGAGGAATGAGGGATGCAGCCAGAAATTTGCATTCTATTTACTTCTTGCTTGATTAGAGTGAAGTTTACGGCCTCCTGAATTAGGCAAAGCACTGCCCCAGTCTTCGGCTGCCTGCGTCCGCCTTTATTATTTATGACGTCCTCAAGTGTTTAGCTGGAGATTATGCTTATTTACTTGTAAGTGAAACAGCAACCTGTTAGCTCCAAGTTCTTCTTCTCATGTCTCTGTCTGCCTCTGTCTGTCTCTGTGTCTGTCTGTCTCTCTCTGTGTCTGTCTCTGTCTCTCTCTCTCTCTCTCCATGTCTGTCTGTCTGTCTCACTCTGTCTGTCTCTCTGTCTCTCTCTCTGTGTCTGTCTGTCTCTGTCTCTCTCTCTCTCTATGTCTGTCTGTCTGTCTGTCTCTCTCTCTCTCTGTCTCTCTCTGTGTCTGTCTGTCTCTCTCTCTCTCTGTCTGGCTGTCTGTCTCATTCTCTCTGTCTCTCTCTCTGACTCTCTCTCTCTCTCTCTCTCTCTCTCTCTCTCTCTCTCTCTGTGTCTCTCTTTCTCTGTCTCTCTCTCTGTCTGCCCCCACCTCTGTCTCTTTCTTTCACCTCTCACGCCCTTTTTTCAGTGGGTTATCATTCTTCTACCTTTCTCTGTCACCTTTTTCTTTCATCCCTTCTTTCTGTCACATCTCTCTTTTTTCATCTTTCACCCTGCTCTTTTTCTCTCTCTCAAACACCCCTTCTTTCATTCCCAAATCCTGTCTTCTTTCACCCCTCTTTCTCTCTTTCACCTCTGTCCTTCTCTTTCTCCTCCTTTCTCCTCTTCTCTCCCAACTCTCACTTTGTCTCGCTTTCATGCCTTTCAGCTCTCTCCCTCACCAATCTTTCTTTCACCCCTGTCTCTCTCACACTCTCTCTCGCTCTCTCTCTCTCGTTCTCTCTCTCAGACCGAATATTCTGCTTGTTCTACTTAAGACTCCTCATGATGCAAATGCATTATTCAATTCTCTTGTCAACTGGAAGACAAACAGAAATTGGGACACAGAACTTGATTCTTCAAATACAGAGTCTTTATTCACAGTTTGTGGGAAAACGATGCAGGCGGTTTGGGAGTTACATGCTCAACATATTGATTAGCTTGGTGGGCTGAAACTGTTATTAAATTCTTATTAAATATTTTCAGTGCATTTACATCCACTTGTTTTATCATTATTAAAAAAAAACTATCCAGCAAAATCCAAAGTGCTGAATGCAAGAAAATTTGCAGGCATACAAATGGAAGCCCAGGGGATTCTTACAGTCCTCAGTTACCTCCAGGATGTAGTGTCTGATGTTGTTTTCATGAATAGGCATTTTGCAGTGTTGAATTAGACCTAAAAAGCCTGTAGCTAAACAAGCTGAAACACAATTTGAAATATTCATAAGGTTGCTGCATTGCTTAATAAATTGCATTCATGTAAGTTGCTAAATGCCCACTGAGGAATGAGTAATGTATATGATGGCTATTTTAATAATTACCTTATATTATAGTCTGTCTTCCTCAAGGGAAAACACGCAACACAGTTGAAACCAACCAAGCAGGTACTAAACTATGTTGGCTACATCAGTGCACTGTTTCTTTATTTAAGTTCCTAAGGCATTAAGGAAAGTCTTAACCAAGACAGTCCTAAATGCCAGGTACGTGACTTTTAAACCAGTTTTTAGAGAGCGTTGTACCATTCGATTGGAGACCCTTTGATTTCACAGAATTAATTGGAGAATTACAACATTAAATGAATTTCAGATGAAAGCCCACAATTTGAAGATTATTCCAAAATATTTGAACATACATTTTGAAACAAGAACAAATTAAACATCAGTGATTTATTTAGTCTAGCTGGAGTATCATTTTAGCACCTTTCCATATCAGTACATCATTGTGTTTGGTTTTTTGTTTACTTAAATATTCTTAAATTGAAAGTGCAATTGACTGTAAACATGATCCTGGCAATGCAGGTTCATGCCATTCATGCACATGAAAATCATTTGTGTGCTAAACAGAAAAAGAAATCCACACAGGGGGGGAAACCAACAGAAACTGATGATGGGCAATAAAATAAAATGTTATGAGAAAATTGAAATAGATTTCATTAGGATCCTAACCCAAAGTATGCCTAAGAGCAATGCTAATATTACTACCAGTGAAATTTGTGACTTGAATTATATAGTCAGCACACTGAGAGCTAAACATAATGTAATGAAGGGAATTTAGATGAATTAGACATGTTTAAGAATGCAGTACTTGCTATAAAAGAAAAATAGGTATCTAAACAACCTGCAATTAGATTTTTATATCCTTTTCTGTCCGGGAGTAATTTTATGGCTAGTAATTCGGGACAAAGATTTTGTTGGATACGTCAAACTTGATGATCTTTGTTACGCCAGAGAAATTTACAACCAGCTTATGACCAATCATGAGACCTGATGGTGCCGCCTACCCATCATATGAAATGCATTTGGACTATTTTGACTATCCTTACTGTATTCCAGTCTGCCCTGGTCTGCAGCCTTGTGTTCATGCAGCTGACCCGTGGAATGACCCGTTAAATAGAATTAAAGCTCAGGCACTTTACGGCGCAGAGAAAGTTCTCAAACTGGCTGCTAGCTGGGGCGAGCAGACCTGCTCCCTGTCCGCTGGTTTGGGTGTCTGCTCTCTAGCTGACATTTCAGAGTGACTGAATCCGGCACACTCCCCAGGCAAACTCGACTCATTGCTGAGAGGGTGTTTTTTTTTTCTTCCTATTTCCTATGCTAAAACGTTTTATGGTTGCTGGTTATCATCTGCAGGTTCTCTTGCGTTAAATCAACACCCACATGGTCTTTTTCTTTAATTTGAACCTTCCGTTGGCGTGAAATGGGCCTGGCAAGCAGCTTGATGTGCTGATGAGGAATTAGTGCTCCTCACCCAGCCCACAAGCCCCGTCGATTGAAAAGCCTGATGGGAAATATCTGGATGCGTTTGCAGGCCATAGCCATGATTAACATATGAAGGGAACCCTGCCTCTTCATTTGATGCCTGTTATGCTTCCCCGTTTCGTTCAAAGGAGCATGCTGCAGAGGAAGCTGTGAACGGATGTATATAAACCTGTTTGAGTCCTGCACCATAGTTTCAGAGTGAGTCAGGCTTTGGATTGCTGGTGTTATAGTACGCTTTCCATTTCCAGCGCAGTCTGCACTTAATCTCAATCCAAGACGTTGACATTTAAGCTAATGCTGTTATGCCATGTCCCTGGGAACGCTGTTCTGTAGAACACACTCAGGATCTATCGTCCTATTTCTGCCTTCTCAGTCATTTCCTCGGTGCGACACGCCAGGCCTTGTGACCTTAATTGAATTTCAAGTCTCCTGATGTATATTACGAAAGGCTGCCCCCACCCCAATTTCCTCGCTGTCTCCTAAACCAATCCATTAGTGTCCCATAGCTCCCATCACACGTCCCTTCCACTCACTACCAGACCCTGTCCCCCTCAAGTTTAGGGCTCTACCATATCAGCGATCTGGGTTCTTACCTACGAGTGCAGCCCATATTTAATTTTGTCTCCTAGCAAAGGCTGTGAGAGAACTTCTCGCTGTGCTATTTGGCTGAACTGGAAATCCGCTGGAAGGCACCCTGAGAGGCGGACTCGGCATTAATAAATCATAGCCAGTCCTCCAAAATCTTGAAGGGAATCACTCATCCCTGCAACTTTGTATGCTTTTGAAAGGTAGAAGATCTTATCGACTGTGAAGGAGAACTCCACGCCAGCCTTTTATTTTAAAGGTGAGGTACTAAGAAGTGTCATTTCCACTGGAAATGCACTCAGAACATTGTTGTAAGCTTACGTTTGCGGCAGTTAGCAGACGCTCTTATCCAGAGCGACGTACATCAGTGCTTTAGTGGGCCACATCTGTTCTTCATACCTGTAAAGCTGCACTTAAATCACCATCTGCTGTTAATCAACTTACTGCCAGTTACACACCTCTACAAACCCCATCAAAAGAAAACAAAAACAAGCCAGAGGTTCATACACAAGTAAGGAAAAACAGTTAAGAGGGTAAGTGACTGAGGGATTTGTAAAATATATGAAAAGATATAGAAGAGATGCTTGGGAGCACTGGTTAGTCAATAAGATGCTCCTTAAAGAGGTGGGTCTTCAGACGACGCTTAGACAGCGAAGGACTCCGCAGATCTGATTGCAAGGAGGAGTTTGTTCCACCATTAGGGGGCCAATACAGAAAAGAGTACTCCTGCATGTCTTTCTCTTCTTTTGAGCAACGGAGGTTCAAGACGAGCAGTGCTCGAGAATTCAGAGCTTTGTTATTCAAATTGTTGTTCAGTAGTAGTTGTTTCTCATAGCATCTCATAGACCCTACCCTGCCAGTACAGACAGTAAAAGTAGATCATGACACAATGACCTCTGTAATTAAATATTAATTGGGCAGTGACATTCCTACATGGACCATGTTTTTATAATTTAATTTCCAGGCAGAGCTGCCATTAGGTACAGGCTATTGATTTTTTTTGGTGTATCAAAGAAATTGTATCCCAGATACAAATTTACACCCCATTTTTCCATAAAACCACCTCAGATGTCCAGTTTTGGCAGAAAATTCTTCTTTTTGTTGTCCGTTTCCTTTTCTTATTCTTCCTTTTCTTATTCTTCCTTTTCTTATGTTTTATTAAACAATTACACTTCCTTTCAGACCCACAGTCATTATTTAGTCATTATCTCACAGTGAAATGAGGCACAGAAACACGTTTGGTGAGTTTTTCCTGTCTCCCGCACATGAAAGCAAGTGCTGTTCATCTGATGGGGAAATTTTGGTGATCTACCAAGTGTTGCGCAAGCCTTGCTGTTTTTGAACTTCTGTTTCTATATTTACCTTTCTATGACTTTCAGTAAGAGCTTGGGGGGTTTCTTGGGAGGACACAGCTGCAATTGAAAGACCATAAAATGGAGGAGTTTAAAGTGGCAGCAGGGGGGACACTTTTTGGGTGAAATAATATAATTCCAGTTTCTTTTCTGAGACTTTAAAGAAGGGATGGTGTCTAACAGCACAAAATGTTCAGTGTTCTACAAAAATAAATAGAATGTTTGTGCTCCAGACAGGTGTATTACATTCTGGGGTGAAATATGAGGAACGTACTTTGGTGTTTTTCTGGGATATAATTTCAGTAGAACTGTGTTTGACAAGTTTTTTTGGGGGGGGGAGGAGCGTTTGTCTCACACTTACCAAAGAATTACATCATCTACAGTCACTGGCTCCGCCAGTCAATGCTGGTGCAATCCACCTTTTACAGCATCTGATTTCACGAGGCTCAGCTTTGCATGTCTGTGCCTTTATAATACCTGCCCCATTTGCCTCAAGTAAGGAGTTCTGTGTTCAAATATATGTATTTCTGTGGAGGTGTGACATCACACGAAGCACTATGGATTTAGTCAGATTTACTTTGTACTCCTCCTGTATTTACTTGCTTGTTTTTCAGCGATGTGCTTATTGTACATGTGCTTGGTATTCATCATCATAATAATAATAATAATAATAATAATAGTAATTGTATTATAGTAATGAAGGCATTAACTATGTAGTCTGTTGTAGGACCAACATGAATATTTAGTGAGTGACCTATATTAAGGTCTTTTTTGAGATATTAAAATATCTTTTTAATTCATAAATTCTAGTTCT
>JBBPDE010000038.1:12981721-12998700 GCA_037974605.1 Nannopetersius ansorgii | reverse complement strand
TATATATATACAATCCATTATAAAGAAAAAAATTCTATTTTTTGCAACTGGAATGTAAACATTCAGACGACATATCCACTCAAAAATGGTTTTATTTAAATTTTAATATATATATATATAGTCTGAATGATTACATATCAGTTCATGTGTTTGTTGCTATATTGGCTGGGAAGTCTGACCTCTGTTGCTGGGTTGAAACAGGACATGGGAATTTTGTGCAGGTGAATGCAGTGACAGGCTGACCCATAAACCAGCTTCAGAAGTGGTGAATAGTGATGTGTTGGGAAATGTTTAACATTTTTAAAATAAGCAGGTTTGATTCAGACTCCTATTTGGCATGGCATTTGTTGAATGCATGGTTTGAAGAAACCCTTCATCCATCTGCAATCAAGCCTATGTGTGCTGAACAGCTGCTGCACAGCGTTTGACATTTGGTGCACCTAAAGCCTTGATTGGGCTCTGGTTAATGTGGGTTAGTGTTTGTTTCTTGTTGAAAGGTGCTGTGACCTTAGCTGATGAAAGAGCCCCCACACTGATTAGTCTCCAGACCCTTGTCAGACTGTTGGTTTGGGAGAAATTGTCCTTTGTTTGTTCGTTCTCTGCCTTTTGTTTTCGACACAGCAGAGTACATGTCTTCATATCACTTGTGAAGGAGCTCAGTCATGCAGCTAATTTAAGTGTGCTGTGTTTTGCACCTGTCACAGCGGCTGGTGTTTGACTGCCTGCGTGTGCCGCAGAGACTGGAGTCCTCCAGCAGAGAAAGCCCGCTTACATCACAAGGTACTTTAAGAAATTAAAAAGGGGGAAAAAATCACACACTGTAAATCTTACTGCCTTTCATGAGAGCACACACATTTGTCTTGTTTAATATCCTCTCATTAAAATCACTTTTGGGCATTTCTTCTTTCGCTGTGGAAGATATCGGAAAAAGGCTCTGTGCCCTCAGTGAGCTTCATCCTTTTAACACTGTTTCAAGCAAAAACCACTCTTGGATTTCAAATGCAGTCAAATATATGGAGGTTCATTCTCCTGTCTGGAAGCAGCGAGCGACTCTGAGCTTATGAATGGATCTTGGAGTGTGTGGTAATTGTAATGCTGTCATGGGACGGCCCCAGTGAAGATCAGTCAGTGACAAAAGCTCTTGCCGGCTTTACAACCCGTAAACCTCTCCCTTCTTCTCTCATGGCCTGCCAATCAGTGTAAAAGCACAAGCTTGATCTGCTGTGGAACACATTTCACAGGAGGGTGGGATGGGATGTGAGAAATAGAAGAGCGTGCTGCGGAACCTGCTGGAGTGCTGGGGGGTGACTGGATGCCTCTTCAGTGAGTTCGCTGGTGCTGCTATTCGAGGAGAGATCTACTGACAGTTTTCCTGAGCATGAAACAATGCTAATTTATTTCTCACCTCTGCTTCGCCCCGGCACGCTCGTGGCAAGAACTTTGTTGCTTTGTACTGAAATGTCGGTTTCTTCATGAAAATATGCAGAGAATTCAGCTGTTCTATTCAAGGAACACAGTCTACATTTCACCCACATTTCTTATGTGGCTGATTACTGCATTTTACTATATTTACAATGTTTTCACTGGTTTCCTACTAACCTGGAACTCTAATGACATTGGTGTAAATTAAAAATTCAATTTACAAGGATTACCATTTACAGCCTCTTTTTATCCCTGCAGATTAAACATGCAAAATACATGGTAACCAATAAGAATTGAGATATCAACCCTACCAATATATCTCTGTTGTGATTGGCTGTCTGGTGTTATGCATCATTTAAAAAAGAGGAAACACTTCTTTAATTAATTAATCTTTAATTGTTATAGACTGTAAATATGGTGGCTCTTTGTCATCGCAAAAAGATAGCTTATTTTGAAACTTAGGTTTTATGAATGGACTGGGAGGGAATAGAATACTTGTTTTAATCAATTAAATGGGAATGTGGGGAGACCCATCTGAAAGTTTTATACAAACTTTTAATTGCACCAATTAAAGGCTTTTCCCTGAATCGTATGTCCACCCAAGGACTATTTAGGAGCTTTTATTTGCTCATTGGCTTCTCTTATGTTAGGTTGCAATTATGCTGGAGCAATTGTCAAAATGTAGACTTCTGTGTAGGATCTCAGTGCCAGCTCAGTGTTTGTCTATGTTCTGTTATAAATTCTGTTATGAATTCTGAATGAACATCAACAGGTAGACTAGCCAAGGACACTGTGAAGGTCACAGACTGAGCAGGGTCTGTAAAGTGCACACACTGTGAATTTCAAAAGACAAGCTTGTGTTTTAAAGGCCTTACAGACAGAAGGAAATCACAACAAAGTCTTTTCCCTGCCATCAGTGTGGCCACGCTCCTTGAAAGGTCGGTAGAGATGAAAATGTTCACTGGTCTGTCACTTAGTCATGGAGATGAATTGCTGAGGATGGGCTCATTAAAATAAATAAATAAATAAACAAACAATGCCAATTCTAAAAAAGCAAACATGTTGTACAAAGGCATCTGCTAATAATATTCGCAACAGGACATAAGACATTATCAAATGGATAAGAACAGAGAAATTGATTTTATGGAGATTGAATCATCCGGCTGTGGGGCCTGATTTTTTAAAAAACGATAATTGAATAGAAGCGGTCATCTTGCTTCTTTCTCTACTTATTTTGTGAATATGGACCCTGACAGTAAAAACAGACTGTGTTCCTCAGAACAAGGACCCCGAGTGTGTGGATTGCCCTGACACAGCAACATTAAGGTCAAACACATTGGAGGTAAATCGCATTGGAGCTGGAATGGGAGGGAACACAGCAGAAGTGAAAATGAAACCACTGCACTTTGCAGTTTGGTCGGTGCTGCTGCTTTTTTTGCTGGAAAGGTAAGAAAAGCTGCTAACTCCTAGTCTTTATTTGGAGGGCCTCAACAGCTGACTTTCTAGGAGGCTTTGTGTTGAGCATGGTTGGCCATGGTCAGCAGTTCACAGACATACAGAGGATAGTCTAAAGTAATGAGTCTCTAGCAACAAGAGATTTTTGCTCTGCAAGATGCTCTTTACACTTCACAAGCACAATGAAACTGAGACTTACAGGCTGCAAGTGGCTTGCAAAACACAACAGTACTTTGGTACCTAATCAAAGAGGGAAGTAAATGGGATTTTTCTCCCTCGCTTTTTATTTGAACAAAACGTCATCTTGCAGTGTAAATAACTGCACTAGTGTGACGTTAATATCTTTTTCATGATAGCTTTTATTCAATATGCAAATAACTTACTTTTTTGCAACAAATGACATCATATTTTTTTCCCTAAAGCTCCACTAATCATGTTTGTGTAGGTTAAGTATTAAAAACTGCCACAAAGTATAAAGGCCTTAAACAGGCTGTTTTGGGGCTGTGCCATTAAGGCCAATGAATAAAAATGAGATGCCCCGAATTGTGCCTCATTCAAAAAGCTATACAGGCTGAAACACCCCTTCTAACTTCTGCGTGAATGTGTGGTGCTTTATGTTGGCAAATAGTTACAAGCACTAAAATTCTAATGATAATAATTTATTATAATGATTATAATTTATTATTCAGTATTTTGTAGGGATGCACCGATTGCAATTTTCTTGGCCGATTCTGATTACCGATTTTCTTGTAAGTGTGATCGGCCGATACCGATATTTCCGATACCGATTTTTTCCCCAGATAACGGAAAATTAGAGCTGCTGCATGTAGTCGACGACAACGACACAAACTTTTTTAATGTAACGTGGTAGTTACTTTCCCTTTTTACTTTTATAATAGTGATATATGATAGTGGCAGCTCTACAGCAAATACATATATTAAGATTAATATAAAGATTTTTTTCATAACAAATTTTCTTTACAAATGTAAATAAATAAAATGTAATACATAAACAAATAAATAAACCAGACCCAAAAAAAGATTGGTTTAAAATCGGCAATACGTGTGAGTGATCACCCGATCAGGCCAAAAATCGTCCGTTTCCGATCACTGGCCGATCAATCGATGCATCCCTAGTATTTTGCACTCAGACTAAAGATTGCAATGCCTTAAGTTTGTTAATGCAGAGTATTTGATAGGGAGTTTGTTCCTCCTTTCCTGCAGTAGCAGTCTGTACCTTTCTGAAAAGGCTTTAAACTAGAAGCTGTTGAAACTTTGCTGTGAAGATTTGATTGCATTCAGCATTAGCGAGGTCAGGTACAGACCTGACGGTGTTAGGTAGAACGCAGTTCTGCTGCTCCTCAGCTTTTTATCTCTCTAGCTGATGCTTGTCACTTGGGCTTGTGTGTGGCTGCTCCAGAGCATCTCGCTCTATTGGCAGTGCTTTTCAGTGGAGCTCATACAGGCTGTGTATGCAAGATTGAATGCCCGTGTCAGCATTGGGTGCAGCTGAATTACAAGAAATACCTGGATATTTTTAGACATATTGTGCTTCACCTTGTTCATGTTAGTCAAATAAACAAGTAGATACATTTGTTAATTAGTTAAAGTGGTGTATTTTTCAAGATCACATAAACTTGACAGTTAGAGCTAATTAGATTCGTTAGAATTTTAAAAATTTTTATTTATAAGCTTAAGTCACTAAAATAGCAGCTGACAGTATTTATTAGTCTAATTTACTGGAGCACAGCAAGCTTCAACTGCTTAAGAGTTAAACAGAAATACGCCATGCCCCATATCCAAGAGACTGGGTCTTTATTTATTTATTTTATTTCTAGGGCTGGGCAAGTTAATTTTTGCAATGTTTACTTAACAATTATTGACAATTATTTTATCGTGTGTTAACGCAGGTTTTTTTTAAAATAATCCTTTTATTTTGAAAGTTATTTCCTCTTTTGGGTTTGTAGATGCGTGCATTGAGCAACGCTCTACTTCTCAGCTGGTTTTCGCAGAGTTATACCATAGTGACTTTAAAGACACTGCATTCAGTTACATATGGAGTTGGTCCCACTTTGCAGCTGCTATAATGCTCAGGGTATTTAGTTATTTTTCTATAAAATGTGAACGCCCTGCAGTGGCAGATAGCTTTGCTTTCATATTTGATTTGATTACGTTTACGGCATTTAGCAGACACTCTTATCCAGAGCGACGTACATCAGTGCATTACATTAATGTTTACATTAATGATTACATTAACGTTTAAGTTGAGATTTTACAGAAATAATTGAACTGCAGCTGTGCAACTGTTAAAGGGAACACTGCTGTTAAAAAGCTCCTTCTTTGTTTAAAGTATACGCAGACCAAACGTTTTTCCATGTTTGTTCACATAGTTGTGCTTTTAAAATAAAAGAGCACAATAACATACTTTTGAATTAATAATTTAATTTGCACATAACAATGCGATTTAGTGCAGAAAAAATGTATCGCAATTAAATATTTTAATAGGTATCCAGCATTAATTATTTCTGAAAAACACACTGTCAGATAGGATGGTCAGTGAGTGGAGGGGATTGTAAGGGGGGCGGGATGCTGCCACATACAGAACAAAAATCGATGAATTCAATCAAAAACATAAAGGCCAATTATCTCTCAGTAGTGTCTGACATGATCCACAGAGCACATTCTCAGAGTAATCATACACTTGCAGTGAATGTCAGTGCACTTATCCCATAGCTTAAGACATGGTGCGACCCAAGTTGTCCATAGAGCATGGAAGCAGGTGATATTGGAATGTTCAGTGACCTATTTGCACTGTCTGCACAAATGTGTCTTAAGCTGGATGAAGCTGGCCTTTTCGATTGATATAGGTTGAGCTTCTCTAAACTTCTGAACTCCAGACCTACAGCTAGGAAAGGTGCACTGCTTAAGCTACCGTGAAGGATCTGCAAATACCTGTTGTTGTTAGTTACTGTCAATGGGTCACTTACTGGTATGGCCAGTTAAGCTCACACACACAAGGCCGGTGAAGTACGACCACTGACCTTGACACACTTTCACATAATCAGCAAGTTGCATAATCTTGAGAAACCTTATAAAGAGCTGGCCATCTGGGTCTGCTGGCTGAGTAGGCGCTAGTCAGGGGTGACTGGCAAAGCCCTAATAAGTATAAAATTGAAGGAGCTGTAGAAAGGGTGGTTGCAGAAACCAGTGGAAGATAAGTTGTAATGGCATGCAGGTGTGCAGCAGCGATAGGAAGAATTGCCTCCTGGGCAGGGGGCTTCACAGAGAGATATCTGGCCCTGATGTGTGTGAGTGACAGAATGCTTTCCGTGTGTGAACATCCTGGTTTCGCTGTAGATGTACTCTTCGGTTCGCTGTACAACCAGACAACTGATTAGACTGGATCAGAGCTACGCAGTGTGGACTAAATCTATACTCAAGTAATAGATCAGGGAAATAATGATTCAAGATAAAACCAAAAGCAAAAATGTCTTTAAAGAACTGCAGTGGAACATCTTAGTAATTTTAGCATCTGTTAGCATAAGAACTAAAGTACATTCAGCATCTGTTAGCATAGAAACTGGAACTTTCTACTAGATTTGTATCAATGCATTGAAACATTGTTATAGTACAATGCTAAAAAGTGACAGTATGCACTCTGGACATGCAGCAATATTTAATGCAAATGTATTATTTAGAATATTTAACCAATGCTAGTCTACAAGCCAGTCTAGCCCATTCACATCTGCAGCCACCCCATTAAGCTCTCTAACAATTTTTACATTGTACCAGTAAACTGTCACAATCATTTTATTCTAAATATTGTGAATTTTGTGACACTAGTCATCTCTGTGCATGAGCCACCACTGATTTCCATTACAATGCTGCTTTGATATCAACTAAATTTAGACAAGAAATGTAATCACCCAATGTTTTAACATTTAAAATGTGTGTTTATCTTTTAAATGATGTCACACACTGGGGGTTAGCACTAACTGTATCAGTGGAACACATTGGCTATCAAGAATTATGTGCTGCTGATTTTCTTGCAAAGTAAATCATCTTCAGACTCTGATCCTCCCACATTCTTGGCATTGAAGGGATGATTAGCTACTAGCTTGGGGTACAGTGCCATTAGATCGGCAGCATATTGATCTTTTACACATTGCACTTTAAATGATGCCTTTTGAAAGAGAGCTTCATATATCCACAAGAATGGCATCAGATCCTCCTGAGATCAATGTTTCCATTTGTTGTGTTATTGATCCCAGTTATGGGACTTTATTAGCATTAGCTAATTCCTGCATTCGTAAATGCATGGACATTCCTATGAAGATCACTTACAAATGATAAAAAGCAAAATATGTAAAGGTAAAGAAGTTAAGTGGAATTTTTCATTAAGGCTGTTCGAAGCATTAAGGGACATTACTATACGTTTATCTTTTTATCTTTTTGACCTCAATCAATTACAGAGGATCCTTCTGGGCCTTCTGTGCCTTTGGAAAAAAATAATATATCTGGGAGTAAAAAAAAAAATGCTTTTTAGATAATTATTAGGTAATGTTTTACTCTTCTTTTGTTGTTATATTTTATTTGGAAATAACAGGGTTACATTTTTGGAATTATCCAATCAGATTATCCTTTCAGATTAGTTTCCAGTCGAATAAACCAATCATGGTTTCATTAACAATAGGTGGGTTAAATATCACAAAGAGTAATATCACTCTTGTCCTCCTGGAAGCACACTGATGTTTTTAAACTGAAGACAGAACAATAATAGTTATATTTCACTGCTTTGTACAGTCAGTTTAAAACATAGTCTTAATTTCCAAGGGACAAGTGTCACTACACTTGAATCTTTTCTCCTGTTTAAATGGAAGACCTCGTTTTGCAAATACAAGTGATGTGATGAAGTGATATTTACCTTGCATCCAGACTTACTATCCTCATATCCAAGGGGAATCTGCAGCTTCGAGACACCTGGGGAGGTCCAGCTGCTCAACAGACTGGTGAAGTGTGTTCTGCAAGATTGCCAAGAATACATTAGAAATATTAAATGCATGCTGTAACTGATGAAGCGGAGAAACTGATGCTGGTAAATGTTTAGAAAATATGTAAATACCTGCACACAAATTCTGGGCTAAATTAATGCTTAAAGAAATGATCGTTTGAAAAACACACATTTTGTCCCACATATTGTCCCACATCCAAACAAGACATGTTAGGGCATGAATTGAGTAGCCTGACAAATAGTTTAAAATCAGTCGCCAATTTTTCACATACAAGTAACCAACCATAACTAGTGTTTACAAGGCTGACTACACTAACTGCCTTTTCCTGACATGGTAACTGGCCAAGCATGAGGAGGACGTGCACTGTCAGATGGTCACCTCAGTTTGTGTTTTCTGATTCTTAATGCGTCGTTATTGACCTGTCATTACATTCTGGACCCCCCCACCCCACTCTGCTGGTAATGCATTCAGCTGAGTGTGCATCTGTAGGCTGAAAGAGCATGGGACCACACGGAGCTCACTGGCGTTCTACTTCAGAGCTAATGCATTGTCTTCCCCTCCGACTATCTTTTGGCAGGCTGTGTCCTCAATGGATTGTAGAAGAGCCGTGAGCCTGCCAGCGTCCGTCACGCAGCGCTGCCACGCGGCCTCTGATAGGAGCCAGCCTTTAGTTATGTTGCACTCCTCTTGTTTGGGTCATGACCGCCATTTTCAGAACGTTTGCTCTTCTGCTCTTTTCTTCCAAAGACACTCCAGACTAAATGGGCAGCCTTAACTTTGTGGACCTTGGGGTGGCTCTAATCTCTAACAGTGACACTGTCAAATGCATCTCAAGTGTAATGCAAATGCACTTCATCTTCTAATGGTTTTGGTAGTATTTCCATCCATATAGAATCCTCCTCACTGATGTTTTTGATTTTTGTTTATTTCTCTCCTTTTCATCTGTTTTTTTTATTTAAATATTAGCCATCATATTGCAAAGACACAAATGTACTTTTTCTTCTTCACTGCAAGCCTAATGTTCACAGTGTCCTCCTGTTTCAGTGAATAGATGTAATAGTGTGCCACTTGGGTGTTTAATTGAGGGTTAATGGAGATCACCCCCATCCAGACCACAAGCTCTTTCAACTACTGCATTCCCTAATGCCCACTTGCCGGCTGCTTGTCATGCCATTTAACTGGTGTCATATCTATAGAGAAAAAGCATGTTCTTCTCAGCATTACATTACACTGAATATTTCTTGTGTACATTCTCCCAACATGTAAACCTGCAGGGTTAATGTCCAGTAGCTAAAGGTTTTCATGGTTTCGTCAATATTATCTGTGTTCTTTTTTTTATTCTTCTTGTTGCATGCATTGAGCATGTTTATAACAAAAGAATTTCCCTCAAGATAAACATAGTTCTGTCTTATCTTATCTTATTCAGTTTGTCTTTGCAGCAAATTGAATCTGAATTAAATGAGTGTTTACAGCATGTAAGTGGCTGCAGTTAGGACATGGCACGGTAAAGACGCTTTCATTGCTTTAAATACAAATGGCAAATATCATGCTGTAATGCATTAGTTTCACAGTAAGAACATACAGAAAATAATGAATAAGAATACATTTCATTTGCTTTTCTCTGAGGCCAGGGACAACTAGATTAGGTTTCCTACAGGAGAGACCACTCCCATCAATGATGAAATTTTTCATCACAGGTTAAAGGTGATCAATAAGAACAACTTTGTATTGATTTGCAGTGAACCTTCATTCTGAGGTGGCAAGTGGACCCAAACCATGCCAGCAAAAGGCTTCTCTCCACGGCTGATGATGGTCTGTTCCTGCTGACACAGTTTGATTATGTCTTGCAATTGTCACTTGATTAACAGCTACATATCACACGAATGCACAAGCATCACATTCACAGAATGCATGCTTTCTACCACAATTTACAACCATTTTACTGGTGTTTTCTAAATGTTATTTTCTGTACTTTCAAACATTAGTCTTTCCAGTAGTCTTTGTGACTGGAGCTCCTGCATCCATGCTCAAACAACGAACCTCCTTTTAAAGTTACTTAGATCTTTTTTAGCCATCTTTATCCAAAGCAAAGGTCATCTGGGCTTCCCCCAGTCAGTTAATAATAAAGGATTATTTAACATGGGGCTTCTGAAAGAAGCAGCTGTCTAAGCGTTGGACCTATTATTGTGAGAATGCTAGTGAGGCTGTAGCCATTTGTAGTTGGGATTCCAAGAGAATATAACTAGCTATACTCTAATCCCTCACCCAGCATGAAGGTACCCAGCATGGGTCCCTGTTAGTTGGAATAAATGGTGGTGGATATGATTCTCCTCGAAGCATGTTGAACTGAAGTTGTGTTAGCAGCAATACAGAAATATAGGGTGGCTAAAGGAGTTGACTTAAAGGAAGCAGATGCCAGCATTCAGCCTCCTTCAGTGTTGGTGGTATCATGTAACTAGATTCCCTAGAAAGGGGTGGAATTGAACACAACTAAATTGGGGAGAAAGTCAGGGGAAAAAAATGACTTACACACTCACCCACTCACTCTGGGAGCCTAACCCTAACACTTGTCGGAAGGACACAAAACACATTTGCATAATAGAGGATGACTGATAACACATAAATGATGTGGAAAATAAAGAGATGCAGAGTGTGTACTCTTTCTGTCTGAGTGTACACACTGAACCCTGACAGATATGTATTAGTCCGATTGGTGTTTACATTTGATCTTCTCAGAGCATGGTGTGCTCAGGATTTGACTTTAGCAAAAGTCATGCTAACACTGACACCAGACTCCGTCGACCTGATGATCATGAATCTTGGCAGCTATCTGCTGTGTGTTCATTGCATTTCTTGTTTGCTATTGCTGGTCCTCTTGTTCCTCGTCCTTCCCCTGTTTGAACTAAGCTTTGATTAAGACAAACGTCACATCAGATATTGGTCTGACCTGGTTTCTTTTTTCATTCTGCTCTGGTGTCACTCCTTATAACGATTCTGACTGTTGTGACTGATTCTCTCTTTTGTCTAATAATGTGTCAGAAGCCGGGCTTGATTCCTGCATTCATCAAAACAGTAGTCAATACTTTGACATTGTGAGCTCAGTGGGGTGTCTGCCTTTATGTTACAGGCAGGAGAAAAATCTGAATGACTTTTCTTCTGGAAACAAGGCATTACTAATAAATATGCAGTTTAAACAGTGAGTGTGTAAGATTTCATTTTAAAATGCAAAGTACATTTACATTTGATCATTGACATAGAATAGATGTTATTGCGTAAATTTTCTAAGGCACCACATTTATTTTATTTAAAGGAAATTAACCGTATTGTTTCCCGGAGAAGGAAAAACAGATTTCTTTTGTAATTTTGACTACATAGTATTGTTGTTTTCATTTTGCATCACAATGTAAAGGGCAGCTACAACATTAAAACCCCTGACAGCTGACTGACAAGAAATGAACACCATTGATTTTTAGTTTAGAATGAACATCAATATTTAGTGGTGTTCATTTTAACATCACTGTTTAGTGGTGTTCATATTTGACAGTTAACTGTCAGTTCTTGAAGTTGATGTGTAAATGGGTAAATGTAAGGATCTGAGTGACAAGGGAAAAAATTGAGATGCGTAGCGGCTGTGCAGAGCATCTCCAAATGGCAGGTCTTGTGAGGTGTTTCCGGTATGTAGTGGTTAGTACTTACCAAAAGTGGTTCAAGAATGGACAACCAGTGAACTGACAACAGGCTCAGGAGGGCCCAAGGCTCGCTGATGGGCAAAGGTAGTGAGAGCCAGCCTGTCTGGTCCGAGCCAACAGAAAAGCTACTGCTGAAAAATGCTGGCTGTGCAAGAAAGACTCCAGTGCCTTGCAGGTTACTGATCAGTGTACAGTAAACACCCGAAATCCACAGTGTTACGTTCCAAGAGCACCTGTGAATTGTGAAAAACTGTGAATTGTATCAAAATATGCTCCCAAAAACAACTCTAATTTCATTTTAAACTCAGCTTGATACATTGCCCTTAAAAGATTATAGGTAAACTCGAGCTCCACACAGGAAACGGTTCCTTTTTTTTTTTGCCTGTCAGTAACACAGATAACACGTGACAGTGTGTATGTGTGGATGTGCTATCATCATTCACAGCTCCCCCTCCCCCAATTAATTAAATAATTTTTAATTAATATACACCTTTTTAATTAGGCATAATATGTCAGACAAGACTGGGGGACAGAGAAAACAACAAAAGGGGGAAAAAAGAAGAAAAAGTTGGGGAGAAAGTCAACAGAAGGAGGGGGAGAAAAAAAGGAGGAGGAGAATAGAGAAAGAGAGACAAAACAAACAGATAATCTGCTTTCATACCTGCTGATAAAAAGAGAAAACAAAAGAAACAACAACAGAGAAACCGCAGCAACAACCAACATCTGTATGAATCAAAGTAAATACTAAATGTTAAATATTATTGAGCAGCACACAGAACTAATATTACAAAATACGTTTGAAATCAACAGCAAATCTGTGCTGTCTGTGAGCACCTGTTTGTACACCAGTGTGAGTGCTTGTGTGCACACCTGTGTGTGTGAGCACGCTTGTGTTCATAAGGTTCCTCCATGTAAATGTGGGGTACCACAGCCCCATCCCCCAGGACATGAAGCAGACATGGAGGAGACCCGGGCCCCAGACAACCAGAGGCCCTCCAGGGGGCCCTGGGGCCCCCACCCAGAAAAGGGTAGAGGAGAGCCCGAGGGGCAGCCACAGTGCAGACGCCCCAGGGGGCCGTGGCGGCAGGCCTGCAGGTTCCACTGGCGGCCGGCCATACCAGGGCAGACCAGTCCCTGGGCCCAAGGCGCCTCCACTCCCCAGCTGGGGCCCAACAAGGCACGGAGGGCCAGCCCCCGCCAAGCGACCGCCGAGAGTGAGCCAGTGTTTACTCGAGTATCCAGCCCCGGACAGCAAGAAGCCACCAATGCACCGGCGGTCAGGGGCATCTTCCACCGGCAGGGTGAGGTGGTGGGGCGAGGGGGCCTGAGATGTTGAGTGAGGTGGGGTCTAAGGCCTGACCTGACACATGGACATAGACAAACAGGCGCACATATACACAAGCATATGTTCCCACCCTCATGCACACATAAAAAAATATTCACACACTCGCCCCACATGTAGACACACAGAAATTAACACCGTACACACACTCACACTCCCGAAAGATACTCTATATTCCTAGATCCAGGCACCACTACCCCCAGAGGGGCAATCCGCCTCCAGACCCTTGAGCTGGACACCCTTTACTCTGGCATGGAGACAGGAAGACCACCCCGGTCCCCGTAGCAGCAGAGAAGACAACCAGCCCAGACCCCAAGCGGACACCCAGCTCATCCTCGCAGCCCCTGGCCCCGAACAGCGAACAGAGGACCAGGGTGTGAAAAGACCCCACAGGAAACTGTTCTGATGAGGGAATGTGGGAATGCTGGGCTGCGTCTGCCTGAAGTGTGTCACAGGGCAGCAGCCAATCAGCAGCAAGAAGAAACGAATAACGCTCTCAGATTGGCTAACCTCCTGCATCTGAGTACAGCAGTATTTCACCAAGATTCGCTTTTTCTGTGTTCTCTGTTTGGTTCCAAAACATTTATACAGTTATATTTTATATGGAATTTTAGCTGCATTTATGCCAGTATTTATGTTGCAAAATTAGTACATTATATTTTTCTTAATGATTATATATATCCACAAAAATACGAACAAAGAAATGCAGAGAATATTTGCAGTTTCCTCTAATTTACTGGCGTTTCCGGAAACAATTGTTAACTAGGTTCTAAGAAAAAATCTGCGAACAACAGAGGCTGTGAACTCTGAACCGCGACTTCATAGGGGAACACTGTATATGTGTGTGTGTGTGCCTTTACACTGTGTGTATCACACACTTTCCAATGCTGTGAAGCTGTAAGCGACTGTGTCGATCCTTCACTGGCTCTCAACTGACAGTGACTAGATGCCGCTGTCAGTGACAAGTAACATGCATTGCTCTGTTTTTGTAAGGGTTCGTTAGACGAAATGAATGGTTTGTTGTTAGCCGTTTGCTCCAGCTGGAGCTCTTCTTTTAGATGAGGTTGCTGTCTAGACAGTAGCAAGTCTAGTAAAGCTCTTTTCTCAATGACTGAGATGGTGCTTACTGACAGGTAACAAAAAGCCTGTTCAGTAGAGTTGGGGAGGTCCTGGAGTAATGACACCACAGAAATGCAATACAAAATAGAAATGTTCCAAAATTTTGTAGAATGAAGTTGTTGTAATGGTATTACGGCTTGCTGTTTGCCATTAGACATATTCTTCTTTAGAACAAGGGCAAACATAAGTATCCCAAACACATTCTTCACCCCAGGATCATCCTCTTGCTTTCTGTAAATCCACAGTTTGAGATGCCACCAGATTTTTAATACGTCTGTTTCTTACCTTCCGCCCTTGAAACTATTGAACTATCAAAGGCTCTGTGTTTAATCATAGTTCTCTGTTACATCGCCTCCACCTCTTAAGGGTTGATTTTCACATCGGTGAGTGAGAGCACTAAATCCAGTGGCAGATTCAGTGCGTTAAAAATGAGGAAAAATAGTTACATGCTGCCAGTCATGTTCTCCACTTGACCTGGATGCATTTGTTTTATTCTCATCCAAAGTAATGTGTCTTTTTTTTCTTCCCTTTGAATGAGCTGCTGTTGAATTTGACCTTTTTTTACTAGTCTTTTAAAACAAATGCGGTAACTTTATTTTTAACATGATTTTGACACTATTTTGATGAGGGATGATTTACAGTTTCTTAACTTCATGTGTTAGTCAATTTCTTGCAGTTCTTGCATTCTGTTATTTTTTCACAAAATGATCTTTATTCTGTTTACATGACCATGTCCAACCTCTCTTTAAACAGGATGTTTTTTGACATTTAAGGCTCATATATGTAAATATGTCCCTTTGTTCTGATGTACATGCTTTGACCTCACAACAACAGGGAATTCAAATGGGCTTTTGTAGCAAGGAAAATGGCTTTCCAAAATAAGTGTCCTCTAACATCACCTTAACATTTGCCATAGTGTAAACCTAGGGTGTCCAGTCTTATTCTCAGAGGGCAGGTATGGCAGTAGGTTTCTGTTTATCCAGACAGGAGCACACCAGATCAAATCAAGTGGTTTCAATGATCCCTGAGAACCTTCGACTAAAGTAGTCAGGGGTGCTCTTGCCTGGTACGAGAGAAGATCTTAAGTACTCCAGTCCTTTGTGGATAAGGCAGAGCACCCTAGTGTCCCAGGCATGATCTCATAATGAAAAAACACATCTAAAGAATAACTTGCTAAACGTTGTGTGCTGGATTGCAGTGAAATCCGCTGCTACACCCCTCCTAAAACCTTTCAGAAACTGCTTGAAATACTTTTATTTGACAGCAGCTACTCTGATATATTCTAAAACTGTGACAATCGCGGTCAGCAGCCACTAGAGGACTCTTAATTTGAAACGTTTTGTCATTACCTTCATGTGTTTTGTCAGCTGTCTTATGTTTGTGTCAAAGTGTTTGTTTTTAGTCATTCGTTCTTGTTGTTCGTCTAATTTTTATTTAAGTTCCACAGTTTCTCGTCTTGGTTGTCTGTCAACCCTCACACATGCTTTGGTTTATATTTATCCATTTGTTTTGTGTATTTCCAAGAGCTTTGGCCATCGTGCCTTTTTTGTGTTTGGCATTTTTGAACTGAAAAAATGGAACTCTGCACCTGCGCCTAATACTTGGTCATGTGTGCACAAGATGTGACAAAAAGCTAAATTACAGTCTGGTTTAATTGTTTCATGTGCAAGCGATAATGTTCTTATCTAATTTGTTTACCCCCTTATGTGACACACGTTTAGGCAGGCTTTTCATCCATACTAGCTTACATTACATCCATTAGATAATATCAGGCCTGTCGTCCATTTTCTCCTTATCATTTTTGTTGGGGTCAATTTGTTCCCACTGCTGTTTGAATAACTGGTAAATTTTGTTTTACTAAGATCACCCCCCCCCCCCCCCCCCCTACTTCACGCTCCACTTTTAGGAGGTGTTGGAGTGTGTAGAAGAGTTGTTTCCTTTCATTTTGTTGTTATGATATTTGGCACTCTCCCACAGGACCACACAAAGAAAACAGAAGGAGACCATTCATTTTTTTCTAATATATTTTTTCTTCTAGAACTACCGAGCATTTAATTCCAGAAAATCATCAAAAAATAACCTCGAAATTAAACTCTCTCCCAGCGGACGAAGTACATAGCCATCAAGAAACACCCCAGCCCAAAAAATCAAAAATGTCTTCTAATATTTTACTTTTAGAATTCTTTTAGATAAAATTCCATTTTGGACAATTTATGATGCTGAATGCTGTCTTCATTATACTGACCACAAACCCAGAACATTATTGAGAATCACAGAATCACTACTGAGTTGCACCAGATTGTTTACTCTGAGCAGCTATAACATAGCTTATAGAGTCGCACTTCATTTGACCTTACATATTCATATGACCAGTATGCCTAATGAGTCTTATTGAAGCCGCTGCCTCAAGGTGCCCAAAGAAAGGCTGATGTGGCAGTTCACTCCGACGCAATTATGTATGTGTGTCAATGTCTGCTCCGTTTTACTTTTAGTAATTGGCTTTTTAATCTCTACCAGCACCATCCCACTGATGGCTTGCTGTGAAGCAGGAAAGCTTGATTGTAGCTATAGAATAGTCTAATTCCCCCACATCTAAACTGTGCAGAGTCATGACTGAGCACAGGGATTTCATTCTCGCTGCCATTGTAAAAGGAGACGGGCAAAGCTGGTCATTAGCGTGTCATTTAGGATTTAACTTGTGAACTTTCTGCACTCTGGCTTAACCGAGGTCTATACTGTGCATATGGGAACATGAGCTCAGTTGCTGCTTTAGGCATCAAATGTGAAGACTGTCAGTGCCGTAATACTTTTCCACTGTACCCAAGCTCTGACATGATTATGCAGAAAATTGAGTACCTGCTGTAAACAAGCCTGTGTGTGTGTGTGTGTGTGTGTGTGTGTGTGTGTGTGTGTGTGTGTGTGTGTGTGTGTGTGTGTGTG